>LR738711.1:636250842-636276280 GCA_902687465.1 Secale cereale | reverse complement strand
TGTTGGAGATATGCCCTAGAGGCAATAATAAAAGCATTATTATTATATCTCCTTATTCATGATAATTGTCTGTCATTCATGCTTGAATTGTATTGTACGGAAACAGCGATACATGTGTGAATGCACATATCACAATGAGTCCCTGGTAGGCCTCTAGTAGCCAGCTCGTTGATCAACAGATGGTCATGGTTTCCTGACCATGGACATGAGATGTCGGTGATAACGGGATCACATCATTAGGAGAATGATGTGATGGACAAGACCCAAACTTGAGCATAACACGAGATCGTATAGTTCGTAATGCATAAGCTTTTCGGTGTCAAGTATTTATTCCTTAGACCATGAGGTTGTACAACTCCCGGATACCGTAGGAGTGCTTTGGGTGTGCCAACCGTCACAACGTAACTGGGTGGCTATAAAGGTACGCATCGGGTATCTCCGAAAGTATCTGTTGAGTTGGTACGAACCGAGACTAGGATATTGTCACTCCGTATGACGGAGAGGTACCTCTGGGCCCACTCGGTAATACATCATCATAATGAGCTCAATGTGACTAAGTAGTTAGTCACGGGATGATGGATTACGGATCGAGTAAAGAGACTTGCCATAACAAGATTGAACAAGGTATCGGGAATACCGACGATCGAATCTCGGGCAAGTACCGTACCGATGGACAAAGGGAATAACATACGGGATTGAGTGAATCCTTGACACAGTGGTTCATCCGATGAAGATCATCGAGGAACACGTGGGAACTAACATGGGTATCCAGATCCCGCTGTTGGTTATTGACCGGAGAGTGGTCTCGGTCATGTCTACGTGTCTCCCGAACCCGTAGGGTCTACACACTTAAGGTTCGGTAACGCTAGGGTCGTAGAGATTAATGCACGTGGAAACCCGAAAGTTGTTCGGAGTCCCGGATGAGATCCCGGACGTCACGAGGAGTTCCGGAATGGTCCGGAGGTAAAGATTGATATATGGGAAGTCCAGTTTCGGCCAACGGGTGATCTCCGGGGGTCACCGGGAGCGTCCCGGGACCACCGGAGGGGCCCCGGGGGTCCACCGGGTGGGGCCACCCATCCCGGTGGGGCCCCTAGGCCACGAGGGGATGTGACCAGCCCTCTGGGCTGGCGCACCACCATAGGGGGCCCACCTCCCCTGCTCCTAGGGTTTCAACCCTAAAGGGGAGGGGGGGCTCCACTTGCCTTGGGGGGCAAGGAACCCCCCCTTGGCCGCCGCCCCCTTGCAGATTGGATCTGCAGGGGGTCCAGGCACCCCCCCTAGCCCCTATATATATGTGGGGGGGGGGGAGAGGGCAGCCGCACCTGATCCCTGGCGCCTCTCCCCCTCCCGTCACACCCCATACTCCCAACGCAGGGCAGCCCGGCGAAGCCCTGCTGCGACATCCACTGCATCCGTCATCACGCCGTCGTGCTGCCGGATCTCTGACGACTTCTCCTCCCCCCTTGCTGGATCAAGAAGGAGGTGACGTTGCTGCACCGTACGTGTGTTGAACGCGGAGGTGCCGTCCGTTCGGCGCTAGATCATCGGTGACGAAGAACGTGAAGAGTACGACTACTTCATCCTTGCTTCGTTGAAAGCTTCCGCACGCAATCTTCATAACGGTATGTAGATGCACTCTCAGTTGCTCGTTGCTAGATGTCTCCATAGATGGATCTTGGTGAAGACGTAGAAATTTTTTTATTTATGCTACGTTCCCCAACACAGGACCCATTTATAAGAAGCCTTATAGAATGGGGACGGAAGAATTGGCCGAGTTGAAGAAGCAACTGGAAGAGCAGCTGAGGAAGGGATTTATCCGCCCAAGTGCCTCCCCTTGGGGATCACCCGTTCTGTTTGTGGCAAAGAGGGACGGTACCATCCGCTTATGCATTGACTATCGTTCCCTCAATGAAGTTACAATCAAGAACAAATATCCACTTCCCAAGATTGAAGATCTATTTGATCAGCTCAGCGGAGCCAAGGTATTCTCCAAGATCGACCTCAGATCTGGGTATTACCAACTGAAGATCAGACCCCAAGATATTCCGAAGACGGCATTCGTAACCCGATATGGCCTGTATGAGTGCATGGTCATGTCCTTTGGGTTAACCAATGCCCCAGCTTACTTCATGTATCTCATGAATAAAGTCTTCATGGAATATTTGGACAAGTTTGTTGTTGTCTTCATCGATGACATTCTTGTCTTCTCGAAGACGGAGGAAGAACACGAGCAACATTTGAGGATGGTCCTAGACAAGCTTCGGGAGCACCAACTTTATGCCAAATTCAGCAAGTGTGAGTTATGGCTGCATAAAGTTGGATTCTTAGGTCATGTCTTGACCGAAGAAGGATTGTCAGTTGATCCCGCAAAGATCGAAGCTGTGACCCAATGGCAATCTCCAACGCCCCGTCAAGGAAGTAAGAAGCTTCCTCGGACTTGCGGGATATTACCGCAAATTCATGGAGGGATTCTCTAGCATTGCCCGACCAATGACTCAGCTCCTCAAGAAGGACAAGAAGTTCGAGTGGACGCCAAAATGCGAAGAGAGCTTCCAAGAGCTCAAGAAGAGGTTGACCACCGCCCCAGTTCTGGCAACACCTGATATTCACAAGGAGTTCGTGATATATTGTGATACCTCTCAAACCGGATTGGGAAGCGTTCTGATGCAAGAAGGCCAAGTCATAGCATACCTCTCCAGGCAGCTACGACCTCATGAAGAGAACTACACTACTCACGATCTTGAGTTAGCAGCAGTGGTTCATGCCTTGAAGACATGGCGGCATTACCTCCTAGGGAAACGGTGTGAGATATACACAGACCACAAAAGTCTGAAGTACATTTTCACCCAAAAGGAATTGAACATGAGGCAGCGAAGATGGTTGGAACTCATCAAAGATTATGACCTCAGTGTTCAATATCACCCCGGGAAGGCTAACGTGGTGGCCGATGCCTTAAGCAGGAAGGCTTGCTCTTTGAATGCCATTATTCAAGAGAGGCAGACAGCCTTGTTTAAGGAACTCGAACAGTTCAGTTTGGAATTAGTCACCCCTGGATTTCTGGATCATTTGGAAGTCAGACCAACCCTGATGGACGAAGTCAAGAAGGCGCAAGGTGGACACGCAAGCATTGAAGGCATCAAGAAGAAGATGAAGCTAGGCAAGGCCCCTGGATTCTCTGAAGACGAGCACGAGATTGTTTGGTACAAGGGCCGCATCTGCGTACCAAACAAGATGGAGTTGAAGAACCTAATCCTGCAAGAAGCCCACGACACTCCGTATTCCATCCACCCTGGAGGAACCAAAATGTACCAAGACTTGAAGGAAAGATTCTGGTGGCACGGGATGAAAAGAGAGATTGCAACCTATGTTGCAAAGTGTGATGTGTGCCAAAGGGTCAAGGCTGAACATCAGCGACCCGCTGGATTGCTTCAACCACTCAAGGTTCCTGAGTGGAAGTGGGATAAAGTCGAAATGGATTTCATCACTGGATTGCCAAGGTCAAATAGAGGACATGACACCATCTGGGTCATAGTCGACCATTTGACCAAGGTGGCCCATTTCATTCCTGTCAAGACTACTTATGATGGCAACCGGCTGGCAGCTCTCTACATCGATAGAATCGTAAGCCTTCACGGCGTTCCCAAGGAAATTGTATCAGATCGAGGAACCTAGTTCACCTCAAGGTTCTGGAATAAGTTCCAAGAAGCCTTGGGAACCAAGTTATCTTTCAGCACGGCTTTCCACCCACAGACCGGAGGTCAGACAGAACGAGTAAATCAAATTCTCGAAGACATGCTCCGAGCATGTGTCTTGGCATATGGAGCCAAATGGGAAGATTGTCTCCCTTTTGCCGAGTTCTCCTATAACAACAGTTACCCGTCGAGCCTTCAGATGGCACCATTTGAGGTGTTGTACGGACGCAGATGTCGCACACCCCTCAACTGGTCAGAGACTGGAGAAGGGCTAGTCTTTGGACTGGATATTCTCCGCGAAGCAGAAGAGCAAGTCCAACTAGTCAGAGAGCGTTTGAAGGCAGCCAAGTCAAGGCAGAAGAGCTATGCTGACACTCACCATCGGGACATGAGTTTCCATGTCGGGGACCATGTGTACCTGCGGGTAACTCCTCTAAAGGGAACCAAGCGTTTCCACGTCAAGGGGAAGCTCGCACCAAGGTTCATTGGACCCTTTGAGATCACTGCACGACGAGGAGAAGTGGCTTACCAGTTGGAACTACCACCTGAGCTATCCGATGTGCACAACGTATTCCACGTGTCACAACTCCAGAAATGTCTCCAAGTTCCGAACAAGCCCGATCTCTACAAGGATGTTGATCACCAAGCCATTGAACTGCAGCCTAATTTGACCTACCACGAGAAGCCCATTCGCATTCTGGATGAAGCAGAACAACGGACGCGAAGCCGCACCATCAAGTACTTCAAGGTCCAGTGGAGCAACCACACGAAAGCAGAAGCAACCTGGGAACGTGAAGACTATCTTAGATCCGAGTTTCCCGATATCTTTTAAGACCTAGTCTAGGAATCTCGGGGATGAGATTCTTGTAAGGGGGGTAGGTCTGTCACACCCTGCATTTTGTAACATGTCATTTGCATCAATGAAGCATGAAAAATTGGACCAGCAATTTTTTTGGCATCATTTGGCTTTTATTTGGAATTGAGTTTTTCTTCATATGTTTTTCATGTGCTCATTAAAGTCAACTATTACCTCTTGTAGAATTCATCTCCATACCCAAAACTTCTGCCCAATGATCATGCCAAGTGTTATATAGCAGTATAGTATTTTCTTATAAAATTAATTTGGCCAAAATGTATTTTCAAAATTTAGTATTCCAAAAACCCCTGAATTGAGGTTTGCACTGCAAGTGCTTGATTTAGGGTGAGAAAATTATTTAAAAAAGTATATTTGAGACCTAGTAGTCATAGGACTCCCAGAAACCACAAAAGTATAATTTTAAAAGTTATTTTCCTATTTTATTTAAAAGCTTTTTCTTAAGGCCAGAAATGGTCTTTAATAGGGAAAAATTATTTAGGTATTTCAAAAATATTTGCCAAAATTCAGAGAGACTCATAGGACATTGCTAGGTGGCTTCTCACCCCTCGTTGGTTACCCCAAGTGTAAGGTTTGAGATGCAGTGTAGCAGAAGTTTTCCCTTGGTAATACCAAGGATCGATTTCCCAGAGACTCCCAGTTTCAACAAGAAGGTGTCAACTGCTAACGGCGCCAGATATTAGCAATCAACGTGGACCTGCACACAGATACAAATAACTTTGCTCCCAACGAGTACAGAGAGGTTGTCAATCCCTCCGGCCTTGTAGTTTACAAAGGATCAAACGCAAGTGATAATAGTGATAGGTATAATTGCAATAGTAAGTAAATAGCGGAAAAGTAAATAGCGGATGTGATCAATGATGGTAATATGGACCGGAGTCTCATGATGTTCACTAGTGATGTCTCTCTCCCAAAAGACGATAAAACAGCTATGTGAGGTAAATGAATTACAGCTGGGCAATTGACAGGACCATGTGCGCAAACCAATGCTGACTACATTGCAAGAAAGGTAGAGGTTCAAAGCATGGGCGGTACGCCAAAGTAAGTAGACCGAAATCCATCAATATCTACTACTAATCATCCACCTTGAGATATCTATCCAGAACATCTCGCTGGTATTAAGTTGCGAGCCCCACCCATAGTGTAAACTCAAAGCAACAGACGACTGCATTAAAAGAAATTTGCGTAAAGTAAACAATCCTTGCACCCGCGGGCACAAGCACCGTTGTTTTCCCCCTTGTGGCAACAGCACATCCCCTAGACTCATGTTTCTGTCACTCAAGCTAGTCATCGAGGGGCATGAACCCACAATCAAGCATAACGTTCCCTCTTGGAGTCACTACCTACTACTTGGCCAAAGCAATAAATAACAACGGAGAACATGCAAGAATTACTTACGAACATAAATATAAAAGAGGTGAATCAAATATATTATTCAAACACAATCTGAACATAATCTCATAATCCATCGGATCCCAGCAAACTCATCATAGCAACAGCATAAGGATTACATATGTGCCTCGATCATGTAGGGCAGCTCACGAGGACTAATTAGTGAAGCACAAGAACGGGAGGAGAACATCACATAGCTACTAGTCATGGACCCATGGTCCAAGGGAGACTACTCACAACTCATCCGGGAGGCGTCCATGGTGGTGGAGAAGCTCCCGGTGGTGATCCTCCCCTCCGGCAGGGTGCCGGGAAGAGTTCTCCTGGTGCTCCCGATCTTGGAAGCGGCGGCGGCGGCAGAATAGAGATGAGATCGCGAAAAAGAGTTCCTGTTTCCAGGGTTTCGGGAAACGCTTTAAATATATGCCAAAGGGGGGCATCGGAGGAGCCTCGGGGGGCCCAGGCGCCCCCCCGGCGCGGCCCAGGGGGGGGGGGCGCCGCCAGGGCGCCGGGAGCCCTGGTGCCCCCCCCCCCTCGGCTGTCCTTCGGGCGCACGGTAGTTTCTGGAACGCTGATTTTTTATATAATTTTTCTGGATTTTTCCTGGCAGTTCTCGTAATGTGAAAACCTGAAATACAAAAACAGCCGAAAACAGAAACTGGCACTGGGGTGCACTGAGTTAATAGGTTAGTCCAAATATGATCAAAAGTGTATGGAAGTGTATAAATATCATAGCAATATCACCCAAAAGAGGCATGGAGCAAGCAGAAATTATAGATACGTTTTGGACGTATCAACATCCCCAAGCTTAATTCCTGCTCGTCCTCGAGTAGGTAAATGATAACAAGAATAATTTCTGTGGTGACATGCTATTAACCATATAGGACTTATTCATAGTCATACGACAAAAGCTTACTGAGATAATGAATCTGTAGTAATTAAGTTGCCTCATGAGAAAATCACAAAGAACTGAAAGTTTTACAATATGATACTGAAACATCAAATAGATTTGCAATGAACATGATGTGCAAATATGATAAAGTGATATCTAGCTTGCCCCTTTAGTGAAGCAAAACATAAATGCAGGGGCACCTTCAAGGTTTAAGTGATGACTAGATACAATGATTTCAAAATAAACGATATCACAATCATGCAAAAGACAATGCTACTTTGGGACAATGCACATTACACTCAGAATGACAATCATGCTCTCAATAGTTGGTGCTTTGAAGAAAGAAGGTGGAGACTCAATATAAAAGTAAAAGAATGGCCGGGAATCAGGGATTACTCATGTGCTAGAGCTTTTTATTTTGAAAACATAGAAACAATTTTGTCAACGGTAGTAGTACTTCATATGTGTTATGCATAAGACATCCTATAAGTTGCAAGCCTCATGCATCGAATACCAATAGTGCTCGCACCTTGTCCTAATTAGCTCGGATTTCCATGGATTATCATTGCATTACATATGTTTCAACCAAGTGTCACAAAGGGGTACCTCTATGTCACCTGTACAAAGGTCCAAGGAGATAGATCGCATTTGATTTCTCATTTTTGATAGATCTCAACTTGAGGACATCCATACCGGGACAACATAGAAAATAGATAATGGACTCCTCTTTAATGCTTAAGCATATTCTCATAAGAGATTGAGGATTAATGTCCAAGCTAAAACTTCCACCATGATACATGGCTTTGGTTGGCGGCCCAATGTTCTTCTCTAACAATATGCATACTCAAACCATTCAACCCATGGCAAATCACCCTTACTTCAGACAAGACGAACATGCATAGCAACTCACATGATATTCAAAAAAAGTGTAACAGTTGATGGCGTCCCCAGAAACATGGTTACCGCTCAGCAAGCAACTTATAAGAAATAAGATACATAAGCAACATATTCCTTACCACAATAGTTTTTAAGCTACTTTCCCATGAGCTATGTATTGCAAAAACTGAAGGTTTTAAAGGTAGCACATGTAAATTTACTTGGAGTGGCGGTGAAATACCACATATAGGTAGGTATGGTGGACTCATATGGCATAACTGGTTTAAAAGGATGTGGATGCACAAGCAGTCAGTCCGCTTAGTACAGGTGGAGGTTAGCAAAAGACTGGGAGCGACCAACTAAGAGAGCAATGACGGTCATAATCATGCAGAGCGACAAAGCAACATTGAATCAGGCATGGAAGTTATATCGCTACTTAGAAATAAAAGATCATCAAGGCTTGACAGACTTTCTTTACAGTCTTAAATATGCGTGAGCATACGCCAAGTCAATCAAAATAAATTCTTGAGGGAAGATATTAGTAAACCATACCACATCATTGGCAAACAAATCATGTTGGTACTCCAATAACACATTGGGAATCCCCCAGCTATTTGAGACTAACCATAAGAAAACCTGAACTACCAAGCGCCATTATGCATGTAGCATCTTTATCATAGACATATTAACCAATGCAACGGAAGCAAACTCTCTTAATAAGATAAGCATGATGACTAAAGAGAGTTCAAGCTACCAACTAAACACAAGCTCTTTAAAATATAAGCATGAAAACTGAGAGCTGAACATGATAGTAGCTATTAAAAGACAAAGAACACACACAGCAAAGATAAACATGAAAATTCTATGTCATGTTCTAGGTAGAAGTGGAGCGTGTTTCTCTCCCACATAAAGAACGCTGAGTTCCGACTCGTTATGGAAAACTAAAAAGGAAATTAAAAGCAAGACGCTCCAAGCATAGCACATAACACATGAAGTGATTAAAATATAGTGGAACGAAAGACGAACTGATAATGTTGATGGAGAATGGGATGCACGGGGGCATCCCCAAGCTTAGACGCTTGAGTCTCCTTGAATATTTCTTGGGGGTGCACGGGGGCATCCCCAAGCTTGAGCGTTTGACACTCCTGGATCTTTTTATCATCTTCCCTCGCACACTTGAAAACTCCCTTCATACATAACTCATCATAATCTGATTAGCGAGGTTAGTACCCATAATAAAATAATTATACCTTGCTGTAAATAAAGATATTCTTGAAGGTCTACTGTTTCTCAAGATTGCCAAAAGGTTTTTGCAAAGAAAAAGCAAGCTCTTGGTTTGCAAAATGAAGGAAAGGCAAAACATGACAGAATCTGTGAAAAACAGAACAGCAGGTAGTAATTGATTTGTTCGGGGCACTTCTGCAACTCTAATAAAAAAAACTCAGAACAGATGGACGAAAGACAATTATATAGAGAACGCTGTCGAAAACATTCAGACCAAAAATATGATCTGGTGATTTTATACGAATTTTTCTATCCAAGGACAGAATCTGTTTCCTGGACAGCACCTCACAACTTTTGAACTTTCTAGCAATCGGAGGCTATACTTAGCACAAAATTGAAAAGCAAAGATACAATGATGATGCTACAGTAGTAAACAATATCAAGACACAACAAAAGCAAAATAAATATTTTATTCATGTGGGCTGCCTCCCAAAAGCGCTTTCTTTTATGCCTTTAAGCTAGGCATAATGCATATAGATCAAGTTTTATCAAGAGTAAAAGAATAGCTAGCCCGTACAACGGACTCAAAAGGTAACTTGATCTTCTTTCGAGGGAAGTGTTCCATCCCTTTATTGAGAGGAAACTGAAATTTTATATTACCCTCTTTCATGTCAATGATAGCACCAACGATGCGCAAAAAGGGTCGTCCCAAAATAATTGGACACGAAGGATCACATTCAATATCCATAATAGTGAAATCAACGGGAACATAATTGTCATTGACAATGATAAGAACATCGTCGATCCTCCCCAAAGGTTTCTTTATGGAAGAACCAACGAGACGAACACCAAAAGAACAAGAATCAAAAGGTTTCAATTTAAGCATATCATATATTCTTTTGGGCATAACAGAGGTACTAGCTCCAACATCACATAATGCATAGCAAGAGAAGTCATTCAATTTAATTTTTATCACAGGATCCCAACCATCTTCTAGCTTTCTAGGTATGGAGGCTTCTACTCTAAGTTTCTCCTCCCTAGCTTTGATAAGAGCATTAGTGATATGCTCTGTGAAGGCAAGGTTAAGCGTGCTAGTGCGGGGATCTCTAGACATCTTGTGAAGGAAATCAATAACTTTGGTAAGAGTGCAATCATCAAAATCAAGGTCGCTAGCATCAAGTAAAGTGGTAGTGGTGTCCTTTAGGTTCACTTGTTTGGTAGGTTCTATAGTCATAGCATCACCATTAATAGGTCCATCAGGACCAGGAGTACATTGGGTGCTAATAGTTTGGATATCCTCAACAACTTGGATAGTAGCAACAATGTGGTGGGTAGGAAGGTTCTTAATTCTATCCTCTTCCTCCCTTTCTCTAGCCCATCTTTCTTTAAGTTTAGCCATCATCCTAATGTTTTCATTAATTTGCACTTGAATAGCATTCATAGGAGTGACCTTCCTCTCCTCAAGAGGAGAAGTTTTAATTTTTAGCAATTCTATCTCATTGGCTAAGTGGTCTACCTTCAAAGAGAGATCATCTAGTTTATGTAGTTTTTCTTCTACACTCTTATTAAAGGCTTTTTGGGTAGTGATGAAATCTTTAAGCATAATCTCTAGTTCAGTAGTGGAGTTCCTGGTGCTAGGATAAGCATTGTTGTTCCCATAAGAATTAGAGGGGAACGGTCTAGGATTGCTACCAAAATTACTCCTATAAGCATTGTTGTTGAAATTGTTTCTAGAGATAAAGTTCACATCTACTTGTTCTTGAGCAATCAAAGAATTTAAAGGAACATCACGAGGATCAACAGAAGATTGCTTTGAAAGTAGAGACATGATCAAGTCAACTTTTTCATTTAGGGAGGAAATCTCCTCGACAGAGTTTACCTTCCCACCTGTTGGAGCGCGTTCGGTGTGCCATTGGGAATAGTTGGTCATCATCTCATCGAGAAGCTTTGTGGCAGCACCAAGTGTAGTTGACATAAAGGTTCCTCCCGCGGCCGAATCTAACAAGTTCCGCGAGGTAAAGTTCAAGCCTGCATAAAAAGTTTGGATAACCATCCAAGTAGTCAAACCGTGAGTAGGGCAGTTCTTAATAAGAGATTTCATACGTTCCCAAGCTTGGGCAACGTGTTCATTATCCAATTGTTTAAAATTCATTATGTTACTTCTCAGTTGGATAATTTTAGCAGGTGGATAGTATTTTCTGATAAAAGCATCTTTGCACTTGTCCCATGAATCTATGCTGTTTCTAGGCAAAGACTGAAACCAAATTTTAGCTCCTCCTCTCAAGGAGAAAGGAAAAAGCTTAAGCTTAACAATATTACCATCTATTTCTTGGTACTTTTGCATATCACAAAGTTCAACAAAGTTATTCAAGTGTAAAGCAGCATCATCTCCAGCACTGGAGAATTGATCTTTCATGACTAAGTTCAGTAAAGCAGGTTTAATTTCATATGAAGGTGCTGAAGTGGCAGGTGTAGTGATAGGTGTGCTGATAAAGTCATCGTTGTTGTGACTAGTGAAGTCACACAACTTGGTGTTCTCGGTGGAACCCATTGTAGCAAGCAAGCAAGATAGCGATTTTTGTGATTTTCGATAAAAGATACTAAAGCAAAAACTGAAAGGTAAACTAACAAGACTAAAAGCAAAGGTAAAAGATAGCGTGCAACTCCCCTATCCTGAAGAGTGGAGTCCCCGGCAACGGCGCCAGAAATTGCTTTGCTAGGTGGCTTCTCACCCCTCGTTGGTTACCCCAAGTGTAAGGTTTGAGATGCAGTGTAGCAGAAGTTTTCCCTTGGTAATACGAAGGATCGATTTCCCAGAGACTCCCAGTTTCAACAAGAAGGTGTCAACTGCTAACTGCGCCAGATATTAGCAATCAACGTGGACCTGCACACAGATACAAATAACTTTGCTCCCAACGAGTACATAGAGGTTGTCAATCCCTCCGGCCTTGTAGTTTACAAAGGATCAAACGCAAGTGATAATAATGATATGTATAATTGCAATAGTAAGTAAATAGCGGAAAAGTAAATAGCGGATGTGATCAATGATGGTAATATGGACCGGAGTCTCATGATGTTCACTAGTGATGTCTCTCTCCCAAAAGACGATAAAACAACTATGTGAGGTAAACGAATTACAGCTGGGCAATTGACAGGACCATGTGCGCAAACCAATGCTGACTACATTGCAAGAAAGGTAGAGGTTCAAAGCATGGGCGGTACGCCAAAGTAAGTAGACCGAAATCCATCAATATCTACTACTAATCATCCACCTTGAGATATCTATCCAGAACATCTCGCTGGTATTAAGTTGCGAGCCCCACCCATAGTGTAAACTCAAAGCAACAGACAACTGCATTAAAAGAACTTTGCGTAAAGTAAACAATCCTTGCACCCGCGGGCACAAGCACCGTTGTTTTCCCCCTTGTGGCAACAGCACATCCCCTAGACTCATGTTTCTGTCACTCAAGCTAGTCATCGAGGGGCATGAACCCACAATCAAGCATAACGTTCCCTCTTGGAGTCACTACCTACTACTTGGCCAAAGCAATAAATAACAACGGAGAACATGCAAGAATTACTTACGAACATAAATATAAAAGAGGTGAATCAAATATATTACTCAAACACAATCTGAACATAATCTCATAATCCATCGGATCCCAGCAAACTCATCATAGCAACAGAATAAGGATTACATATGTGCCTCGATCATGTAGGGCAGCTCACGAGGACTAATTAGTGAAGCACAAGAACGGGAGGAGAACATCACATAGCTACTGGTCATGGACCCATGGTCCAAGGGAGACTACTCACAACTCATCCGGGAGGCGTCCATGGTGGTGGAGAAGCTCCCGGTGGTGATCCTCCCCTCCGGCAGGGTGCCGGGAAGAGTTCTCCTGGTGCTCCCGATCTTGGAAGCGGCGGCGGCGGCGGAACAGAGATGAGATCGCGAAAAAGAGTTCGCGTTTCCAGGATTTCGGGAGACGCTTTAAATATATGCCAAAGGGGGGCATCGGAGGAGCCTCGGGGGGCCCAGGCGCCCCCCCCCGGCGCGGCCCAGGGGGGGGGGCGCCGCCAGGGCGCCTGGAGCCCTGGTAGCCCCCCCCCCCCCGGCTGTCCTTCGGGCGCACGGTAGTTTCTGGAACGCTGATTTTTTATATAATGTTTCTGGATTTTTCCTGGCAGTTCTCGTAATGTGAAAACCTGAAATACAAAAACAGCCGAAAACAGAAACTGGCACTGGGGTGCACTGAGTTAATAGGTTAGTCCAAATATGATCAAAAGTGTATGGAAGTGTATAAATATCATAGCAATATCACCCAAAAGAGGCATGGAGCAAGCAGAAATTATAGATACGTTTTGGACGTATCAGACATATATTGTCCATATATAAGAGTTTCAACACTTGGTCATGTTCAAAATAATGGGCTAATCCCTCCAAAACCCTTTCTGGATATTTCAAGCTTTTGAAATATTTACAAAGGAAATATTCTCCAAAAATTCCAAGGAAATTCTATCATGTCATATATGACATATTTGAAGATCTTGCCAAGCCCCATGCCTTGGGAAGCAAGATAACATCCTCAAAACCCTTCATAACCATTATGTCCATATTTGAAGTTTGAGCAACTTTACATTGCCAAACTTATCCAAATGCCCTCAAACTTGGTGCACATGCTAGAAAGGCCTAATAAGGCATCTAGACCAAGTGGCACAAGATTTTGAGTAGGGTAACTTGATCAGAATACCCCAAAACCCTTTCTGTTCAAATGCAAATTTTAACAACTTTACATTACCAACTTTTTATCTGGAGCTTCAAACTTTGTGGGCATGATCAATACCCCAAATGGTGAAACTACACCAAGTGGTGCATCAAGGGGAGATGATTAGCTTGACTTAAACAAGATGAAGCCATTTCTGTTGATTTCTAGGGTTCACCAAAGTTACATTGGCTAGTTTCTTCAAATGAGCCCAAATTTGGTGAAACACCCTATTTTCTTATGTCATTCAATCCTGTTAAGTGTCATGGCAAGTGGAGATCATTTGCTTGACCAAAAAATGATCAAACACCTTCTGCTATTTTACCAAAACTACCATCTTGACCCCTTTTACTATTTACTTTTGCCTCAACTTTCTACCACAACTTCATCTAGTTACAATCTACCTCCAGTAACTCCCCCATGTCCACATCTCCATGATTGAGGGGTGAAAACCCCAATTCACCTTGTTGGACAACAAATTTCTACCTAGTTACCAGCTTCACTCCTCTCTCACTGCACCTCCAGAGCACGGCGGACACCCCAGAGGGCCAATGGCATGCCATGGCATGCAATTAGCACGCTCCAGAGCACGCTACAGTGCGCACCCGCACTGTAGCTTCGCCCAATCCAGCGTCGCCGACCACCTCATGCTTCCCCCTCGCGCCAAACGATGCACCTCGACGTCTGCGACCCTCCCCGGTGCTGCCCCCTCCTCCCTCTCCCTCCAGTGGCCGCCCTCGCACGCGCGCTGGCCGCCCGCATGCTCCACTCGCCGGCCTCACACACGCGCGCCGTCTGGAGCCTTCCCCGCTCCTCCTCTCCCTCTACTAGGCATGGACCTCATCCACGAGCATCCCCGACTCGAATGTAAGCGCCTGCATGGCCTCTGGCCTCGCCCGTGACCTCATCGGCGCACGAGTCCACGGTGGACCATGGGCTCGGCTATATAAGCACGCCCGAGCCCCTCCAACAGCACTCAGCTCCTCCTCGCACCCCCAGTAGCACTCCAGCACGACCCACTCATCCCCAGAGAGCCTCAGTGCTCGGGACCGACCGGAGCTCCGCCGCGTCGGGCAACCAGGGATCTCGCAGTACAGCCCCTCGCAGCCCCAACTTTTGCTCGATCTAGCACCACCGTACCTCACTGATGCATTCCCCTCTCTTTTCCCCCTCTGCAGCTGCCGGAATCGACCGGAGCAGCGACCTCCCGACGACCCTCCTCCGCGTGTCCTCGCCGCCGGCGAACCAGACCTCTTCGGCGGGCCGCACCTCCACCACTAGAAGGGCGAGTCACTACTGAGCCCGTTCTTGCCCTCCGTGAGCTCGCCGTCGCTCTGACCGCAAGGTTGAAGATGACAGGCGGGCCCCGCCTTTCATCCTCACCTCTCTCTCTCTCCCCTCGCTGCCACTGACCGCCGGGCCCCGCCCGTCAGGTTTGAAAACCTGGCGCGCGCGCTGGCGCCCGTGCGGTGGGCTAATTGCCCTGGGCCGTGCACTGTGGCCGTTCTGGCCCAGTGACACAGTGCCTTTTCTCTTTTTCCTTTTCTGTAAAATTTCAAATAATTTTACAGAAATAAATAATTGTCCAAATGAATTAATTTAACTCCTAAAATCTTGTAAAAATCCAACCTATTTAATGGTGTCACTTTCACACATGTCCATGAAACTTTTCTGTTCTGTTCAAATTTAAATTCAAATTTGAGCATTAAAACTCCTGTTCAAAAATCCTTAGATTCCATTCTGTCACTCCAAAACTCCAACTAAGAATTTTTGCCATCTTAGTTTTCCCTCTAGTATTTAACAAAAATAAGTTGACATTTTTCTAAGCACTTTGATTTTTCTGTTTTCATTGTGGTCTTATTTTCCTGTTGTTATTTTGCGATGATTAGATCCCGTATTTGACGAAGTTGCTGAGGAAGAAGGTGGAGAAGGATTTGAAGACTTTGAAGACCAAGCCAATCCAGGCAAGCAGCCCTTTGACCATGATACACTTGTGTTCTTCGGAACCCGTTTGTTTCGGATTGCACGATGATAAGAGTTATGGTGGTGACCTAGTTGAAACCACCATATGATGCATGTTTCACTCATGATCTTGCTATGTGCTAGATGTCATGCAAATGGTTAGTAGTGATGCTTAGTGATGCATGTGTGCCATGAAACCTTCGAGGTTGAAATCTTTTCATAAACCCCATCGGGTGCCCCTAATGCCCGAGGGTGATGTTGAGTTAGGTCATCACTTGAGGAAGAAGTGATGTGCCGGTAAAGATCTTGTGCATGGGTGAAATGATGGATTAGATTTATGTGTGACTACCGTCCCAACCAAACATGTGCAACCACTCTACCCCTTATGGGACGGGGCTTTATTGATTACTTAGGCCGATACTAGCATGGTGCCCGCATTACTAGTGACGGGAAGACTTGAGGTCTTTCCCGGGACGGGGTCGTGCTTGGATAGACGACCATGACTGTTTTTACAGGGCACCGGACACACCGTTGGTCCCTTCGGGTACGCGTGACGTTGAAATTAGGGCAAGTCCCATGATCTATTGTTTGTACTCGAGGGCCGTGTACCAACAAGTGGACTCTATGTTAGTGTCGTCTAAGGAAAGATAATGACCGGGTGCTTCCCCCGAGTACTTGAGGTACTGCGAGATCGTGGGTGACACGAAAGCTTCCCGGATCTTATGGGTAAAGTGCACAACCTCTGCAGAGTGTAAAACTATTCGAATAGCCGAGTCCACGGTCATGGACAGTTGGGTGGTGCTACTTAAACTATGTCCAGAATTTTACTACATCTGTGAAAGTATGGGTGTGTGATGAGTCAAGGTGGTGTCTTGACTCTATGAGATGAATCATATTCATGTTGATATCGGTAACCTGTCTTCGAGGTTACGTGAGTTTATTGATGCATTCACTTGATGGTAGAATATTTGTTCCAGCTCATAGCTAGATTGCTCATTGTTGTTCAATTGCATTGTTACTTTGAACCAAATCATGGGTTTCTTGCGAGTACATTCAAAGTACTCATTGGCTTGCCACTGGTTATTTAATTGGCCAGGCATGGAGGAACAGGAATATGAAGAAGAGTTCTATGGAGACGAACATGCGAACTAGGATGCTATCCCAGTCAGAATGCCTGTAGGGTTAAGGCAGATGGCATGGGTTCTACTTATCATCTAAGACTTCCGCTATTTGAGTTATTTGCTATTCAGCCCTTGAGGCTTTATCTATGTAAGACTTGGACATAATGGCCATAATTTGTGTAAGACGGTATGTATGGATGTAAGACTCTTGTTATTCAGCTTCTGTGTGTTCAGTGAGCATTGATCTCTAGGATCACTATACACATGCATTCGGTGATCTCGACTTCTAAGTCGGGGTCCCCACAATTCCACATCAAAAATTCTGTTTTTATCATTTACCTACTCGAGGACGAGCAAGAATTAAGCTTGGGGATGCTTGATACGTCTCCAACGTATCTATAATTTTTGATTGTTCCATGCTATTATTTATGATGTTTTGGATGTTTAATGGGCTTTGTCATACACTTTTATATTATTTTTTGGACTAACCTACTAACCCAAAGGCCCAGTCCAGATTGCTGTTTTTTGCCTGTTTCAGGGTTTTGCAGAAAACGAATATCAAACGGAGTCCAAACGGAATGAAACCTTCGGGAGAGATATTTTTGGAGAAAATCACGCACGAGAGAATTGAGAACCACGGAGTAGGGGCCACGAGGTGCCCACGAGGGTGGGGGGAGCGCCCCCCTGCCTAGGGCGCGCCTCCTGCCTCGTGGGTCCCTCGTGAGGCCCCCGGTGTCCTCCTTCCTCCTATATAAGCCTACGTACCTCGAAACCATCAGAAGAGGAGAGAAAACCCTAGTTCCATCGCCGTAACCTTCTGTTCCCATGAGATCCAATCTTGGAGCCTGTTCTGGAGCTCCGCCGGTGGGGGGATCCATCATGGAGTGCTTCTACATCATCATCATCTCCCTCACCATGAGTTGTGAGTAGTTTACCACAGACCTTCGGGTCCATATCTAGTATCTAGATGGCTTCTTCTCTCTCTTTGGATCCCAATACAAAGTTCTCCTCGGTCTTCGAGGAGATCTATTCGATGTAATCTCTTTTTGCGGTGTGTTTGTTGAGATCCGATTGGGTTTATGATCAAGATTATCAATGAGAAATATTTGGTTCTTTTCTGAACTCTTTATGTGTGCTCATAATATCCTTGCAAGTCTCTTCAAATTATTGGTTTGGTTGGGCCAACTAGATCTATAGTTCTTGCAATGGGAGAAGTGCTTGGCTTTGGGTTCAATCTTGTGGTGTCCTTTCCCAGTGACAGTAGGGGCAGCAAGGCACGTATTGTATTGTTGCCATCGAGGATAAAAAGATGGGGTTTATATCATATTGCTTGAGTTTATCCCTCTACATCATGTCATCTTGCTTAAGGCGTTACTCTGTTCTTATGAACTCAGTACACTAGATGCATGCTGGATAGCGGTCGATGTGTGGAGTAATAGTACTAGATGCAGGTAGTAGTCGGTCTACTTATCTCGGACGTGATGCCTATATACAATGATCATGCCTAGATAGTCTCATAATTATTCGATTTTCTATCAATTGCTCGACAGTAATTTCTTTACCCGTCGTAGAATATCGCTATCGTGAGAGAAGCCACTAGAGAACACTATGGGCCCCGTGTCTATTCTCAACATATCAATCTACATATACTTTACCTTTTCCGCTTTTACTTTCTGTTCTTATAAACAAAAATACCAAAAGTATAAACTATCATCTCTATCAGATCTCACTTTTGTAAGTGACCGTATAGGGATTGACAACCCCTTATCGCGTTGGCTGCGAAGTTCTTATTTGTTTGTGCAGGTGCAAGGGACTCGTGCGTGGTATCCTACTGGATTGATACCTTGGTTCTAAAAAACTGAGGGAAATACTTACGCTACTGTGCTGCAGATCCCTTTCCTCTTCGAGGGAATACAACGCAAGCTCGAGAAGTAGCATCGAGCCTCTCCCTCTCTTCTCTCCTCTAAGCCCACAGCCTCTCTTCACAGCCCACATGGCCCATCCTACCCCCCTCTCGACTGGTGCGTCCGATCGAGATCGGAGGGATCAAAAACCCCCCAAACCCTCAAACCCTAGCCCCATGCCTATATAAGTATGCCTACCCTGCCAAAAATGGCCTATCCTAGTCTTCCCCTACCCCTAGCCCTCCTTCCACCTGCAGCCGCTGCCCTCCTCCTCCATTTCTGTGCACAATCGCCCCCTCCTCGCCACTTGTCACCGTCCCACAGGCTAGCCGCCACCGGGCAGACGGCCTCAGCCTCTCCCGCGCTGCCACTTGACGTTTCCATGCCCTCCCAGCGCCAGCCACCGTGCGGACCCGCCGGACCCATCCGGAACCTGCCCGGGCCCGACCGAGCCGCCGCGGCCTGCTCCCCGCACAACCTCCCGCTCTCCTGCTCCCGCTCACCCCAACTTCCGCGCCCGAGCCGCCGCCCTCTGTGCTGCCCGGTGAGCCGCCGCCGACGAGCACCTCGACGCCAGGTCGCCGCATCCCCATCTCGTCCTCTCCTCCTTCCTCTCCCCCGTCTCTCCCTCACCACTCTCTCTCTCTCTCTCTCTCTTCCCCATAGGATCCGCCGCCGCCGCAACTGCCCGAGGTGGCCTCGAGCTCGCTGGCGCTGCCAACTGCCTCCCCGAGCGTCGCCGATAGCCCCCGTCGTCGGATCTGGGATCTCCTCCACCGGATCTATCCGTTCCCATCCATCCCTGTCGGCCGTGCCTGACTGGAGCCCCGCCATCGCCGGAATTGTCGGCCGCCGCCACCGCTGCGTACTGCCGTGCTCACGCACGAGGGAAGGAGGAGGTCGACGCCCTCCTGGGCCGCATCAGCCGCCGCGTGGCTCGCCTCATCTCGTGGGCCATGTCGGCCACTCCAACGCCGGCCCACACCATCCTCCAACCTGATGGGCCTCGGCCCATGGTGAGCAGCTCTATTCCTTGACCAGGGCGTCTGATAGTATAACTTGCACTGACCCTGATTTTTTCCTTTCTTAAAATGACTTAAGTCCCTGGAAAATGTTATCATGATGCATTCTTGTGAGGCATGTATCTTTGCACATGTTTATCCTATGGTGATGTATAATATGTCAAAATGTTCGTCTCTCTGTGCTCTACATGATGGTGGTGATTGCATTCATGTTAGGATTCATCTAGGTGTTGTAATATCTGTTGCAAGAGTGCATGTTGCTGTTAAGTGCTGAAAACTGTTATAAGTTGCTGATTTGTCATTTTCATATCTTTTTGTGTGATTTGTGTTTGAGCAACATGTCAACATGTGTTAGGAGCACAATCATGTCATCTTTGCTGTGGTACAATCCATTTTTCATGTTATGCCTTGTGGTGACTGCAACAAGCTTGCAAAGTGACCTACTCGCTGTTGCTGATTTCTGAGACTTGTTGAAAACTGCTAAGTCTGAAACAGTTATATTGTGATGCCATGTTTGCTTGATGCACTAGTCAAATCCATGCATGTTTTGGAATATCCGATGACCATGTATTCAAGTACATGTTATGCTCTATCCATCCATGCCCTTGTTGGAAATTATAGGTTGATGTAGCTTGTCTCTTTCTAGCTCTCAAATTGCTATAAAATGTTTCTGTCAGCCTGTTATCAGTAAGTTCAGTTTTGCCATGTGAATAGCTAGTGCTCTATCCATCCTATGACCATGTTCCTGCCATAAGTAGCTTCATAAACATGTATTCTTGTAGTTGGTCATATTCACATGCCGTGATATGCTTTGAGATGAGTTGCACAAGCTTTCAAACATGCCTACTTGTCATTGTTGTTGCCATGTTCAGTTCATTTCACTAAGTCTGTGAAACTGTTATCTTTTGCAGTCTTGCCATGATGTTTTGAGCATGTTCTAATGGTGTTTGGCAGTAGCTCAATGATCATGCTTGTAGTGCTTGACATTTACATTCTTTCCATGCCCTTTGATGCCATGAGATGTTCCTGTAGCATGTTGTTTGGATGATTGCAAAGTGCCTAGTTGCTGTTTTTGGACAGTTTGTTGTTATATCTTGTTTCATGTGTATGTGTTGAACCGTTGCTTCGTTTTGAGTGTGCTCTATATGAAACTTGCTTGTTTTTGCATGTAGATGCATAATATAATGTTGTATACATGTTTGGAGTGTGTTTGCTTGTTGTTTGAATGCATCTTGCATATTTGCCATGCTTGACTTGTTTTGCTCGTATCTTCTAGGCCGTAGCTCTGAATTAAATGAACTTTATGTGAAACCTGATTAGAATTTCGTGTAGATCATCATGGTGCATGTTAACTTGCTGTTTAACAACTTTAACATAAGGTTTATTCAGATCTGGACCAATTTCAAAATTTGCATATGAGGACCTACCGGAATTGTTATATGTTGTTTCCAGCCTCATTTAAACTTGCTTTGTGTGATGTTCTTGCATGTTTCATGTCTTGCCATGATTTGCATCATGTAGCCTTGTCATGCATCATATTTGGTTTACCATCTTGTCTTGTTATGTGTTGTGTGTTTACCGTGTTGCTTACTTCTTTTCGTTAGTGCTTGTTTCGTTGCGATCGTGAGGGTTCGTTCGACTACGCTTGGTTCGTCTTTGTAGCTTCTTCTTCTTCATGGACTCGTTCTTCTTCCTTGCTGGGTCTCAGGCAAGCTGACCGTCACCTTGGATCTCATTACTATCATTGCCATGCTAGTGGTCTCGATGCTATCGCTATATGTCATGCTACCTATCTATTGTTGTTAGCCTCTAATTGTTGCCATGAAAACCTCTAACCTTTGACACCATCCCAGCAAACCGTTGTTTGGCTATGTTACCGCTTGCAGAGCCCCACTTATAGCGTTGTTAGTTGCGGGTGAAGATGAAGATTGCTCCATGTCGGAACTTGGTTGTTGGAATATCACAATATCTATTATTAATAATTAATGCACATATATACTTGGCAATGGGTGGAAGGCTTGGACTTTTGCTCGGTGTTTTGTTCCACTTATGCCGCCTTAAGAACTGATAAACCGGTGTTATGTTCCTTGATTTTGCGTTCCTAACGTGCTTGGGTATATGGGGACCCCTTGACAGTTCGCTTTGAATAAAACTCCTCCAGCAAGGCCCAACATTGGTTTTAAATTGCAACATAATAAAGAATTAATTAATTAATTAATTCGCATAGGGGGTCGCATCCCCGAGGATTCTTTTCTACATACAGGGAGGGGCCAGTGCCGATGGTGTTGGTCCCAAACGGGCAGACTGCGGGGCCGCCTCGGGGAAACTCGAGGTATCTGGTATACCTGTAGGCTGACCTATCCGGACATGGCGTGAGACGAGATACATGCGGCTACTATCAGAGTGTTTGCACGTCGGGAGGTCTTGCTGGACTTGTTTTACCATTGTCGAAATGTCTTGTGCACCGGGATTCCGAGTCTGATCGGGTTGTACCTAAGATAAGGGGTATTTTTACCTTTGCTAATCGTGAGAGCTTGTGATAGGCTAAGTTGGGACACCCTTGCAGGGTTATGATCTTTCGAAAGTCGTGCCCGGGATTATGTGGCAGATTGGAATTTGTTATTGGCCGGTTGTAGAAAACTTGACAGAGGAACCGGAATAAAATACATCAACCGTGTGAGTAACCGTGACTGTCTCTTTTCACTTTGAGAAGAGAACACGGTGGGGTTATGCTTTACTCGTAGGTAGTTCAGGATCTCTTAGCGGTCGTTACTAGTTTGCGACCGTTTGCGTATATGCTCATCTTATTCTTGTACTCGTAAGTTAGCCACCATATAATGCTTAGCCGCTGCTGCAACCTCACCACTTAAGCTCTCCATACCCATTAATCTTTGCTAGTCTTGATACCCATGGTTATAGGATTGTTGAGTCCTCGTGGCTCACAAATACTACAACAACAGTTGCAGGTGCAGGTTTCCGATGACTTGACGTGAGAGCGATGTTTACTTGTGTTGGAGTTCTTTCTTCTTCTTCTTCGTCAGTCTTGGGATAGGTTCCTTGGTCAGCATCCTGGGATAGCAGATGGATGCCGTTGTGCTTTTCATGTGTTTTCATCCGTAGTCGGATGTCTTGTGTACGATGTTGTTGTATTCATGTGGCTATTGTATGGCTTGTATGTATCCCCATCTATGTATGTAATGCTACGATGTAATGATATTCATCTTGCTAAGCGCCCGAAATGCGGTTGTGCCCCCAATCACGAGTTCATCACGTGATCGGGATAGAATCGCATCTTGGGCGTGACAAGTTGGTATCAGAGTCTCGACCGACCATAGGAGCCCCCTTGATTGATCGTAGCTTAGCCGTTGTCGAGTCTAGCAGATTTTTTTTGGAGTCTAGTTATATCGGAGAGTAGGAATTCTTTTTACTCCTCAGTCCCTTTGTCGCACTAGTGAGGAATCTTGACGTAGGTGTTTCGAATTACTCCTCTTCCCCTTCATTTTTTTAGGATCACGTGGTTAGCTTTCGTTCGTTGCGATGTCAGCCTTTTCATCCGGTGCAATTCTCGTCAAGTTGATTTGATCCCCTTCGTCTTTTGTCGGTTCAACCCTCAGTTCTTTTCAACCGACGATGTTTCCCCGTCCGAAGTGGTCTTTCTTTTTCCCACCCGCCCACCCGTTTTTCCTCTCGGAGCCGGAGTCCGTAATCGAGTATCCATTCTACTCGTGCGAAGCCTTTGCTTTCTTTCCTCAATTATTTCAACTCGTGAATTCTCGTCTAGTTCATCATTCTTCATCTCTTTTCTTTTCTGGTGGACCCAATTCAATTAGTTTTCGGTGTTCTTCATATTCTTTTCCCTCGGCTCGGATGTTTCCACGTGCTCGTTCGCTTCTCACCATTTAATTGTTCCGGAGTTCAAAATTTCCTCGGCCATCTCATCGGAACCCCATCTAAATCATCGCAAGGCTTTAATCTTATTCTCATCATCCTTTTGTTACCGTAGTTCTTCATGGTGGCTCATCATGATTCAATCCTTTCTTCAAGCGCTCTTCAAAATTCTTGTGGGGAACCTCTAGCATTATTCTTTTGCACCTCGAGATGCAAATAATTCTCCGTTTTTTTAAGTGGAGTCTTGCATTTCTTCCCTCATCTCATATATTCAATCTTTAGTAGTGGTGGATATTCACCTCAAGTTTTGGGATGATTTCCACAAGTCCACAACAAGCTAATTCTTTTATTGTTGATTTTCACAACAACTCCGTTCAATCCTTCCTTCTAAGGATGCTTTCAAATTCATTCATGGGGTAGGTTGTCATCTTCTTTTCTGTTCGTTTCATTCCACTCTTTCAATTCTTTTGGAGGCATTGTGTTGTTTGTCTCATCGAGTATTATTCCATCTTCTCAAGTTCTTGCTCTATTTCATTCATATTCAACCGGTGTACCATCTAATTTTTTCTTCCTATTATTTTCTCGTCTATCCCGCTTAACCGGAGTGGTGTCAATGTCTCTCTTGTCACTTAAGCTCTCGATTCTCATCGTATGCCTTGATTCCCAAATTACCGGAGCGTCTCAATCTTGTTCACCTCCATTGTGTTCTTTCTTTCAAGTTGTTCAACCTCTCAAGGTTCTTTGGCTTCACTCTTTTGATTGAGAAGAACTTTGTTCTTCCGTTTCTCCGCAGTCTCGTTCATAAGATCTCGGGACGAGATCTCTTGTTAGTAGGGGAGTGTTGTGACACCCCGAGACCGATGCGCCAGGTGTCTTCTAGTGATTCGCTGCCATTGCCTTGCCATCTGCTTGCGTGTTACATTTTGCCATGTCATCATGTGCATTGCATCTGCATTGTTTTCAAAACTTGCATTCCTTTGTAGTTGCCCCGTCCTCTCCGTTGTCCATTCTGAGCCCAGACACACTTGCACGCACCCGCGGCACCTCCGAAACCTTGTTTTATAGGTGGCCGGGAAATGTTACCGGAATGGGTTGAAACTTGGCGTGTGGCCTTATTATAGTGTAGACAGACTGCCTGCCAAATTTCGTCGCATTCGGAGCTCGTTTGATAGCCCAACCGTTAAACACAGAGCGGCATCGTTGCCGGTATATACGCCGGACGTTTCGGTCTCCGAAACTACCGCCGGACCTCTCCCTCTCTTCTCTCCTCTAAGCCCATGGTCTCTCTTCATAGCCCACATGGCCCATCCTACCCCCCTCTCGATCGGTGCCATCCGATCGAGATCGGAGGGCTCAAAACCCCCCCAAACCCTCAAACCCTAGACCCATGCCTATATAAGTATGCCTACCCTGCCAAAAATGGCCTATCCTAGTCTTCTCCTACTCCTAGCCCTCCTTCCACCTGCAGCCGCCACCCTCCTCCTCCATTTCTGTGTGCAGCCGCTCCCTCCTCACCACTTGTCATCGTCCCACAGGCTAGCCGCCGCCGGGCAGACAGACTCAGCCTCTCCCGGGCTGCCACTTGGCGTTTCCACGCCCTCCCAGCGCCAGCCACCGTGCGGACCCGTCGGGCCCATCCGGAGCCTGCCCGGGCCCGACCAAGCCGCCGCGGCCCGCTCCACGCACAGCCTCCCGCGCCCGAGCCACCTCCCTCTGCGCCGGCCGACGAGCCGCCCCGACAAGCACCTCGACGCCAGGTCGCCGCCTCCCCATCTCATCCTCTCCTCCTTCCTCTCCTCCGTATCTCCCTCACTACACTCTCTCTCTC
>LR738711.1:636229309-636250791 GCA_902687465.1 Secale cereale | reverse complement strand
CTCTCTCTCTCTCTCCCTCTCCCCTAGAGGATCCGCCGCCGCCGCAACTGCCCGAGGCGGCCTCGAGCTCGCCGGCGCCGCCAACTGCCTCCCCGAGCGTCGCCGACAGCCCCCGTCACCGGATATGGGATCCCCTCCACCGGATCTATCTGTTCCCGTCCATCCCCGTCGGCCCTGCCTCACCGGAACCCCGCTATCGCCGGAATTGTCGGCCACCGCAGCCGCTATGTCCTGCCATGCTCGCGCACAAGGGCAGGAGGAGGTCGACGCCCTCCTGGGCCGCATCAGCCGCCGGCCTGGCTTGCCTCATCTCGTGGGCCACATCGGCCACTCCAACGCCGGCCCGCGCCATCCTCCAACCTGATGGGCCTCGGCCCATGGCGAGCAGCTCTATTCCCTGACCAGGGCGTCTGATAGTATAACTTGCGCTGAACCTATTTATTTTTTCTTTCTTAAAATGACTAAGTCCTTGGAAAATGTTATCACGATGCACTCTTGTGAGGCATGTATCTTTGCACATGTTTATCCTATGGTGATGTATAATATGTCAAAATGTTCGTCTCTCTGTGCTCTACATGATGGTGGTGATTGCATTCATGTTAGGATTCATCTAGGTGTTGTAATATCTGTTGCAAGAGTGCATGTTGCTGTTAAGTGCTGAAAACTGTTATAAGTTGCTGATTTGTCATTTTCATATCTTTTCGTGTGATTTGTGTTTGAGCAACATGTCAACATGTGTTAGGAGCATAATCATGTCATCTTTGCTGTGGTGCAATCCATTTTTCATGTTATGCCTTGTGGTGAGTGCAACAAGCTTGCAAAGTGACCTACTCGCTGTTGCTGATTTCTGAGACTTGTTGAAAACGGCTAAGTCTGAAACTGTTATATTGTGATGCCATGTTTGCTTGATGCCCTAGTCAAATCCATGCATGTTTTGGAATATCCAATGACCATGTCTTGAATTACATGTTATGATCTATCCATCCATGCCCTTGTTTGGAATTATAGGTTGCTGTAGCTTGTCTCTATTTTGCTCTCAAATTGCTATAAAATGTTTTTGTCAGCCTGTTATCAGTAAGTTCGGTTTTGCCATGTGAATAGCTAGTGCTCTATGTATCCTATGACCATGTTCTTGCCATGAGTAGCTTCATAAACATGTATTCTTGCAGTTGGTTATATTCACATGCCATGATATGCTTTGAGATGAGTTGCACAAGCTTGCAAACATGACTACTTGTCGTTGTTGCTTCCATGTTCAGTTTATTTCACTAAGTCTGTGAAATTGTTATCTTTTGCAATCTTGCCATGATGTTTTGAGCATGTTCTAATGGTGTTTGGCAGTAGCTTAATGATCATGCTTGTAGTGCTTGACATGTACATTCTTGCCAAGCCCTTTGATGCCATGAGATGTTCCTGTAGCATATTGTTTGGATGATTGCAAAGTGCCTAGTTGCTGTTTTTGGACAGTTTGTTGTTATATCTTGTTTCATGTGTATGTGTTGAACCGTTGCTCCGTTTTGAGTGTGCTCTATATGAAACTTGCTTGTTTTTTGCATATAGATTCATAATTTCATGTTGTATACATGCTTGGAGTGTGTTTGCTTGTTGTTTGAATGCATCTTGCATATTTGCCATGCTTGACTTGTTTTGCTCATATCTTCTAGGCCGTAGCTCCGAATTAATGAATTTTATATGGAACTTGATCATAATTTCATGTAGATCATCATGGTGCATGTTAACTTGCTGTTTAACAACTTTAACATAAGGTTTGTTTAGATTTGGTCCAATTTCAAAATTTGCATATGAGGACTTACCAAAATTGTTATATGTTGTTTCTGGCCTCATTTAAACTTGCTTTGTGTGATGTTCTCTCATGCTTCATCTCTTGCCATGATTTGCATCATGTAGCATTGTCATGCATCATATTTGGTTGAGCATCTTGTCTTCTTATGTGTTGTGTGTTTACCGTGTTGCTTGTTTCTTCTCGTTAGTGCTTCTTTCGTTGCGACCGTGAGGATTCGTTCGACTACGCTTGGTTCGTTTTCATGGCTTCTTCTTCTTCATGGACTCGTTCTTCTTCCTTGCGGGATCTCAGGCAGGATGACCATCACATTGAATCTTATTACTATCATTGCCATGCTAGTTCTCTCGATGCTATCTCTATATGTCGCGCTACATATCTATTGTTGTCAGCCTCTAATTGTTGCCATGAAAACCTCTAACCTTTGACACCATCCCAGCAAACCATTGTTTGGCCATGTTACCGCTTGCTCAGCCCCTCTTATAGCATTGTTAGTGGCAGGTGAAGATGAAGATTGCTCCATGTCGGAACTTGGTTGTTGGAATATCACAATATCTATTATTAATAATTAATGGACATATATACTTGGCAATGGGTGGAAGGCTTGGCCTTTTGCTCAGTGTTTTGTTCCACTCATGCCGCCTTAAGAACCGATAAACCGGTGTTATGTTCCTTGATTTTGCGTTCCTAACGCGGTTGGGTATATGGGGACCCCTTGACAGTTCACTTTGAATAAAACTCCTATAGCAAGGCCCAACATTGGTTTTAATTTGCAACATAATAAAAACTTAATTAATTAATTAATTCGCATAGGGGGTCGTGTCCCCAAGGATTCTTCTCTACATATAGGGAGGGGCCAGTGCCGATGGTGTTGGTCCCAAACAGGCAGACTACAGGGCCGCCTCGGGGAAACTTGAGGTATCTGGTATACCTGTAGGCTGACCTATCCGTACATGGCCTGAGACGAGATACACGCGGCTACTATCAGGGTGTCGGCACGCCGGGAGGTCTTGCTGGACTTGTTTTACCACTGTCAAAATGTCTTGTGCATCGGGATTCCGAGTTTGATCGGGTTGTCCCTAAGATAAGGGTTATTATTACCTCTGCTAATCGTGAGAGCTTATGATGGGCTAAGTTGGGACACCCCTGCAGGGTTATGATCTTTTGAAAGCCGTGCCCGCGGTTATGTGGCAGATTGGAATTTGTTAATTTCCGGTTGTAGAAAACTTGACAGAGGAACCAAAATAAAATACATCAACCGTGTGAGTAACCGTGACCGTCTCTTTTCACTTTGAGAAGAGAACACGGTAGGGTTATGCTTGACTCGTAGGTAGTTCATGATCTCTTAGTGATCATTACTAGTTTGCGACCAATTGCGTAGATGCTCATCTTATTCTTGTACTCCTAAGTTAGCCACCATATAATGCTTAGCCGCTGCTGCAACCTCACCACTTAACCTCTCCATACCCATTAATCTTTGCTACTCTTGATACCCATGGTTATGTGATGGCTGAGTCCTCGTGGCTCATAGATACCACAACAACAGTTGCAGGTGCAGGTTTCCAATGACTTGACGTGAGAGCGATGTTTACATGTGTTGGAGTTCTTTCTTCTTCTTCTTCGTCAGTCTTGGGAAAGGTTCCTGGTCGGCAGCCGGGATAGCAGATGGATGTCGCTGTGCTTTTCATGTGTTTTCATCCGTAGTTGGATGTCTTGTGTATGATGTTGTTGTATTCATGTGGCTATTGTATGGCTTGTATGTATCCCCATCTATGTATGTAATGGTACGATGTAATGATATTCATCTTGCTAAGCGCCCGAAATGCGGTTGTGCCCCCAATCACGAGTTCATCACGTGATCGGGATAGAATCGCATCTTGGGCGTGTCAAGTTGGTATCCCGGTGGATTAGTGGCCCAAGAAGAGTATGATGAGGGTGATGATGATGAAGAAGATGACGAGATGGTTACCATGGCCACCGTTGCTATTGCAACAACTCCACGGTCATCCCTCTCTGACTCACCAAATGAGAACATCACCGCCAAGTGCCTGATGGCTAAAGCCACCAACAAGGTAACCTCCAACATCATTTCTACCATCACTACTAATCCTTCGTTGACGGATTGCATTGATGAAAGTGAGGGGGCGGAGGAGGAGGAAAATGAATTCGAGTCTTTTATGAGTAAGCTCAAAGGTAAACCCAAGAAGCACTTTGTTGCTCTCTTGGAACAACTTGGTGAAGCCAATGACATGATCGAGGCTCACGAAGAGACCATCTCTAAAATGGAGGGTCATAGTCGAGACTATGCCGATGATATATCGGATCTCTCTAATGCTCTTGATGAAGAGCGTGGTCTTCGTTTGGCTCTTGAGGAGTCACACAACGATGATCATGCTAAATTAAAGAAAGATCTTGATCATGCTTTAGTTGTTTCTCGTGTGCTCAATTCGGAGAAGGAAAAACTTGTGGTTGACCATGCTAGACTCAAGGAGGAGTTTGTTACACTTGACAAGGCCCACAAGGTCTTGAAGAGTGTACATGCTAGCCTCAAAGAGTTTCATGATCAACTTCAAGTTTCGCTAACGAAGGAGAAAGTCACTTTTCCTCACATGGTTTTAATTGATAATGCAAATGCTACCAACCCTTGTTGTGAGCATGTGCATCTTGTGGAAGAGAATGCCAAGTTTAAGAAGCAACTTGAGAAAGGCCTTTTGTCTTGCATACAAGGTGAGAAGAACCTCAATGATCTTTTGAGAAATCAAAAGGAAGTCATTGCCAAGGAGGGGATTGGGTTTGCTCCCAAGCCCAAGAAGAAGAAGAATGACAAGACCAAGCAACATCCTCCTCTCAAGAAAACTTTAGTGAAGGAGGGAGAGGGTACTCCTAAGGAGAAGAAGAACAATGTGAAGGGTAGTGGAGTCAAGAAAGACATTGCCACTCCTTCCAACAAAGCCGGCAACTTTAACCCGTCTTATGTGTTATGCCGTGCTAGTGATGAACATGTTTATGCTAAATTTGTTGGTTCTTATTATGAGTACATTGAATGGTCTATTTGGGTTCCTAAGACCCTTGTTACAAAAATCAAAGGACCCATTACAAAATGGGTACCTAAAACCAAGCATTGATCTCTTGTAGGAGTTTGCCTCCGGTGGGGGATCATGGTTGCTCGATAGTGGAGCCACAAATCATATGATCGGAAGAAAAGACTTGGTGGTGGACGTGCACAAAGGCTCATCTATGCCCACCAGTGTCGAATCGGGTGATGCTTCATCTTCTAAGGTGTTGGGTCTTGGCAAGGTAGTCGTTTCTCATGATCTCACGGTCGAGAAAGTCATGCTTGTTGAGTCCCTTGCATACAATTTACATTCCGTTCGTCAACTTGCACTCATGGGTTTTGCTACATTCTTTGATATTGACTCCGTGACCCTCTTGTGGAGCAAGACTCTTAAAGTAGCCTTTGTTGGGCATGTTGAGAACGGTCTCTATGTGGTCAACTTCTCGGAGCGACCCACTAAGACCGCGACATGCCTAATGGCTAAAGTTGATGTGGGATGGCTTTGGCACCGCTGTGTAGCCCACGTAAATACGAGATCTTTGCAAAGTCTTCTCAAGGGGGACCATGTCTGTGGGCTAAAACATGTTAGTTTTGCCAAAGATCGTGCTTGCAGTGCTTTTATCGAAGGGAAGCTACATGAGAAGGCTCACCCTCCCACGACTATCATCTACTCGACGAGGCCTTTAGAGCTCCTTCACATGGATCTCTTTGTGCCTCCATCCTTTGATAGTCTTGGGGGTAGAAAGTATTGCTTGGTGATTGTGGATAATTGTTTAAGATACACTTGGGTTTATTTCTTCAAGAGGAAGGGTGAGACCCAACAAACCGACATCAACTTTGCAAATGAAGCTCAACGTCAACATGATGCAAAGATCTTGATGATTCGAAGTGACAATGGCACCGACTTCAAGAACTACACCTAGGATGAGTTCCTTAGTGATGAGGAGATCAAGCATCAATATGCCGCAACTTATACTCCTCAACAAAATGGTGTAGCGGAGAGGAAGAACCGGACATTGATGGACGCGGCAAGGACCATGATGGCAGAGTTCAAGTCTCTGTATAACTTTTTGGCCGAAGCCATCAACACCGCTTGTCATGCATCCAATCGGCTCTATCTCCGCAAAGGCTTGAACAAGACTCCATATGAGATACTTACCGGTAACAAGCCCAACCTCAAGTACTTTCGGGTGTACGGTTGTAAGTGTTTCATACTCAAGAAAGGTGTTCGTTTGTCTAAATTTGAGGCTAGAGCTCATGAGGGCATAATTGTTGGTTATGCTACAAACTCTCATGCTTACTGTGTCCTCAACAAGTCCACCGGACTAATTGAGGAGACGTGTAACGTGGTGTTTGATGAGAATAACGGCTCCAAAGTGGAAGAAAGTGGTACTTGTGATGTAGGTGATGAAATTCCTCCTCAAGCCATAACAAGAATGGGATTTGGTCATATCCTACCCATTGAGGAACCCCTTGTGGCTGAAGGAGAAGGACAATGTTCCACTCAAGTGGAACCATCACCAACCCAAGACCCACATGCTTCTGAAGAACAAAGTGAAGGCCCTCAACCAAATGAACAAGGCCAAGTGCAAGATCAACCACAAGATGGTGCTGATTCGCAAAGTGATGCACAAGGCCAAGTTCCCTCTCCCGAGAAAGTTCAAGATCAAGAGCAACCTCAAGATCAAGAACAAGCTCAAAGCGACGCTCATGATGATCAAGTTATCACCCCTCAACTCTCACTTGAGGAGAAAATGGAGCGTCGTGCCGCCAAAGTTGCTTCCAGGCTCGCTTCTAGAGAGCATCACATGGAGAATATCCTTGGAAGCATTACAAAGGGGGTAAGAACTCTTAGACAATTAGCAAACTATTGTGCTCAACATGCATTTGTCTCTTGTGTTGAACCCCAAAAGGTCTATGAGGCGCTCGTAGATTGGATCAATGCCATGCATGAAGAACTCCATAACTTCGAGCGCAACAAGGTGTGGCAATTGGTGCCAAGGCCGAAGGAGAATGTCGGTACGAAACGACACCTATGGGATCACTGGAATCCCTTCTACGGTTGGCGGGCACGAGGTTGTGCAAAGAACGGGTCTAAGAGCCAGCACATCAATCTTTTACCCAGGTTCGGGCCGCGAGGATGCGTAATACCCTAGTCCTTCTTTGGTGTATATACGGGTGTTCTTGAGTTCTTGAGCTAGCTACGGTCCATGTTTAGCTTCTAGGATCCGAATCCTCCTTTAGTATGCCGTGAGCCTCCTTTCATAGTCTAAAGGGGGCTACCACAGTGGCTCATAGGAGGTGGAAAGGTGTACAGTGCATAAGCTTATCCCATGCCATTACTGGACAAGCCGCATTAAATGCGTTGTTTAGGTGTCTATTTTCTTTATTGGGGATGGAAAATAAGCCCGTCGCATCCATGGCCGCTCCGTCTGGTCGTGACACGCGTCCGGGCCAGCGGGGCAGGCAGCTGAGGTGGCGTGGTGGTAGGTCTTCACGAAGATCTGCATGCCACCACACATGTGCTTGATTAGCCGGTCCAGGGACCACGTATCGCCACGTGGGTGCCTGCCTAGGCCAACGGGTCGGCCGTCGTGTTGGGGTGACGATGGGGCGGCAAGGGCTTGCCACCCTGAACGTCCCACGACAAGTGGCTTGCCGGGGTTCCGGGGTGTCTTCGTCAAGGAGCCTTGTCGGGGCCTCGTGAGCATCCTCAGCAAGGAGCCTTGCGATCGCCGTGTCTTCTGGTTCTTGTCTTGGGAGTCATAGACCTTTTTCTACACAAAGATCTGCATGCCATCACATGGGTGCTTCTCGAGCCTTGGTTCCAATGTTGTTGATGACGTTGGAGTCCTTAGGCTCAAGGGCGGCCGAGGCGGAGGCGTCTAGGTGAATGGCCCCGGCAAGAGCTCTTGCTGGGGGCGCGCAGGCCGCCCCGGCAAGAGTCCTTGCCCGGGGAGAGCCTGTCTCCTTGCTTGGTCTTCTCATGCCGCCATCTTGGCGTTGTTCTGGTAACTCCGCGTCCCTGGCTTCCCCCCTCTGCTCTGTTATGTTTGGCCACATGCATGGCTCTGACTGCCCATGCACAAGTAAGGCGTAAAAAAGAGAGCCCCTACTTTTGTACACCAGCAGGAGCCCCGGGGCCTGGGCCATTCATAAGCGCAACGCGTTGTTGGGCTAGGCCCAGAACGGTGCGCGGGCAGTGAGGTTGGATTCCTTTTTTTATCGCAGTAACTCCTCCAGTGGTTGCGCTTCCCCATGATCTGTGCTGACGTGGGGGGCGTGCATAGGGTGACCGCTGCATGCTTGCGTCATCTCGTGGTTCCAAAAAAGAGAAAATAGGTGGCTCGCGCCCTCCTCATAAAGAATAGAGGAAGTCTTGGGGGCGCGACCCATTTACTAAGTGGACTCGGGTCGCTCCACGATCACGGGGCGTGAAATGGTCATACCACGCGTCATTTGATTCCAGATCCGCCCGCCACATACCCCTCATGCATCGGGGAGGTTAAGCGGCGGACGCAGAGGGTGCGGGCATTAACACTGAGGGGGGTCGGGCGCCGCTGATCGGAGCAGTGGGTCGGTCCTGTTCGCTTGTGCCTCCGGTGTTTGGACTGGTTGATTCGGGCGGTCGCCCTTCTATAAAGCGGGGAGGAGAGGAATGGCGCTTCTCACCTCTCCACTCATCTTCTTCCTGTTTGAATCCTTCCCTCCCAAGGTATGCCGAGAGGGCGCGGTCGTGGCCGTTCCTCTGCGGAAGCGACTAGGTCGTCTTCCCGTCAAAGGGCGGCGGTGGTCAAAGAGGAGCCGAATGCCCTAGACGAGGGGCATGCTGGAGGCAGAGGCGCCGACCGGGGTCATGGTCAGCGAGGCGGTCGAGGCAGAGGCAGCCGAGTTCGGGGGACACCCACGCCGTCATCATCTCCGTCTTCATCTCCTTCATCGTCTCCTCCTGCCTCCCCATGCGACCATGTCAAGGACATGGCGTTGGAGTTCATCTTACAACTGCGCAAGCCGCCGTGCAATCGCCTCTGCCTTCCTGGAGCATTCGCGAGGGTGCTGGAGGTCAATTAGCCATCGAGGCTGAGGCTTCACATGGAGGGGTGTTGCCATGGCGCCATGTGGGTGAACACCAAGTTTCCCACCCCTCACGTGATGCTCCTTCGCCGGGGGTGGAAGACCTTCACGCGTGCCCATTGCTTGGTGAAGGGGCATGTCCTCTACTTTAGTTTAGCGGAGAGCGACATGCCCTTCGTCAAAGTCTTCGGGCGCTCGGGACACAGGCTAGGGTGCTGTGTGGAGATCTCGACCGACGATGAAAACCCCTCCCCGAGGGAGAGCGATGGGGAGGACAACGGCAGCGATGACGAGGGCGGCGGGCGGGAGGATGACGGGTCCAACTAGGCGGCGGATACGCCGTCCCTGGGCAGTGCCGACAGCACCATCATCTGCACCACCAGCCCCTCGAACTTCTTGGGGTGGCCTCCTTGGGCGGCTGGTGTTGGGAGGCCGGAGAAGGCGAAGAAGGTGGGCGGCGGTCGTCATGTCGGAGTACGCGGGCGTCAACCCGCTAATTGCCGTCCTACTGCCACATCTTTCAGCTCTTCTCCCAGCGCCATCATCATCAGCCTCCTTTGGGACGGCCGCCGAGATGTTCTCTTGGTGCTTTCTGCTGCTCGCGCTTCGCCTATGCGCTTCTTTTGCCCTTCGCCATCTTGTTCCATTTCCTGAGGAGAGGGACAAGAAAGGGATTATGGGCATCTTATCACTTTTTAGATTTTAAGCCTACGTGCCTTTGTAAGATTTAAATCCTATAACCCCCTTGCTCATGTATGCATTCCGTATGAATTGTACTTGTTTACAACGTATTTATGAAGAGAAGGGTGATTGCCGGGTTCGTTTGTGCGCGGGCAAGAGCCACACCAAGGAATGGATCCTTGTTATCTTAAGATAAGCAACGTGCCCCGACAACAAGCCTTGCCGTTCCTTCCCCGCCACATAACTGTATTCGCGCCCTTGGCGGGAATAGTAACAGGGTAGGGTTAGGCCCGTCGCTTGTTCCCTTCCCATCACGCTACTACCCATCCCTGGTCCAAGACAAAGCTTGTCGGACACAAGGAAAAAGGGAGCACGATGGCATATGAGCGAACGAAGCCTCGTACATCCAAGTTTCATACGGAAGAAAGGAGCGGGGGACGAAAGACTTATCTGGGTCCTGTAGCTCCCGGCAACCTTGTCTTGCCATGGTTTGACCCTTGGTCATGCAGCCCCCGGCAACCTCAGTTTTGCCGGGGTCAGAGCATCGGCCCGCCCCCTTTCTTTCAAACGGTTCAGAAAGGACGTCCATGGATCCTGCGAATCAAGAGTACGGAAAGGAAATAGAGAGATGCAAACTCGACCTCTATGCTAGGGGTTAGCCGCCATTAAGCATTATCAACCCTAACAGAGAAAGAGACTCAACCTAGCATGCATGCTAAAACTTAGGGCACCAGCGCTTCATTTATTTATGCTCAGGGTCTGCGCCTGGCTTTGTACGAAGGGTTACATGCCTTGCCAGCAAGGCTTGTACAAAAGGGTGGCTTGCCGGGACGCCCGACAACCGCGCCTTACAGGTAAAACTTGCGAAGATGTTCGATGTTCCAGGAGTTACTCACTGGGATACCATGTTCGGTCTCCAGGCGGACTGCGCCAGGCCTGGTGACTCGTATTACCCGATAAGGGCCTTCCCACTTCGGCGTCAACTTGTTGGAATTCTTGGCCGACTGAACGTGCCGAAGAACAAGGTCGCCTTCCTCAAAGCTACGGGCATGAACCTTGTGGCTATGATAGCGGCGCAAGGCTTGCTGGTAGCGCGCTGCTCGTACAGCCACCCGAAGACAATTTTCCTCGAGGAGCGTTGCGTCATCTTGCCGCAGTCACTCTTGCTCAAACTCATCATAAGGGAGCACTCGGGGTGACCCGTATGTGAGTTTTGTGCGGAGAACTACTTTCGCCCCATAAACGAGGGAGAAGGGTGTCTGGCCGGCGGCTCGATATGGTGTCGTCCTGATTGACCAAAGAACCACTGGCAATTCATCAATCCAGCACCTTCCGCACTTGTGTACCTGTCAAAAGTCCTTGTCCAGAGACCCCGCAGTGCTTCAGCATTTACCCTTTCTGCCTGGTCGTTGCTTCGAGGATGTGCAATAGAAGCAAAACAGACCTTGCCGCCGAGGTCTTGGATATATTGCATGAAGGTGTTGCTTGTGAATTGCGTACCGTTGTCGGTGATGATTCTGTTTGGTACACCAAAACGGCAGATCGGGCCCTTGAAGAACTTGACGACCGATTGTGCTGTCACCTTTCTCACTGCTTTTACCTCCGGCCACTTTGTGAACTTGTCGATTGCTATGTACAAGTACTCAAAGTCCCCAACAGCACGGGGAAAAGGGCCCAATATGTCGAGCCCCCAGACCGAGAACAGCCAGGAGAGAGGGATTTTTTGGAGAGCTTGAGCTGGTTGATGAAGTTTCTTCGAATGGAACTGACACGCTTCACACTTGGTTACTAGTGTTGTTGCATCCTGGATGGTAGTGGGCCAGAAGAGAAGCCTTGTCGGAATGCCTTGCCGGCAAGGGCCCTCGACCCTATGTGGGAGCCATATATGCCACCATGTATCTCTGCCAACAGCTCTAGTCCTTCCTCCCGGGGGATGCACTTCAATTTTACGTCGTTCGGTCTTTTTCTGTACAGGACGTCATCGACAAACTGGTACATGGCGGACCGACGGGCTACTTTCTCCGCTTCTTCCTGCTCCTCAGGAAGTTCCCCGGTCTGGAGGAATTGGACGGTATGATGTGCCCATGCCGGAGCCTGGGGTCGACGACAAGGACCAAAGGCATTTCCTCTACCATGGGAGCAATTGCCTCTATGGCCAGGGCTTGACACCCCGCCGGAGTCTGTTGCCCCACGGCAGGCTCATCGTCCCCGACAATACCTTTGCCGGCCACACCTGCGGGTTCGGCAGGAAAGTACTTGCCGGGGCCTGATTTCCTTCACTTGTCCTGCTCAGTCGATGGTTCAACAGATGGCTGAAATAATTGGAGCACAAAGGTACCTGGTTCCACAGGTAGTTTGAGGGCGGCGCGTTTTGACAAGTAGTCGGGGATGTCATTCTCCACTCGGGGGACATGTTCAGCTTGTATACCGTCGAAACGCTCCTCCAGTTTCCTTACTTCCTCCACGTAGGCTTCCATCAATGAGCTCTGGTAATCTTTGTTCACTTGCATGACGACGAGCTGCGAATCTCCTCTGACAATGAGCTTCTTGATCCCGAGGTCCACCGCGATCCTGAGACCGGCAAGCAGTCCCTCGTACTCGAAAGTGTTTTTCGTTGATACCTCCCTCGGGAAGTGCATCTGGATCACATACTTGAGGTGCTCTCCGGTGGGTGCACTACAAAAAAATACACTTCCGTGATGATACGTGTTTGTCACAGTAGGTCACGGTTTCTGTCATGCATGTACATCCATGACGATTTTATGACAGAATCAAGATAGTCATACCTGTGCTGTCGTAGTTCCATGACATTACCAAAATTATCATCACGGAAGTGTCCACTTCCATGACGATAAATCGCGCGTCACAGAAGTGCTTTCGTCAAGGGTGACCGACACGTGGCATCCATTGTAACGGAACGCCGTTAAGCTATCGGGTCTGGTTTTGGATTCGATAACCCGTTAACAGCCCCGACCAATGGGGATTTTCCACGTGTAAAATCATCATTGGCCGGAGGAAACACATGCCGGCTCGCCGTTGGAACAGATGTCATCCACTCATTGGACCCAAAGCACCTATGATACATCGACACGTGGCAGGGCCCAACTAAGGCCCATTCCTATGAAAAGGCCGGCCTGTTTGACTTGGTCAAAGGGTGGCGGTCCGGCCCACGGCAAGCCTGTTAATGGCCTTTTCGCATACAGCCCATTTACAACCCGCTAACCCAGGGCCCGTTTACAGCCTATCCGAATTAGGCCCAGTAAAGTCATCTGGGACGTCCAATATAAATCCAGCCCGTTTTAACTTCCCGCCCATGTATGGCCCATGACGTCTTTTGGCCCATATGAGGCCCTTATTACTCTCGGCCCATTAATGACCCGTGGTAAAATTGGCCCGTAATGAACAGTGTATCACTTTATAACCATTAACGGCACGTGGCGAATATGGCCCGTAATGAACAGTGTATCACTTTATACCCCTTAACGGCCCATTATTCCGTTTGGCCGATTCCAGCCCATGTTATCTTTCGGCCTTCTCGGGGCTCATTTATTCTTGGGCTCATTTCCACATTCGTTTACTTACGGCCCGTTAATGTCATTTTCTGCTTGTGGGCCAAATTCAGCCCGTGGTTACAGTCGGCCCGTTTGTGGCCCGTTAGTACGTTGGACCGTTTTCATAGTGTCATCAAAATACGGCCGATTAACGACGGCCCGTTATGGTCGGCCCATGAATGGACGATTTCAACTCTAGCCCATTTACGGCCATAATGTGGTCTGTTATCGGCCCATGTTTCGCCAACCGATCATACGACCCGTAGAAGGCCAATTGATGATACGGCCCATAGAAGGCCCATTGTGTCTACAGCCCATATAAGGCCCATTGTTTGTATGCCACGTAGAAGGCCCATTGTTGTTTTTGAAAGAAAGAAGGCCCATTGTTTCTACGGCCCTTAGAAGGCCCATTGTTTCTACGACCCGTAGGAGGCCCATGTTGACTACAGCCGGTGGGCATCAAAGTTCGCCACCAGTGCAAATATAGGGAACACCCTACACTATACAAAAATGGCTTGCTGTTTTCTTTAGCCGGTGGCTGCACGTTAAGAAAAAATTTTGTATCGCACCAAAACAAATTACAACTATAAAACAAAAGGAAGGTTGGCATAAAAGTTAACAGTCTAGCAGATAAATGCACCACCAGAAGTTCATAAGCTCAGTTCATTTGACTTGACTGTTATGTTTTCATGCTGTATTGTCCGATGGAGCACCATAACCTTTGCCTTCAGTTCTCCTAGGCTCCTGAACAACATAGCAAATGTCTGATAGTCTGGTTTCAAAACCATGCATATTTTGACAACATTGAACAATGTCTCTCCTTGTTTCACAAAGGGTCTCTGTTAGGGAATGGCGTTGTGTCTGGAGCGCAGATACAACATTGTTTTGAGCTTGCATATCTCGATCATGAGGCAGTTTGGACGAGATTTCCTTAACAACCAAGCCAGTATTATGCAGGATCATGCTTTTGGCACTGTTAGTGGACATGTACTGACCCACTGCAACAAGAGTTGACATTGCGGTTATAGTTGCCTCGCCACCTTCAGAAGGTGGCGGTTCCACCATTTTTTCCATAGCTCGCTGAAAAGTTGAGGTTTTACATTAGTAGTACCAGAACAGAAGATATTAAGGAGGCAACAAAACCAAACAAAATAGCTTTGGTCTATATACAAAACTTATTCTGGTGAACCCATGTAAAATAATAGTTGCATTTTATTGCAAAGTACATAATAAAACCAGGTTCCAAACATATGATCATGTACCATCGCTAATGTATTGTCCATTTCTTCACATTGTATTGTGGTCTAAGGATAAAGAGCCGAAGTTTATAATACGGTAAGCATAGTATGACATCATTCATATCACAAAACAACAGAGAATAGACAAACAAGAAATTGTAACATTGTGTGGGCAAGTCCAGCACAGAACTAGATTACATGTCAAGATCAAAGGAAAATCACTCGTCTGTTTTAAACCTTGTAAGGTGAAATGATACGCTAAGACAATTGTGTATAAAATTGAAAAGAGTAATAGACATTGGTTGCAAACCATGCAGTTCAAGGCAAAAGTCAGAGTTAGTAGTAGTTAAAAGGCATGAGGATTAAGGACTTACAACAATGGCTTTGACTGGTGTAGTCATGCCCTTCTTCTTGCTGGTGTGACAGTCCTTGAAGATTCCCACATCATTTGGTTTAGGTACTTTTTGGTCCTTGCGGGCTTTCCTCTGCATTTGGAACAAGTCAATATAGATCTGATAATATGGTACAGCGAAAAGAGTGAAACAACAGCTAATTACAAGAGCCTCATAGTGTGCAATATAGCTACGAGATCCTGTCTTCTGTTGGAATTTCACTTTCGTACGGTTGGCCTTGTTCTTTGAACAATTCACCTACAAGAAGATAGATTTGTGTGGCACATGCGTAAATAGTACTTCAACATGTGATCTGATCACATATATATATAATGTACGTGATACTTCGAATCGGACCAGTGTTTAACAAGGCCTCTCCAATCTTCATCAGATATATTTTCCACTGGAGATGTTTGGGCAAGTTCACTTTTAGCCTTGCCTTCAAAGTGAGTTTTCCTAAAGTTATACCGATACTATCGTAGAGCAGACTTGAAAACATGGGTGCAAGCTTGTCTGGTTGCATCATCTTGGCTATCCAACTTGAACCTCATCTATTGAAAATTATGGGAGTCTCATTATCAGCAACCTAGAAAGTATTGGACAGAGCAAGATGATATTACTAGTTTCATACATAACCATACTTACAGATAAATGATCGAGGAAGGTGTTGAACTGAGTTTCGTCTTTGTCATTCCTATACTGAATCCATGTTGGGAGGATACGTACATGACACCTAACAGCAACCGCTACCTCTGATACTAACTTGGCTGACTCTGTAGCATCACGTGGCCTTTTTAAACCTGCCTCAAAACAGATCTCCATTCTTCCTCCACTAGATCTAGTTAACATATTGAGCATTATCCCTAATGTTTGTTTCCTGTTGCGCCTAGGTGCTAGTCCAACAACAAACATAGGAAGTGTTAGTGTACATCAGACTATGAGACTACATATAAAGAAGCATGCAACTATAACTTGACTCCAGCAACTACCTTCTTGCTGTTGAAGCTCACAAAGTTCATCTAATCTTGCCAACTCATCTTGTGTCAAGAGTGCTTCAGAAGTAGTGTCAGGTGGCAAGGGAACTTGGGAACGTGCTGCTAGCTGAGTTGACCGACGAGTAAATCGTGCAGCTGGTGGTACTGTGGAAGGTGTTGCAACAACTAGGGTTGTCTCTGCTTGTTTGGTGGCAGCTATTTGTTTCTGTTTGGCTTGTTCTGCAGCTCGTGTAGCACGGGATACCCTATCGGTACAATTTTCCGCTGGACTATGACCTTCTATTGCACCATCAGTACCAACATAATCTGCAGGATTGTTCCGCTTCCGTTTCCCTGTCGTTCTATCTTGCTTCCTCTTGCTCTGTGCCATGTTAAGTCAAGCCGACAAGAAAAACGAATATCAATTTAGTTCTCCAGAACAAATTTACTTTGATGTAAGAACATGGTGTGATAGACAGATATTGTATGTTCTAGAAACAGGAACACGTGTCTTAGTCACAAGTATAATGTGTAAAGTAAGCAGATGAAATTCAATAAAATTAGAAGGAATACAAGCTAGACATCATACATAACATGCAACCACATATAACAGTGCCAAGTTAGAGGGAGCACCTGTGATGGTGCACTAGGGGAGACGTGCTCATCACCAACACATCTACGTTGAGTGTCTATGCATGTGTTGTCTTGGAAATCATCTTGGGGGGATGGAGGAGTAGAATCTGTAGAGGCCATCCATTTGGTAGGAGCACCTTCATCTGCTGCCTTGCTAACTTCCTTCCGTTTTATTGATTTTGAATTTTCAAGTAAAACCGACAAGAAAAAGCAATAATATTCACTCTTCAGAACTCATTCATGCATGATACTGACAATCACTACTTTAATGCAAGGCAAACACATGATTCCAGGATGGAATAATATGAAAAATAGGACGGCATGGCATATTCACAACTGTTTGTGTAAACTAAGCAGAAACCATCTCACCAAATAAGAAGCAATGCAAGCTAGACACCACATGAAATATGCGACCAATATGACTCTGCCAAGTTAAAAGTGTCCCATCATAAATGGCATTTCAACAAATTAGAAGTAGTGAATGCTATAAATTATATCAAAGATGCAACTAATATCACACTGCATATACTGAAGGTGTCTCGTCATATTGATTTATGCGGGATACAAAAAACAATAGTTTTATGTGAGTACATGCTTAATAGACAGATGTACTATGTACTAAATACATGAAGGCATGTAACATTAACATGTATAATGTATAAGCTAAGCAGAATAACCCATGCAGTTTAACCAGATTGAAAAAATTACAATCTAGACACGATATGCAACATGCAACCACATATCACGCTGCCAAGTTAGAGCAAGCACCTGCGATGCTAAGTGTAGGGGAAATGCGGTAATCAACTACAGAGCTACGTTCACTATCTTCATCTAGCCTTGCTGTTTCTTGAGAATCATGTCAGGAGGCTGACACTGCATTCTTTAAATGAGGAGTAATCGACTTGCATGACTGCCTCATCATAAGTGATTGATGAGGGATACACAAGAACATTAGTTTGATGTAAGAACATGGCTAATACACAGATGTACTAGTATGTACCAAAAACAGAAAGGCATGTCATATTTAAGGTATAATGTGTAAGCTAAGCAGATGCAATTTAACCAAATTGGAAGCAATACAAGCTAGACATCCGGCTGGAGTGGTGAGCATGATCATCTAGGACCTGAGAGCCTGGTGGGAGGCGGGCTGCTTCGCCACCATCGCGGCTTTTTAGTTGGCTTCCAGGTGATGCCTTTCTTTGTTGGGCTTGTCACTGGCTCGGCCAGTGCCCTGACTAGCTATTTGTCTTCTGGTGCTCACGGGATGGAGGTTCATGTAAAAAATATCTTTCCTTATCTTAATAAAGACTGACTTCGGCCTTTCGAATACAAGCTAGACACCATATGGAACATGCAACCACATATGACACCGCGAAGTTAAAGCAAGCACCTGGGATGGTGGTTCATTGCGAGCGAGGTCATCAACTTCAGAGCTATGTTTACCGTCTCCATCTGGTGACACTGCACATTTTATATGTCTCAAATGTGTATGGCATATCCGCCTAGCACGCTGGATCGACTTCTCTCTTTTCTTATTTGCTTCTCTCATAGCAGCAGAGTCTGAAATACCCTTGCACAAAAAACACAATAGTGAGAGTATGGGTGAAGTGTGTGCAGAACTAGTGCACTGTAAAAGTAGCAGATAGCAGGTGGCTGAAAAATAAATGACAGGAGACATATGATAGCTCTACAACATTGCATGGCAAACAAAATTAGATTCTACTCCATATGATTTTGTAATATATGAGCATAGGAAATGTAGGTACTCCTCCAGCACACCACCACATGTGGTCATATCAAGATAACAGTCGACTGAAAATAAATAGGTCAGTCAATTTTTTAATGAACTGTCCGATCTATAAGGAACGGGCAGATGGCCTTCGTCTACCTCCCGCCAGTCACTGTTGACGATCTTTCTCGAGCCGCCAGCGACCACCGGCCGAGACCCCTGCCTCCGCCACCCCGCCCTCCCCTAGACCTCACACCACCGCCGTGCTTGGCAGCGCCCCCTGGCCATCCCTTTAATCCCGGCCGACCTCCAGATCAGGCGGCAGTAGCTCTAGGCCCCACATGCCCCTAAGATAAACACCGAGGCGCTGCTTCCCCGGCGTAATAGGCGGACTAGCTACTGTTACGCCAGGGAATGCTTCCGTTAATTGGGAATCAACTGACCAGGAATTGAAATTGAGGGGGCGACGTACCTCTAGCTAAGGTGAAATAGTATATGAGGAGAAACCCTGTGCATCGCGAGTTACTAGGAACATCTAGTATCAAGAAGAAGCGGTCAACTAGTGTCTTCTATGGGATGAACACCGTGCAAGTAGACACGTAAGATTTGCATGAATAAGGGAAGAGGAGTACCATTTTCGGTTGCTGGTGTGGTCGCCTCCACATGTCGCGCCGATCTTCTTCTTTCGGCCGAGGAAACCGATGTTCTGGAGGAGAGTGCAGGCTTGGACGAACCAATGGCCAAATTGTTGACTTTGTTGCTGTGGCCATATGTCGACGGAGGGGATGCAGATCCGAGGCGGTGAAGGACGGCATAGCAGGAACAACTCCGATGCGGTGGAGGGTGGCGAAGTTGGAGCGGCGGCGGTGAGACGCAGGACGATGTGGTTGAACTGGCTCGGGTACGGACGGCTCGGCCTCGGCTTCAACTACTAGCCGTGGAGGGCGTTGCAGTTGAGGTTGCGGTGGACGACGACGTCGGGGTATCGGCTCCGGCATGATGGAGGAGGACGGTGGTTGATGGGTGGAATGGTGTGGCGGACGGAGGACGCCGGGGTTTCGCGGCTGGTGGAGAGGTAGTTTTCGCGCCCATGGAGTACGAATGGGCAATCAGACGGGTGGGCGGGGGGAGGGGGGAGAAGCATGTTTCGGGTCTGGGACGCGCTTGTTTTTGGCTTTTTTGAATAGAAGATATGACGCGCTTGTTAGAAATTTGGAGAAAGTACAAACTTTGCCCCCCTCTTAAATTTCGGACCTACTGTGGGTTAGGGGTAGGATGGTAATCCCAGGTGTCCCAAATAGTGGGCGGGAGCGATTTCGGCCGCGCGCATGTGTGCTTAGGCGACCATTGTGTATGAATGTTTTTCGGAGGCGGTTGCGTGGCGTCTAGATGAAGCTACGAACCTACCCCGGTTTAGACCTTTGGACGTCGGGCCGGTAGGTTTCACGGATCGAAGTTATTAGAAAAGTAATTTCCTTGTACTACCAAACATTGGTCTCACGTGGTTTCGGGCGAGTAGTGGCTCTTTTGGCGCTTTGTTCGAAATTTTGAAACATAAGCATTCACGCTTAGAGTACTCTTGAACTTTGAGGATTGACCTAAATAGACAACGTTGGATTTGACCTTGTATGTTTGAAAACCTCATTAAATTATCCGCTTCTTTTTGAAATTTTGATACTTGAAAATCCTATAACTACGATTATTTTGGAATGGAGGAGCTAAATGAGAATCTATTTTGTACACGACTACATATGCTATTATGTATAAAATCAGAGCAAAGATTGGTGCCCCCATAATTTAGGTATGGTTTACAAATGCCATGATATCAAATTCAAATAATTGAATGGACTTCATGTTGAATTCGATTTTTTAAACCACCTTAAGTTGAATTCAAATGTATGCTGGTCCATAGGTAGCTATTTAGAATGTTCATTGTGTAACTTTCGTATGTATAATGTGCTTTACACACACAACATGAACTATACTCACGTTTATATTCGATTTCTAAAGCGATGCATTGTATGGAGTTCAAAATACTAACTATGTGGATCAATTGTGTCGAATAATAACATAGACATGCTCAAATTCGATAGAATCTAGATGTCTGATGGATCAATGACCGGTCCTTACGCAAATTGCAAATATCATGATCCCATCCTAATATTTGGATACAATTATATCTTTAATCAATGTGTACAGCAGTCTTGTACGTGTAGTTTCACTCTCCATTGGTGGTCTCTCACACATGCTCACACACTCTCTCCCGAGGTGTCTTTCTCGCACACATGCTCTCGATATAACCCTCCCTCCCTCTCGTAACCATTTACGACTGTTTTCACTAACCTTTATCACAAGCACTCGCCCTCTCGCAAGCATACACACGCACAATCCCCATCGACCCTTTCTATATACATAGACCTGCCTACGTGTCTCTTGTACGCACATTATCTTTAGGCATGTCTCTCACTCATTGTCTCACACCTCTCTTCCTGATCGACGAGTATGATTCTAGCAGAGCATTCTGTAGGATGCCCCTTAAAGTTAGGTTAGATGAATAGTAATATCAGAGATAAAGGGGTTACCTTAGTCCGAGAACCTAGGATTACAAAACCTAGCCGGCTTTGTCAGTGGACATAGAGTCCTTCACAATTATGCTATCTTCTTCTTGTACGACTAGTCATCCATGGGTCTCCCTAAATGCGTCACGGGCCGACCAATGTGGAGCGGGATGGAACCAAACGAAGGGCCTCACCTCGACCCACCGGACCTCACGCGGTGACACACCCTCTGCCCCCACGTCTCGTTATCTTCTCACACCCACACATACCAACACAGACACCACACACACAAAAAATGCTCCTGTTGCCTCTATCCACTCCCCCTTGCATATACACAGTCAAGGGAATCTCTCGCTGTGACGTCATATTCATCTCTCTCTCTAGACCACTCTCATTTCTCGTGCTATCTCTCCCACACCCCCTGCCGGCCCCTCTATCCATGCCTCTCTCGAATACGTAATACACACACATACCTCTCTAGGCCCTGCCAAATGCATCAACTACACATTCACACATGTTACATCATGTACCCCATTGATCTAAAAAGCCCTCTCTTCATGTCTATTTCGCATACAACATTCCTTTTGAATAAAGTGTTGCCAAAAAAATATTTTAGAATTTCTACATATATACAACATTAAAAAGTTGTATGGAGGAGTATGAACGCTTGCATTGCATGGTGCCCACAATGATATTTATTCCGCACTGTGAATTTGTATATTTTTATACTATATATAAAGTTAGTCATAGTAAAGATAAATGAAGAGCATCTCTCTCTCTCCATCGCATACCCCCC
>LR738711.1:636103169-636221236 GCA_902687465.1 Secale cereale | reverse complement strand
CCCCCCCCCCCCCCGTCCCCCTCCACTCCATTCGCTCCGCCAAAGCCGCCCCCTGCCACGCTGATACGTCGACGCCACGGTTCATCGAGGGGACGCACAGTGATGCTCTCACTCCCACAGTATGCTCTCGTAGACTACCGTCCTGTAGCCGCGCCACCACCGCTGGCGACGTTCTTGTGGAGGCGCACGGCGGTCAGCGCCGCCACCGCGGTGACATTCGTGTGGAGACGCATGGCGGTCAGCTTCTCCCATGGTACGTGCATTCTAGACTGAGACCCCGTGCATGTCGGTGTAGCGCTGAATGTTAGCTGATAGACGCTATTAATCTCACTATTTGCCGAAGTAGTTTGCAGTCAATATGCTCTGCTTAAGAAGCTTCCTTGCCCTGTTCTGCACTCAATCTGCTTAGCTATGATGGCATGCCAAGGCCTATTAGTTGCTAAAATATCCTGCCATATATTTATTGTGACGTAGATTGCCATGGTCTAGTAGCCAATCTGTTAGGTGAAATAGCTCTACACTGTTTAATACTCGATCTTTGTTGCTGCGATGGCCTTCGATAGTTCGATGGATGTGTGCTTTGTTGGAAATACATAATCCATCATGCTCGGCCTCATTGACTGCTGAAACAGCTTGCCATAATTTAGCACTCAAATCTATTTGCTGAATTAGCTTTACATATATTTCGTTACTTAGATCTACTCGTCCAAATATCTTGCCATAGCTTTAGGCATCGACCTAGGTATTTTCTTCTGGACTTCATAAAAAAGCATATATGTTTTTCCTGTAATATCTAGTAGAAGAACTAATTTGTATGTCTAACAGATGGACAAGACTTGGATAACTTCTGCTCGAAGATTCTCCGATGCATATGTCGAGGGGGTTGAAAACTTCATGAACTTTATCAGAGCTGAGTACGGTGGTCCAAAATCAAATGTGCTCTGCCCGTGCAGCAGCTGTACGAATTCAGTTACAAGACCCCAGTCAACTGTGCAAAATCATCTACACTTGTATGGGATGTCGATCACATATACTAGGTGGGTTCATCATGGTAAAGCTGTGAACGTCAATGTTATTGACTGCAAGGAAGCAGCAGATCACCATCTTGATCTGCCTAATGCTCAGGTGGATGGGGAGGAGGAGGAGGTGGCGGCGGAGCCAGTGAGTTTGAACAACATTGAAACAATACTACGAAATGCTCGTGCATTCCGTGGACTTTCACCTGCAGAAGAAAAACGGAGGGCCCGCATGTTGAAACAATGCAACATGGTTGTCACCCCAGGAAACAAGCTGTCAGTATTCTCAGCTATGGTCACCTTTCTTCAGGTGAAGACATCTGAGCGGATGATCAACAAATCATTCGATGCGATGCTGGCTGCTTTCCGCAAAGCTTTCCTAGATGCGTTTGAGCTGCCACACACCTACAGTAAAATGAAGAATTTCCTTCGTGCAGTTGGAATTGGATATGATATGATCCATGTTTGTAAGAATAATTATGTTTTGTTCGGGAAGGATTATGCTAACTTAAGTGAATGCCCGAAATGCAAATCATCAAGATGGAAAGATGGCGATGTTGTGAAGAGGATTCCTCATAATGTTCTGAGACATTTTCCAATTACACCAAGATTGTAGAGGTTGTTTCATGATGCTGAAACAAGAGAGGATGTGCTATGGCATTCTAGGAACCAGGAGTACAGAGATCAGAATGTAATGAGCCATCCATCACATGGTAGTGAGTGGAAAAGCTTCAATCAAAAGCACGAAAAGTTTGCTGCTGACCCGAGAAACATTAGACTTGGCTTAGCTTCAGATGGATTTAACCCATTTCGCCACCAGAGCGCCACATATAGCATGTGGCCAGTGCTTGTTATCCCTTACAACATGCCTCCAAATGTCTGCACCAAAGAATCAAACTACATGATGGCCTTGCTCATCCCAGGTCCAAAAAGTCCTGGAAAGGATTTTGATTTGTTCATGGAGCCTCTTGTGGAGGAACTTCAACAACTTTGGAGGGGTGTTCTCACTCGAGACATATATAGCAGCCCACCAGCTGATTTCTTTCTGCGTGCTGTTATAATTTGGTGCATCCATGATTATCCGGCTTTGGGCACTATGTCAGGGCGAATGACACATGGTTACAATGCATGTGTTCGCTGTGACAGGAATCTGCTGTCATACGCAATACTTAGCAAGATCTGTTACATTGGACACCGTCGTTTCCTTGCCAAGGACAAGCCGCATCCTAGAAAATACCGAAGACATGTGTTCAATGCAAAGCATGAAAACCGTAATGCGCCAAAGAGGCTCACCACCAATGAGTTGCAAGTGGAATTAGAGATGGTCAGGCATATTACACCAGGAAACCATCCTGATAATGGTAGCGGGAAAAGGAAGCGTGGCAGGGTAGAAGAGAGATTATTGTTTACCCGCAGGTCCACTTTGTGGGACTTGGAGTATTGGAAAGATTTGGATCTGCGGCATAATCTTGATGTGATGCACATCGAGAAAAATATATGTGACAGTATTATCGGCACACTTCTTAATACTGAAGGCAAGACGAAAGATACCTTAAAATCAAGGATTGATTTGACACACCTGGGTATTATAGAGGATTTGCAGGTGCAAGATGAAGGTAAACTACGGGATATGGCACCAGCTGTGTAAGTCTTGGACAAGGTAAAAATAAAAGAATTCTGCGAGGTCCCGTCACGTGTGAGATTCCCACATGGATTTGCTTCCAACCCTGAAAGGAGAGTCAGTGCAGATGGAAACAAGGTACAAGGGTTGAAAACTCATGTCTGCCACGTCCTACTTCAAAGGGTTTTACCTGTTATCCTTAGAGGATTGGGCCGCCCTGACTTATACAAAGCAGTTGCAGAGTTGGGACAATTCTTCAGGGAACTCTGCAGTAGAAATATCAGGATAGATGCTTTGGAGCATCTTAGAGACAACATACCAACTATCCTATGCGACCTTGAGAAGATATATCCTCCAGCTTTCTTTGATGTGATGGTGCATTTGGTCGTTCATCTACCTGATGAGGCACTACTTAGAGGTCCAGTACAGTATGGCTGGATGTACCCTATTGAAAGGCGGCTAGGCACTTTCAAGGGCTATGTTAGGAACAGAGCTAGACCCGAGGGTTCCATTGCAGAGGCCTACATTGCTACAGAAGCGTTGGCATTCTGCTCAAAATACATTGAAACAACTGACCAACTTAGCAAAGAGGTGGATGAAGACAATCCCGGGCTCAATGTTTTCGATTATTCTGTTCGAGTTACAGGGAAGAGTCGACAAGAGGACAAACCTAAAGATTTGGACAAAATGGTTTGGTATGTGTTGAATAACTGTCCTGAGATACTACCTTATATCAAGTAAGTACTAAGCACTACAACTTATACATCGTAATCTACTAAACTTGCAGCACATTCTTATATATTTAGATGTTTGACGCGATCACTATGTTGTGCAGAATCTACAAAAAGGAGTTACTGCCGCAAAATCCAAGAAACATTGACAAACTGGTTATGGCAGGATTTGCGAAATGGTTCAAGAGCCATGTAAGCTTTTGAATTGCACTGTCTGTTTTTTTAATATATTGAGTACATAAGATGATCAACTTGTCTATTTTCTAACCATAGGTTAAGAAGATGCGGGAGGATGGGCAGGCAGTTGATGATGCCCTTTACTCACTAGGAATGGGTCCTGATACTCGGGTATGGCATTATGAATCTTGCGTTGTTGGAGATGTGCGCTACAACACCCTTGCACGAGACGAAGGCAGGAAGACACAAAATAGTGCCATCATGAGCATGGATTCGTATGCCAAAGAGACAACTGAAATGTATGCTAACATAACAGACATTGTTCAGTTGCAGTATATCTCCAGTTTTGAGGATAATTGGTGTGTGGTTCTGTTGTGCTGTCGTTGGTATAACCTGTTTTCCAAGATCGCAAAACCCAGAGCTGATGATTATTTCAAATCCATCAATGTCAAGGCGGCATACCAGACCAACGAGCCTTTTATTTTGGCAAATCAAGCAACACATATATTTTTCTTGGAAGACACATTTGCACGTAGCGCTGACTGGAGAGTATTGCAAAGGTTTGAGAAGAGGAATTCATTTAATGAAGTTGCACAACAAGATGATGCTTACACTGCTCCTGATGTACAAGATAACACAGATGTTTCTAATATCTTTGAGAACCATCACGTCAATGACGCCGGCGAAAAGATTGCCTGTCGTGATGTGGACATACAAGAGTTGATCGAGAAGAAGCCAATGTTCGAGGATGTTGAGGACGAAGAAGAAGATGACACCGTGGGGAATTACGATTCGGACTGATACACATGGCGAAGATGTTGACGCTGCTACTGTGGATGATGATTACATTGCTTTTGTCGTATTTGCCTGTCAGAAGACGTTTTTTTATCTACTATGTGAAATTGTGTTTGCTATGACAACTGAAACCTGATGAACATGTTGTTTAGTATTTTCCTGTGAGAACATCACTTATTATGTATGCTGATTTGTGTTCGGTGATTGTATGATGACTAAAACATGATGACATTGCTGTTTAGTTGTACTCATATTTGGTTGTGAAACATGAATTTGATTACATAGTTTGATGTTGGACTGCAATTTGCTCGACGTCTTTGAATGAGAACAAAGCTGACCCGACAGGGCCTCTGCTAATTTATTTATTTATTACCAAAGGGCCTCTGCTATTTATTTATTTATTTATTTATGGGCAAAAGGGGATACCCCCTGATTTCCGTTAATAGAAATCATTAGATGTTCACAACACTACGCCCAGCCTGCTACACAGGTTTCATTCATTACTAGTTTCAGCAAAGTGCTCATGTCATAGCCACTAAATACATCACGAGTGCTACATACAGTGAAAATAAAGAGACAATCATCCTACATAGCACATCGATTTTGCCCATTATCTTCACAAACTCTTTCATCTCCTCATTGCTGTCAAGGCCGTTCAGCAGCTGTTGCTTGGCCATGATCAGAGGAACTGCATCTTTAACCTTCTGCTCTGCATCTTCCTCTTCTGCCGTCCTTCAGTTACTTGTCTAACACCCCAACCTGCTGGTATTGGGATTCCTCGGCTAACCAAATAATCAGCGTAGTTGCACTCCCCCACATCAACAACTTCCCAGAAATACAAATCACACAAATCTTCCCTTTTCTGCATGAATCAAATTGGAAGATCATCAACCAAACTATTAAAAAAATCAGCAACTGAAAGCAGTAGAACAACACTTAAACATATTATTACCCCATGATTCAGGCATTTGTAGAAGACTCGGCCAGGGTTGAGGCTTGTGGTTGAGACGCGACGTATGACTTCGCGTGAATTGCAGTAGTGGCACCACACCAACGGCAGCAAGTTGCGATGAGCAACCGGCTACGGTGCGCGTGCCGGCAGGGGTGTGATGAGACCCACATGCAATGGTATGGGTGGCGACTTGGCGCATATTTGGTTGTTGCCTGCTGAAGAGCAGGTGGACGAGCAGCTAGCGAACATGGTTGCTGCGGCTAGAGCTTCTGATGCTAGGCAGAGTAAGTAGAGAAGAGGAGAAGCGAATGTTGGATATGTCAGTTTCATTACTTGCAGAGTAGCATAGCACCATATATAGTCATAGTCTAGGTTTGGATTCGAACCAGCTATAGGAGCACGTCTCTCTTTTTTATAAAACTCAACAACGTCTCTTTACGGGTACACTAGCTTGTTCTGTACACCTTCTCAAGTCTTTGATTCCTCCACTTGACATCTGGGACCCACCGGAAGGGCCTCTGTATTTCGCGAAAAAACGTGCCCCCCGCTGACAGGCCGGACCCACCAGCTATCTTCGCACGCAAGGAAGTGCCTCCTTATTACGCACAAAAAAATGAATACTCTCCCTGCCAGCTGGAACCCAGCATCGTGGGAGGCTGACTTGTGGGCCTACCAAGTTGACGGGGACGGAGGGCTTTGTCTACTTAGTCAATATGAACGATTCTAGCTCCAGTTACCGTACAATGTTCATCCAACGGCAGTAGTGCTTCTTGAACCTCTGATATTCTTGCTCCAGCCGCCCAAACCAACGCCGGTCGTGCCTCGTGCTCCTGCCTCCCGTGGCCGGCTGTGATGCCGCTGAGGCCTCACCGCCCCTACTACTCCAACCGCTGGCCAGGGCATCCCTCTACTCACCCACACCCCCTGTTAGTCTGCGGCGACGGCAGCCTCACACCACAGCCGAACCAGTGAACCCTCGCACTCCTCTCCGCGCGGGCATCCACTGCCGCGTCTTCCCCGGCTCCATGTCGTCCCCTTCCTAGGCCTTGTCATCGTCCACCGCCTTGGTGCTCTCGGCGCGGCGTGGTTAATCTAGTCAATTACTGACTTCCATCGGAAGGGTACTGTACGTGGAGAGGCTGACGGCTGGGTCCACGGCCACAACCCAGTTTTTTTGTGATTTGCCAAATAAGTCGCTTTGTCAGGCCTGTTGGGCTGCAAATCTTTCAAGACGAGGAGAGCTTCATTCGGCTGGCCGAGAAAATGGCCTATCAGTAATGAGAAATGGGCTGTACATTTTTAAAACACATCAAACCGGCAATTAGTTTCAAATATCTTTTTTTTTCATTTCGAGATTTTAAATTGCATTGATTTTTATGCGTGGTCAATTTGTTGGATTTTATATTGATATGCATTTATTTTTAAAATAGGTTTGAATGAGACTCGAAATTTTGGGATTAAAAACAGTTCAGACTGCATCGAAATATGCAAAATTTCGTATATTTTTTTTCACCGTGGCCACAATATGGGCTGTAATGCTAAAAAAAAGAATATGGGCTCCGAAAAAACCTTAAGAATTAGCAAATGGGCTATAAATTATTAGAAATAATGGCAGATGGGCTGTATGATGTTTTCCACAGATTTGAGGCCTTCCTAAAAAAAGGTTGACGCACAAGCAGTGACTGTTGGATGTCCATCAAACGGTCGTCGTGCTTCTTCAATCTCTGCTCTTCCTGCTCCAGCCGCTCAAACAAGCGTTGGCGGGACTGCCTGCTCCCTCCTCCCCGCGGCCGGCTGTGCTGCCGCGTAGGCCTCACCACCCCACCGTACTCCCATCGCTGGCCTAGCCATCCCTCTACTCACCCACACCTGCTGTTATTCTCTGGCGACGGCAGACGAACTAGTAAACCCTTGTACAGTCGTACTCCCCTCCGCATGGGAAACAACTGCCGAGTCTTCCCTGCCTCTGTGTCGTTCCCTTCCTAGGCCTCGCCGTGTCCACTGCCCTGGTGCTCTCAGCATGGCGTGGTCAATCTGGTTAATGACCGACTTCCATCGGAAGAGTACTGTACGTGGAGAGGCTGACAGCTGGGTCCACGACAGCCGCAAGGAAGTGCCTCCTTATTACGCAGAAAATAATTATACCTCCACCTGACAGCGGGGACCCACCGGGCGGGCCACTGTATTTGGCAAAAAAATGTTTTCCCCTGACTGCTGGGACCCACCGGATGGGCCACCCTATTTCGCAAAAAAAATGTTCCCCCCACTGTCAGCTCGAACCCACCGGAAGTGCCTCCTTATTACGCACAAAAAAATGAATACTCCCCCTGCTAGCTGGGACCCAGTATAGTGGGAGGCTGACTTGTGGGCCTACTAAGTTGACGGGGACGGAGGGCTTTGTCAACTTAGTCAATATGCACGATTCTAGCTCCATTGATCGTATGATGTCCATCCAACGGCCGTAGTGCTTCTTCAACCTCTGGTCTTCTTGCTCTAGCCACCCAAACCAGTGCCATCGTGCCTCGTGCTCCTGCCTCCCGTGGCCGGCTGCGATGCCGCGGAGGTCTCGCCGCCCCCTACTATTCCCACCGCTGGCCAGGCCCTGCGGCGACAAAAGTCTCACACCGCAGACGAACCAGTGAACCCTCGTACTCATCTCCGCGCGGGCTTCCACTGCCGCGTCTTCCCCGGCTCCGCGTTATCCCCTTCCTAGGCTTCGCCGTTGTCCACCGCCCTGGTGCTCCCGGTGCGTCGTGGTCGACGTGGTCAAGGAACGACTTCCATCGGAAGAGTACTGTACATGCAGAGGCTGGCTGCTGGGTCCATGGCAGCCGCAAGGAAGTGCCTCCTTATTACGCGGAAAATAATTATTCGTCCACCTAACAGCAGGGACCCACCGGACGGGCCATCGTATTTGGTGAAAAAAACGTTTCCCCCTGACTGCTGGGACCCACCGGACAGGCCACCATATTGCACGAAAAAATGTTCCCCCCGCTGTCAGCTCGGACCCACCGGAAGTGCCTCCTTATTACCAACAAAAAAATGAATACTCCCCTTGCTGGTTGGGACCCACCTTGGTGGGAGGCTGACTTGTTAGCCTACTAAGTTGACGGGGACAGTGTGCTTTGTCAACTTAGTCAATATGAACGATTCTAGCTCCAGTGACCGTACGATGTCCATCCAATGACCATAGTGCTTCTTCAACCTCTGGTCTTGTTGCTCCAGCTGCCCAAAGCAGCGCCGGTCGTGCCGCATGCTCCTGCCTCCCGTGGTCGGCTGTGCTGCTGCGGAGGCCTTACCGCCCCCTACTATTCCCACCGCTGTCCAGGCCATCCCTCTACTCACCCACACCCCCTGTTATTCTGCGGCAACGGCAGCCTCATTGTGACGCCCGAAGACCGACGTCCCAGAAGATTCCAGAAGATTCCAGAAGATTCCAGAGATTCCAGATGTTCCGGGGTTTCCCCTTGTGTTTCTTTGTGCTTGTGTTATTTATTTTTGCATTGCATCATGTCATCATGCCATCATGTCTTTAATCTTTGCATCTCAACTTAAATAAATCGTGTGGACCTTCGGTCCATTTAAATCGAGTGAAGGATGACTTCTCTTTATAACATATCCTCTCAATATTATTAGGGTGCTATAATAAATATTCCATTGTTGGAATTACCCAAACACACTTGCATATCTTCCTATTTCGTTGGAGCCATTTTTGTTGGGTTGGTAATATCCCATAAGGCCTTACAAAAATGTTCCATCATTTATTTTCTTCTTCTTGGCCTCTTTTCTTTTGGTGTTGTTCTCTCTCTATATTTTTATTTCTGATAAAGAAATAAATAGAAGACAGCCTGCCTTCCCAGGCCTCTAGGCCTCCTTTTGGCCCAAGGCATTCCGCATCCCCCCTCTCCTTCGGGCCCATCTCCAAACCATCCCTCCTGGCCCATTTTCCCCTCGCAACAACCCTAGCCCGATCGCTGGCTCCTCTCTTCTCTCCCTCGTTCCCTCTCCAGCGCCGCCAGCTTCCACTCGCTCGCTCGCCCCAGCGCTCGAGCCCGACCCCGCTCCCTCTTCTTCACTCTCCCCTCGCTCGCCCCGCAGCTCGAGCCCCGATTCCCTCGCGCCCGTGCCCTCCATCGCCTCGCTTTCCCCGTCGCATCTCTCCGTGCGCCCGAGCCTGCGGCCTCCCCTCGAGCGCCCGCACCAAGCCGCCCCCGCTCCCTTCATCTCCCGCGAGCCGGCCCGGCCGGCCAGGCCCGGCGCCCCGCCGCCACCTCGAGCAGCTCTTCGGCGCGCCACCCGAGCCGCATCGCCAGGCGAGGCTTCTCCGCGCCATGGCCCCTGCGCATCCGTCGCATCGGCCCTCCTCCTCCCGCGACAGGAGCTCGTCGCCACCGTCCCGCACCAGACCAACGCCGCGCCCCGCCAAGTCCCTGATGCCTTCCTTCTCCTCGCGGTGGCCTCCCTTCCCGTCCTCCAGCAACAGCAGCACCAGCGCCAAGGCGTCGCCCCCGAGCGCCTCCTCCGTCTCCAGGGCTCCAGCGCGCCTCGCCTCTGCCCCGCGCGTGCCTCCTCTGCCCGCCACCGAGCTCCACCCGACGCCAAGTCCGTGCACGTGCTGCCCTGCCTTGCTGCATCGTCTTGTTTTGTTTGGATCGGCGAGTCCGAGACCATCGTGGCTGTTGCTGTTGTTTTCTTTCGCCAAGTACCACGACGACCCGAACTTCTATGGGAAAACGAGCTCCAAGTTCGACTACACACGGGACCCGTCAAGTCCGATTACTTCATGAACGAGTACCTCGATGCTCGATATCAAGTTCGACTCCACGGCGAAATGTCAAGTTCCACTACCTTCGGAAGAAACGAGTACCCCTACCGATGTCAAGTTCGACTACTGTCGCCCCGAGGATGTCCGATGCCGCGACAAGTACCTCTTCGGAAACGAGAACGTCTACTTCCCTCTACGACACGTGTACCACGACTCGCGAGAACGACTTCTTCCTCTACGGCCGTGTACCACTACTTCCTCTACGTCCCTCGACGATCTTGATCCGCCCCGAGAATGATCGTTCCGAAGGTATAACCTCGAGACGATGACCCGTGGAATGTGTGTTGTATGAGATGTTTGCCCTTGTGTGCACCGTGCCCGTTTCGTCCTTTTGTCATGTTCCTCGGTTGCCTCGTCGCCGACTCGTGGGAACCCGGTGACGGGATCACCCCACCTTTTCATCTTGTTCCGCTCGCTCACGCCATCTTTCTTTTGCATCGGTCTCTCGACGAGTTACCGGAACCGAGATATTTCCGTTGCATCATTTTCGGATCGTTGCCGTGGTACCCTTTCCTTTCACCACGGTGACAAATACTTCTTATCTCTTCATGTTAACCTTTTAATAAAATTGCATAAACTTGATCATGTCATCCGCATCATGATAACAACCTTTGAATGTTTAATTGTTGTTTGCTTAAAATTGCTAAACATGCTCATGGGGATTTTCCGGAATTGTGTTGTTATTTCCGGCCTCATTTAAATTGCCTAGATAGGTAGTTTACTTTTGATTCACCTCTTGCCATGTTAAAAACATTTAATCTTGTCTTGTAAATAACGAGAGTCAACTTGTGGTGTTTCGTCAATATGCAACTCGTTGCATATTGAGCTCCACTTAACTTGTAGTACTTGTTTGTGCACTTTGCCATGCCATGCATATTTAAACCTGTCATGCATCATACTTGGATGTGCATCGTATGCCATGTTTATGCTTGTGTGTTTACCGTGTTGTTTGCTTCTTTCCGGTTGCTTCTCTTGTTAGCTTCGGTTTCGTTCCGGAGTTGTGAGGATTCGCTCGACTATGTTGCTCCATCTACTTCATGGACTTCTTCTTCTTCCTTGTGGAATCCAGGCAAGATGATCATACCCTCGGATACCTTTACTACCATTGCCATGCTTAGTTGTCTCGATGCTATCGTTACATGTCGCGCTACCCATCTTTTATGTCAGCCTCTCCTTGTTGCCATGAAACCTCTAACCTTGAAACCTTCCTAGCAAAACCACTGTTTGGCTATGTTACCCGCTTGCTCAGCCCCTCTTATAGCGTTGTTAGTTGCAGGTGAAGATGAAGTTCGTTCCAGGTGGGAACTTGTTTTTGGAATATCACATTATCTATAATTATTATTAACACACCTATATACTGGGCATGGGTGGAAGGCTTGGCCTTTTGCTCGGTGTTTTGTTCCACTCATGCCACCTTAGGCGCCGATAAATCGGCATTATGTTCCTTGATTTTGCGTTCCTTACACGATGGGTGGATGGGGACCCCTTGACAGTTCGACTTTGAATAAAACTCCTCCAGCAAGGCCCAACATTGGTTTTAATTTGCTCATAATAACAACTTAATTAATTAATTAAATTGCATAGGGAGTTAGCGCTACCCGAGGATTCTTTCTACATAGCAGGGGGGCCAGTGCTGATGGTGTTGGTCCCAAACGGGGGTCCTGCGGGGCCACCACGGGGAAACTCGAGGATTGGTTTTACCTGTAGCATAACCCATCCGGTCGTGGCCTGAGACAAGATACGCGCGGCTACTATCAGGGTGTCGACACACCGGGAGGTCTTGCTGGACTTGTTTTACCATTGTCGAAATGTCTTGTGCTACCGGGATGCCGAGCCTGATCGGATTTCCCTAAGATCAGGGGTGATGATATTATATTTATCACTTCAGCTAATCGTGAGAGCTTGTGATGGGCTAAGTTGGGACACCCCTGCAGGGTTATGATCTTTCGAAAGCCGTGCCCGCGGTTATGTGGCAGATTGGAATTTGTTAATGTCCGGTTGTAGAAAACTTGACAGATGATCCGAAGTAAAACACACAACTGTGTGGGTAACCGTGACTGTCTCTTTTCACTTTGAGAAGAGAACACGGTGGGGTTATGTTTGATTCGTATGTAGTTCAGGATCTTTAGCGATCACTACTTTTGCGACCGTTTGCGTAGATGCTCATCTTATTCTGGTACTCGTAAGTTAGCCACCATATTATGCTTAGTCGCTGCTGCAACCTCACCACTTTACCTCCTCCTACCCATAAAGCTTTGCTATGCTTGATACCCATGGTTATGGGATTGCTGAGTCCTCGTGGCTCACAGATACTACAACACCAGATGCAGGTTCAGCCGAGTATGAAGCAGGAGCTGGTTCAAGTTCTTCCGGGAGCACGATGAAGAGAGTGGCCGTATGCTTGTGACGTTTTCGACGGTCAGTAGTGGTTTCTACTAGGATTCGATCTAGACCTGTGGCTTTATGTTGTTTTGGTATCTTTCTTTTGGATCTTCACCCGTAGTCGGGTTGTGATGTTTTGAATGATGAATTGCTTATGTATTGTATTGTGTGAAGTGGCGAGTGTAAGCCAACTATTCATTTTGCAGTTTCATCCCTCTTTTACATGAGTCGTGCAAAGATACCAAACTTGAGATCATTCCAGAATGGGCTTATACCTTTAAGTCGTGCCTCGACACGTAGGAGGTATAGTCCCATCCTGGGCATTACAAGTTGGTATTAGAGCCTTCTCCGACCTAGAAGCCCCCACTGATTGTTCGAATCGTTGACGGTTGAGTCTAGGCACACATTGAAATTTTTTTGAGTCCTATATTTATACCGGAGAGTAGGATTTCTTTTGCTCCTCATCCCTTTTCATTCTGGTGAGGACTCCTGACGACTACTCTTGCCTCTTCTACTTTCAAAAATTGCACCAAATTTTTTTTAGGATCTCGCGAGTATTGTTTGGATTGTTCCGATGTCTTTGTGACGAGAACATTGTTCTCGATGCCTCCTGTCATTAGGGGTTGTGGCAGTGTCCCGGGGAGTTGAGCTCCGAGGTGTTGTCGTCACAAATCCATCGCGGCAGTACTAGAATACTTAAGACGGCCGACATCGAAAACTCTCCTATGCGGTTAGTGGCAAGATAACCCCGACATCACCCAGTACTAGGGAGGTAGTTCGGGAGTATTGCCATAGCTTGTATAGTGGATGCGTTTCGAAGGTCCGAGGTAAACGGTTTCCGGAGATAACTGGTTATGTGTTGAAGGATGGATACAGCTGGATGTAGGATTAGAGTTGAGTGCGCGATGCTTCCCCTGTATCCCCAACACCTGATTGCATAACTGGAAACTTTCGGAAATTAATAGGTGGGTTCATCTAGTAGTTCTAGGCATTCTTCCAACGAGTGCATGATATGAAGTTTGGGGTTCTACATTGAGTGAAGTGGTTTTATGGGCTTGTTCCGATCGGTAGTTGCATCTTAAAGGGTCCTTGGCTATGCTGATCCGGGGATTGCAAAACCCTTTTGTAACACGTTCCATAAGCTTTCAGCACGAAGATGTCGAACGAAGCTTCTATCTTGTATTTGTTCTATCTGATCCTTGTTGCTTTTATTTACCTTTTGTTCTCCCAAGTGGCTTCTCGACAAGTTGATGTACCTGCGGAATTCATTCGTTCAATTCTCTGTTCGGATAGATATGTTGCAACATAATCTTCTTCATAAACATATATATCCGTTGTTTTGATTTGTTTCTGGTATTCGAGTTGCTTCGATGTCAAATGTTGATTCCATACCTTTCCTAATCAGTGTTCTCATATTTCTATGGGAGTGCTAGTCCTTCTTGATCCATCGAGATCTTCATGCTAATCCTTTTCAACCGGTGTGCCTTCCATTCAAGTTATTCCATACGGACGCCATTGAGAAATCTGACGATTTGTCTGTTTCATTCATCCCATGTTGTCTTTGTTTTTTCCCCACCCTCCCACCCTTCTTCTTCTCGGAGCCAGAAATTCTTAATGAAGTATCCATGTTATTCATGTGAGTTTTCTTCATTCTTTTCCTTCAATGTTCTTATCCGATGATTCTCAGGAAGATGCTCAAGAGCTTCAAGTTCATCATTCTCCATTCTCGTTTCTTCTCTGGTGGATGTAATTCAAGATTTTGGTGTTGATCTTATCCTTTTCCTCTTTTCACAATGCTTTCTTATTCTGGTGGACCAATTAATCATTATCCCCTTGTTATTCATATCCGGAGTGCTGAAGATTCGTGTTTTCATTCTTAATCCGTTCAAGCTATTTTAAGGATTATCATCTTATTCAAGCCATTTAATTCAACCGGTGCAATATCTCTTAAGCAATCTTTTCAACGGTGATTTCTTTAGTGGGCCCTAACCCGCAGGTCTTTTTTCCAGGATCTTACCTGACTCTTCTATTTTTTTCTGGAGTTATACTCAAATTCTATTCATAGTGTGACGTAAGAATGATTCCCATCAGTCACATGCCTTCTCCAAGATCGCTTTCAAATTCTTGTTCATCATTGGTTCAACCTTTTAATTCTTCATTCCAGAGTGCCTCAACAATTCATGGTGGTGTATCTCGTCGTCATTCTCAACTTTTGAAGACCGGAGAAGTGTTTCTCTTAAATCTTGGCCCGTCTTCTTGAAGATTCATGGTTCTAGCTTCATGTCATCCTCATTATTGTTCAGATTGTGAGGAATTCTTTTCATAACCATCCGAAGCATTTCATGAATTCTTTTCTTTGTGATCCTCCGAAGGCCATCATTTCAGAATATTTCTTCGCTCTCAGTTTTCAACTTCGTCCTCCAAATATTCTTCTTTGATGTCTCTTCGTTAGTCTCCATATTTTACGGTGGTTCTTTCAAGTTTACTCCTCCTTGTTATCATATTAATTCACTCGTTCTTTTCATAATCCTACCGGTGCTTTGTTGAATAATTATCCAAGTTTGTGCGAGACCTCTCTTTAATTCCTTGCAACAAGAATAAGTAGTATGCCAAATCCTTTGGTTGTCATCAATTTAAATTGGTGAAGGAGATGCATGACATAATTCTTATTCTTATTCCTTCAAGGTGATTAATCCCTTCCTTCGGAGCTTGTTCATCATATAATATTCTTGGTTCTAGGCTGTTCATTTTGTTTTCCGGAGCTCCATGCTATTTCAATAATCAGTTCAAGCTCCATCTAATTCATCGCATGCCTTGAATCTTATTCTTTTCATCTTTCACTTCTCATGCTTTCATTACCAGAGTTCTCATGGTGGTTCATCATGTTTTAATTCATCCTCGAAGTTTTCATCAAGATTCTTGTTGGAACTCAAGCATTCTTCATCATGCTTTTCAATTGCAATTCTTTCTACCTTATTTTTTCAGATGGTGTTATGTCATTCTTGACAATTCCTTCATGTTTCATGATTCACGAGTTATCAACAATGAGATATTTAAAACCATCATTTTCCTTGTTCAGGAGATCTTTTCAACCCTTCAATTATTTGTTGGAGTAATCTTGGGTTAAGATTCACCATAAAGTTTTCTCTAAGGACTGTTGCTAATTATGGTGTTTATAAATGACCAAGTTCTTCATTTATCATTCCGATGAGATAAGTTTATCGTCTCCTTGTTGATCTCAAGGCAATCAATCGTTTCCGTTAGTGGCCGGTTGTCACCTCTTAATTTTGAGATGTTTTCCATGAGCCCACTTCAAGCTTATTCGTTTTCGTTGTTGATTTTTTTCCAACAACTTCGTTCAACCCTTCTTCGTAAGGATGCTCTTTCAAATTCAATTTTGAGAGAGATTGTCATTTTCTTCTCCATTCTTTTCTTTCATTGTATTATATGCTATTCTTTCGTTCCAGAGACTTTGTGATATTGCTCTCTTTAACCATCATCTCCTTTTTATCGAGATGATGTTCTTTCCATGTTTGTCAATTTAACCGGAGTATTATGTCCTCTTTTCAAGTTCTCTCATCTTTTCATGTTTTGCCTCTCTTTTCAACCAGACTGCTGTCCAAATTATTTCGTTCTTATTCCTTCTCAATCTTGGTTAACCGGAGTGGTTTTGAAATTCTTTCGTCATCCGTGAGCTCTTGCTTCATGTCTTTCAACCTATAAGGTTCTCATAGTGCTCCTTGTTCCTTTTTTTACCGGAGTGCTCTTAACTTCGTTCATCTATGTTCTATTCTTTCTTTCAAGATTGTTCAACCTCTCAAGGTTCTTTGGTTTCACTCGTCTGTCAAAGAAGCAACTTTGTTTAACCTCTTCTTTTCCGTTTTATCCGGTGCCATCTCTAGGATCTCGGGTCGAGATCCTCTGTTAGTGTGGGAGAGTTGTGACGCACGAAGACCAACGTCCCAGAGGAATCTAGAAGATTCCAGAAGATTCCAGAGATTCCAGATGTTCCGGGGTTTTCCCTTGCGTTTCTTTGTGCTTGTGTCATTTATTTTTGCATTGCATCATGTCATCATGCCATCATTTCTTTAATCTTTGCATCTCAACTTAAATAAATCGTGTGGACCTTCGGTCCATTTAAATCGAGGGAAGGATGACTTCTCTTTATAACATATCCTCTCAATATTATTAGGGAGCTATAATAAATATTCCATTGTTGGAATTACCCAAACACACTTGCATATCTTCCTATTTCGTTGGAGCCATTTTTTTTGGGTTGGTAATATCCCATAAGGCCTTACAAAAATGTTCCATCATTTATTTTCTTCTTCTTGGCCTCTTTTCTTTTGGTGTTGTTCTCTCTCTATTTTTTTATTTCCGATAAAGAAATAAATAGAAGACAGCCTGCCTTCCCAGGCCTCTAGGCCTCCTTTTGGCCCAAGGCATTCCGCAGCCCCCCTCTCCTTCGGGCCCATCTCCAAACCATCCCTCCTGGCCCATTTTCCCCTCGCACCAACCCTAGCCCGATCGCTGGCTCCTCTCTTCTCTCCCTCGTTCCCTCTCCAGCGCCGCCAGCTTCCACTCGCTCGCTCGCCCCAGCACTCGAGCCCGACCCCGCTCCCTCTTCTTCGCTCTCCCCTCGCTCGCCCCGTAGCTCGAGCCCCGATTCCCTCGCGCCTGTGCCCTCCATCGCCTCGCTTTCCCCGTCGCATCTCTCTGTGCGCCCGAGCCTGCGGCCTCCCCTCGAGCGCCCGCACCAAGCCGCCCCCTCTCCCTTCATCTCCCGCGAGCCGGCCCGGCCGGCCAGGCCCGGCGCCCCGCCGCCACCTCGAGCAGCTCTTCGGCGCGACACCCGAGCCGCATCACCAGGCCAGGCTTCTCCGCGCCATGGCCCCTGCGCATCCGTAGCGTCGGCCCTCCTCCTCCCGCGACAAGAGCTCGTCGCCACCGTCCCTCACCAGACCAGCGCCGCGCCCCGCCAATTCCCTGCTGCCTTCCTTCTCCTCGCCGTGGCCTCCCTCTCCGTCCTCCAGCAACAGCAGCACCAGCGCCCGACGTGTCCGTCTCGCCACCAGCGCCAAGGCGTCGCCCCCGAGTGCCTCCTCCGTCTCCAGGGCTCCAGCGCGCCTCGCCTCTACCCCACGCGTGCCTCCTCTGCCCGCCACCGAGCTCCACCCGACGCCAAGTCCGTGCACGTGCTGCCCTGCCTTGCTGCATCGTCTTGTTTTGTTTGGATCGGCGAGTCCGAGACCACCGTGGCTGTTGCTGTTGTTTTCTTTTGCCAAGTACCACGACGACCCGAACCTCTACGGGAAAACGAGCTCCAAGTTCGACTACACCCGGGACCCGTCAAGTCCGACTACTCCATGGACGAGTACCTCGACGCCCGATATCAAGTTCGACTCCACGGCGAAACGTCAAGTTCCACTACCTTTGGAAGAAACGAGTACCCCTACCGATGTCAAGTTCGACTACCGTCGCCCCGAGGACGTCTGATGCCGCGACAAGTACCTCTTCGGAAACGAGAACGTCTACTTCCCTCTACGACACGTGTACCACGACTCGCGAGAACGACTTCTTCCTCTACGGCCGTGTACCACTACTTCCTCTACGTCCCTCGACGATCTTGATCCGCCCCGAGAATGATCGTTCCGAAGGTATAACCTCGAGACGATGACCCGTGGAATGTGTGTTGTATGAGATGTTTGCCCTTGTGTGCACCGTGCCCGTTTCGTCCTTTTGTCATGTTCCTCGGTTGCCTCGTCGCCGACTCGTGGGAACCCGGTGACGGGATCACCCCACCTTTTCATCTTGTTCCGCTCGCTCACGCCATCTTTCTTTTGCACCGGTCTCTCGATGAGTTACCGGAACCGAGATATTGCCGTTGCATCATTTTCGGATCGTTGCCGTGGCACCCTTTCCTTTCACCACGGTGACAAATACTTCTTATCTCTTCATGTTAACCTTTTAATAAAATTGCATAAACTTGATCATGTCATCCGCATCATGATAACAACCTTTGAATGTTTAATTGTTGTTTGCTTAAAATTGCTAAACATGCTCATGGGGATTTTCCGGAATTTTGTTGTTATTTCCGGCCTCATTTAAATTGCCTAGATAGGTAGTTTACTTTTGATTCACCTCTTGCCATGTTAAAAACATTTAATCTTGTCTTGTAAATAACGAGAGTCAACTTGTGGTGTTTCGTCAATATGCAACTCGTTGCATATCGAGCTCCACTTAACTTGTAGTACTTGTTTGTGCACTTTGCCATGCCATGCATATTTAAACCTGTCATGCATCATACTTGGATGTGCATCGTATGCCATGTTTATGCTTGTGTGTTTACCGTGTTGTTTGCTTCTTTCCGGTTGCTTCTCTTGTTAGCTTCGGTTTCGTTCCGGAGTTGTGAGGATTCGCTCGACTATGTTGCTTCGTCTACTTCATGGACTTCTTCTTCTTCCTTGTGGAATCCAGGCAAGATGATCATACCCTTGGATACCTTTACTACTATTGCCATGCTTAGTTGTCTCGATGCTATCGTTACATGTCGCGCTACCCATCTTTTATGTCAGCCTCTCCTTGTTGCCATGAAACCTCTAACCTTGAAACCTTCCTAGCAAAACCACTGTTTGGCTATGTTACCCGCTTGCTCAGCCCCTCTTATAGCGTTGTTAGTTGCAGGTGAAGATGAAGTTCGTTCCAGGTGGGAGCTTGTTGTTCGAATATCACAATATCTATAATTATTATTAACACACCTATATACTGGGCATGGGTGGAAGGCTTGGCCTTTTGCTCGGTGTTTTGTTCCACTCATGCCACCTTAGGCGCCGATAAACCGGCATTATGTTCCTTGATTTTGCGTTCCTTACACGATGGGTGGATGGGGACCCCTTGACAGTTCGACTTTGAATAAAACTCCTCCAGCAAGGCCCAACATTGGTTTTAATTTGCTCATAATAACAACTTAATTAATTAATTAAATTGCATAGGGAGTTAGCGCTACCCGAGGATTCTTTCTACATAGCAGGGGGGCCAGTGCTGATGGTGTTGGTCCCAAACGGGGGTCCTGCGGGGCCACCACGGGGAAACTCGAGGATTGGTTTTACCTGTAGCATCACCCATCCGGTCGTGGCCTGAGACGAGATACGCGCGGCTACTATCAGGGTGTCGACACACCGGGAGGTCTTGCTGGACTTGTTTTACCATTGTCGAAATGTCTTGTGCTACCGGGATGCCGAGCCTGATCGGATTTCCCTAAGATAAGGGGTGATGATATTATATTTATCACTTCAGCTAATCGTGAGAGCTTGTGATGGGCTAAGTTGGGACACCCCTGCAGGGTTATGATCTTTCGAAAGCCGTGCCCGCGGTTATGTGGCAGATTGGAATTTGTTAATGTCCGGTTGTAGAAAACTTGACAGATGATCCGAAGTAAAACACACAACTGTGTGGGTAACCGTGACTGTCTCTTTTCACTTTGAGAAGAGAACACGGTGGGGTTATGTTTGATTCGTATGTAGTTCAGGATCTTTAGCGATCACTACTTTTGCGACCGTTTGCGTAGATGCTCATCTTATTCTGGTACTCGTAAGTTAGCCACCATATTATGCTTAGTCGCTGCTGCAACCTCACCACTTTACCTCCTCCTACCCATGAAGCTTTGCTAGTCTTGATACCCATGGTTATGGGATTGCTGAGTCCTCGTGGCTCACAGATACTACAACACCAGATGCAGGTTCAGCCGAGTATGAAGCAGGAGCTGGTTCAAGTTCTTCCGGGAGCTCGATGAAGAGAGTGGCCGTATGCTTGTGACGTTTTCGACGATGAGTAGTGGTTTCTACTAGGATTCGATCTAGACCTGTGGCTTTATGTTGTTTTGGTATCTTTCTTTTGGATCTTCACCCGTAGTCGGGTTGTGATGTTTTGAATGATGAATTGCTTATGTATTGTATTGTGTGAAGTGGCGAGTGTAAGCCAACTATTCATTTTGCAGTTTCATCCCTCTTTTACATGAGTCGTGCAAAGATACCAAACTTGAGATCATTCCAGAATGGGCTTATACCTTTAAGTCGTGCCTCGACACGTAGGAGGTATAGTCCCATCCTGGGCATTACACTCACACGGCAGCGAAGCAGTGAACCCCCGTACTCTACGCGTGGGCATCCACTATCGCGTCTTCCCCGTCTCCACGTCGTCCCCTTCCTAGGCCTCGCCGTCGTCCACCGCCCTGGTGCTCTCGGCGCGGCGTGGTCAACGCGGTCAAGGAAAGGCTTCATCGGACGTGGACTGTACGTGGAGAGGCTGATAACTGGGTCCACGGCCGCAGCAAGGAAGTGCCTCCTTATTACGCGCAAAATAATTATTCCTCCACCTGCCAGCGGGGACCCACTAGACGGGCCACCGTATTTCTAAAAAAAAAACGTTTCCCTCTGACTGCTGGGACCCACCAGCTACATCTTCGCACGCAAGGAAGTGCGTCCGAAAAAAAAACGATTCACCCCCTGACTGCTGGGGCCCACCAGCTACATCTTCACACGCAAGGAAGTGCCTGATAGTCGGGACCCACCTGGTCGAAGCGTACGTAGTGTTGTCATTCTGGTCACGAATGTGTATGTACATACTGGTCGATGTAGAGGCGCGCACGTGTCGTAGTAGAGGCGTGCACGTAGCATGTACACGTACGTACAGCGGCCAGTGTGCAAGAAAGAAAATACGACCATGTACGTACATACGGGCAGGGTCTCGAACGCCTACTCGCGCATACGTACGGCCAGGGCTCGTGTACATGGCTGGGTCGGAATGGAGAAACAGCATCGTCGTCGTGTTCATGGGGAGCCAACCGGCTGGGTTGGAACGGAATGCGTCGTCGTGTTCATCGGGAGGGCTTGGATGGAACAACCGATGGAAACAAGGCCTGGCGTACCGCAGAACGGAGGAAACGGCCTTGTGTTCGACCGGCCATGTTCGAAACGGGATCCTGTTCATCGGGAGGGGTTTGGTGAACCGCAAAATGGAGGAAACGGACCTCCTACGGTCGAAACGGGGGTCCTATTGATCGGGAGGGGTGCGTCGTACCGCAAAACGGAGGAAACGGACTTGTGTTGGAGCGCTACGGTCGAAACGGGGGTCCTGTTCATCGAGAGGGGTGTGGCGTACCGCAAAACGGGACTCCACGGGATACTGTTCATCACCACCGTCGACCCCCTCCAGCCTCCACGGGCTACTGTTCATCCGTCGTCGACCTCCTCCAGCCTCCACCTACCACTGTTCAGCCTCCACCGCGCGCTATTCCACCGGCTACTATTCAACCAGCCCTCTCCACAGGCTCCTGTTCAACCACCCCTCCATGGGCTACTGTTCATCAAGCCCTCCACCATCTACCGTTCATGCAGCCCTCCACGGGGTGGTCCTGTTCATGCAGCCCTCCACGGGGTCTTGTTCATGCAGCCCCAACCGGCTCGATCAAACGGGGTCCTGTTCATGCAGAGGCAACACCACGGGTCCTGTTCAGCCACCCCCACCGGGAACTGTTCATCCAACCCCCGCCCCAGCAACGCTCACTGTTCATGCAGAGGCAGCATCGATCAGCTTCAGTTAGCAGCAGTAGCGAAGGAATTGCTCGATCGGGTTCAGTTAACAGCCATCGATCGATCACTCGGGTTCAGTAACGCGTAGCCTGCAGTGCAATCGCTCGGTTCAGTTAGAGCCCAATGCCTCGCTCGGGTTCAGTTAGAGCCCAACGCCTCGCACCCACGCGTGTACGCGTACGAGAGAAATGCGCATCGCTTAGCCCCGACCACCCACCGTAACAGGGAACACCCGATATTTTCCTCGCCCTCGCTTCTACCACGGTTTTTTCCGTCATGGACGGCCCAAAGAATGTCATGCAATTGCATCTCCGACCCCACCACATCTATGATGATACCGTGTTTTGTCACAATTATTGTCATAGAAGTGTCATAAGTATGACAGAAAAAAGTTTCGTTCGGCCCAAAATGTCATGGATGTGTCTTTTTTTTGTAGTGGTGCAACGAGCAGCACACCAGCACCGGCGCCTTGTAGCGAGAAAGCCCTGTCAAAGTACATAATCCAGTCACGACTCGTACCCTTGCCGGGGAGAGTAGTCTGCTGGATCTCTTCGTCGGGCGTTGAGGTCCATTCTGCAATGAACTCTGCCAAGACTCTACTCTGAATCGTCGAAGTGCTTTCAAATTTCAAACCGAAGCTTGACAGCTCCAAGGCCCACTCCACAATCCTCCCAGTCGCATCTGGGTTATGCAATATCCGCTGCAACGGGAGGCAGGTGACGATGATAATTTCATGTTCTTCGAAGTAATGACACAGCTTCCTCGAGGCCATAAGGAGGCCGAAGAGCAATTTCTGCACGCCGGAGTACCTTGACCTAGCCCCCTGTAATAGGGAGCTGACAAAGTAAACCGGGTGTTGCATCATTTTCTTCTTCTGCATCACTCCATCTGGTTGCGTCGCTTCGGCCCCAGTGGCATCAGGTTCTGTCGTTGCTATCGCCTCCGTATTGACCTCCCTCTGGGCCACTAGCGCAACACTGACCACTTGGTTCGTTGCCACTAAATACAGCAGCAACGACTCTTGTGGTTTAGGCGTGACCAGTATTGGTGTTGAGGAGAGGTATTTCTTCAAGTCTTGTAGTGCCGCTTCGGCTTCTGGGGTCCACTCCATTGGGCCTGCCTTTTTCAAAATCTTGAAAAAGGGGAGGGCGCGCTCGGCAGATTTGGAGATGAATCTTCCCATGGCGGCAACGCAGCCAGCAAGCCGACGCACATCCTTGATCCGCGTGGGTGCTTCAATATGCTCGATGGCCTTGATCTTGTCTGGATTTGCCTCAATTCGACGCTGCGAAACAAAAAAACCGAGAAGCTTGCCAGACGTAATGCCGAAGACACACTTCTCAGGGTTCAGTTTAAGGTTGATCTTGCATAGATTCGTGAACGTCTCTTGCAAATCTTGTACGAGCGTTGCTTTGTCCTTGGTTTTGACCACTATATCATCCATATAAGCTTCCATATTTCTATGTAGCTGAGGCTCAAAACCAATCTGGACTGCCCTTGCAAATGTTGAGCTAGCACTCTTCAACCTGAAAGGCATCCGTATAAAACAATACATACCACATGGGGTGATGAATGATGTCTTATCTTCATCTTCTCTCGTCATGAAGATCTGATGGTAGCCTGAGTAAGCGTTGAGGAATGATAACAAGTCACATCCAGCCGTGGAGTCCACAATCTGGTCGATGCGTGGCAATGGGAAAGGGTCTTTTGGACAAGCCTTATTGATGTCTGTGTAATCTATACAAAGCCTCCACTTCCCATTTGCCTTACGCACTACCACCGGATCGGCCAACCACGTTGGATGGAGCACTCCTCTCAGTAAGCCTACTGCCTCTAACTTCCTGGTCTCCTCTTTGATGAACTCTTGCCGCTCCAGAGCTTGCTTCCTGACCTTCTGCTTGACGAGCCGTGCATGAGGGCAGATAGCAAGGTGGTGCTCAATCACCTCCCTGGGAACGCTGGGGATGTCAGACGCTTGCCATGCAAACATGTTGACATTCGCCCGCAGGAAGGTGACGAGTGCATCTTCCTATTTGCTGTCCAGGGCGGAGCTTATGGTGAAAGCCCCTCCCGTGCCACCCTCCTTGACGGACACCCGCTTGGTTTCTTGTGGAGCAGCTCTGGATTTCTTGCTCTTGCCGGTGGAGCTCTCTGGCGTGTTCTCGACGGGAGCACTACACTCCGAAGAGGAGCACTTGCCGGAGTAAGCGCGAGAGGCCTTACTGGTCTTCTTTCCTCCCGGGGCTTCAGTGGCAGGAGCAAGCGCCTCGGCGGCAGTTGCTGCAACTGCCTCCCAGTAAAGTTGATCTTCGCAGATCATCTCATCCTTCTTGTCGGAGGGGGCGGTGATGATGGACATCGGCCCAGGCATCTTCAGCGTGTTGTAGGCGTAATGCGACGCCGCCATGAATTTGGCCAACGTTGGGCGACCGAGGATCCCATTGTAAGGCAAGGGGATCTCGGCAACATAAAAAACAATCCTCTCCGTCCTGTAGTTTAGCTCGCCCCCGAATGTCATGGGCAGCGTGACTTTACCCTTGGGCTGACTTCTTCCTGGGTTGACCCCTTGAAACGTGCCCGTCTCCTCGAGGTATCCATCAGGGATTCGTAGCCTTTTGATCATGACGGGCTAGATTAAGTTCAGGCCGGCCCCGCCATCAACCAGCATCTTCGTCACCTTGAGGTTGCGTACTGTTGGTGAAACCAACAATGGAAAACACCCGACCACAGTCGTGCGGTCAGGGTGATCCTCGGCATCAAAGATGATAGGAGTGCTATACCACCTCAGCGGCTTCTGGGCATCGAACGACGGCTCCGCTGCTGTGATCTCACGCGCCCACTGTTTAAGTTGGCGGTGGGAGGTGTGCACGGAGGCACCGCCGTGGACGCACATGGCCATCGTGGCCTTCTGGAACTCTTGCTCACTGGACTCGTCGTCCTCATCACGATCATCATCTTCTCGCTTCTTGTCATGGCCCCGGGCGGGTCGTTCTTGTTTGTTATCTTTGCCGCCGCGGCCAGGCTGGCCGCCAAGTTTCTTGCTGGATTCTTCAGCGCCATCGTGGCCTTTCTCCTAGTCTCGGCTTTCGTACTCGGCCTTTTTCTTCTTTGCGAGCTGCTCGACTTGTCGGTAGTTCTGCAGGTCGTGGCCTTTGGTGTGGTGGATCTTGCAGTACTGCTTGTCGGAGCTTCCTGGCTTGTCGGCGGCCGCCAAGGCCCGGCAGGCGACACACCCGGCAATTTCTTTGCCGGGGTCGTCTGCCTTGGTTATCTTGGCGGCGCCGGCGTCGTCAAATCCCTCGACGGCAAGCACAACCTTGCCCTTATGTTTCCTGTTGCAGCGTCGACCCTTTTTCGTCGGGGCAACGACGTCTTTGTCCGAGAAACCGGTTTCCACACCGGCGTCCTGTCGGCTAGAACGTAGTGTTCGGCCATATCCTTGACTTTATTCATCGCCAGCTCCTCACGCATCTTGCGGTTATGCACGTTCTGGTGGAACGCACTAATGATGGCGGCAGGATGAACGTGTGGGATGTTGTACTGCACTAGGCTGAACCTCTGTATGTACTTGCGCAGGCTTTCACCTTCCTTCTAGGGGATGACATGCAAATCGCTTGCTTGGCCATGAGCCTGGTGGCCTCCCGTAAAGGCACCAACAAACTCATGGCACAAATCTGACCAGGAAGAAATGGAATCCGCCCGCAAGTGCATCAACCATGACATGATGTTGGGTTTAAGTGTCAACGGAAAATAATTGCCAAGCACCTTGTCATCGCGCGCCCCAGCAGCCTGCATCGCGATGGTGTAGATGCTGAGGAACTCTGACGGGTGAGTCTTGCCATTGTACTTCTCGCCAACGTCGGGCTTGTAGGTGCGGTGGGTGGGCCACTGGAAACGCCGCAGCTCACGGGTAAAGGTCGGACAGCCTACCTCGTAAGGTAAGCCTCTAGATCCTCCCGGTGCTGCGTTGTCCGCAGCGGGCCCTACCCGCCTATCCGATTGGTGGCGTGCCTCATGCCGACGCTCAATGGTGGTTCGAGCGTCCTCGTGGGCACACTCTCGAAGAACTTGGCGCTGATCACGGTGGGTCCACGGGTCAGACAACGCTATGGATGCATCGTCACAAGCGTCGTCCTGACAGGCCGGTACACGTGGTAGCTGGCGAGGAGGAGGAGAATGCACCGTGGCTGCGGTGCCTCCAGTCCTTCCACCGCTGGCGTGCGGTGGCTCGATAGAGCGTCGGCCCGAAGGCCCCGCCGGCCGAGGTTCGTCTTTGTTGGCGATGGCAACGAGGCTACGAAAGGTAGCTCTCCACTCGTCGAGCTTCTCTGCAGCAGGAGGGAAGTCGAGGAGCAACTACGCGCGTGCTAAGGCTTCCGCCGGCGTGGGTGGCGTGGCGAGCTGTATGGATCGAGACGCGCTGCGACTTCTAACCATGTTAGAAGGAGCTCTATCATGGTCCCGTAGCTGCACGCCATCCTCACCAGCGCCTCGGCGAGCATGCTGATCTTCTGCATCTCATGACTGATCCGCATGGCTCTTTCCGCGGCGGCGCCCAGGGTCCTCTGCGCGGCGATGCTGCTCCTCACGCACGATGTGGGAGGAACGCACCGTGGGCGCCGCCCTGGTATCTCGGAGTCGCCGCATCACCCGTGCATGGTACGACTCCACTCTTGGAGGGCCCTGCGCCGCCTGAGGGGGGCCTGGCTCCACCCTTGGACTTGGCAGCGTGCGGCTCGTCGTCTCGTGCACGAACGATGCCGCTTGCCAGGCTTCAGCTGCTGGAATGACGCGGGTGTTCGTGGGTCGCGCCTCAGCTCCCATCCGCGACCACCCCGTCGCCAGCCTGCGTCGGCACGGGCCGCTTGGCTGGAGACGAACCGACCACCACTATCGTCTTCTTCTTAGGAGCCATGGCGATGAAGAATCGCTACACTAACTGCTAGACCAGATTTTCACAACCACGACCCCTATCTAGCGCGCCAAAGATGTCGGTACGAAACGACACCTATGGGATCACTAGAATCCCTTCTACGGTTGGCGGGCGCGAGGTTGTGCATAGAGTGGGTCTAAGAGCCAGCACAACAATCGTTTACCCAGGTTCGGGCGACGAGGATGCGTAATACCCTAGTCCTGCTTTGGTGTATATACGAGAGTTCTTGAGTTCTTGAGCTAGCTACGGTCCCTGTTCAGTTTTCCAGGATCCGAATCCTCCTTCAGTATGCCGCGCGCCTCCTTTTATATTCTAAAAGGGGCTTCCACAGTGGCACACAGGAGGTGGAAAGGTGTACAGTGCATAGGCTTATCCCATGCCAATACGGGACAAGCCGCATTAAATGTGATGTTTAGGTGTCTATTTGCTTTATCGGGGATGGAAAAGAAGCCCGTCCCGTCCATGGCCGCTCCGTCTGGTCGCGACGTGCGTCCGGGCCAGCGGGGCAGGCAGTTGAGGTGGTGTGGTGGTAGGGTCTTCACGAAGATCTTCATGCCACCACGCAGGTGCTTGATTAGCTGGTCCAGGGACCACGTATCGCCACGTGGGTACCTGCCTGGGTTAGCGGGTCGGACGTCGTGCTGGGGTGACGATGGGGCAGCAAGGGCTTGCCATAGTTTTGCGACCCTTGCCGGGGCCTCCGTGAACGTCCCGCGACAAGAAGCTTGCCGGGGTTCCGGGGTGTCTTCGGCAAGGAGCCTTGCCGGGGCCTCGTGGGCATCCTCGGCAAGGAGGCTTGCGATCGCCGTGTCTTCTGGTTCTTGTCTTGGGAGTCATATACCTTTGTCTTCACGAAGATCTGCATGCCATCACGTGGGTGCTTCTCAAGCCTTGGTTCTAATGTTGTTGATGACGTTGGAGTCCTTAGGCTCAAGGGCGGCCGCGATGGAGGCATCTAGGTGAATTTCTCCGGCAAGAGCTCTTGCCGGGGGCGCGCAGGCCGCCCCGGCAAGAGTCCTTGCCGGGGGAGAGTCTGTATCCTTGCTTGGTCTTCTCATGCCGTCGTCTTGGCGTTGTTCTGGTAACTCTGCGTCCCTGGCTTCCCCCCTCTGCTCTGTTATGTTTGGCCACAGGCGTGGCTCTGACTGCCCGTGCACAAGTAAGAGGTAAAAAAGAGAGCCCCTACTTTTGTACACCGACAGAGAACCATAATGTCATTAGAACCAAATGGATCTTTAAGAACAAGCAAGATGCTCATGGGATAGTCATTCGGAACAAGGCTCGTTTGGTGGCACAAGGCTACTCCCAAGTCGAGGGTATCGACTACAGTGAAACCTTTGCCCCCGTTGCTCGCCTTGAATCTATTTGTTTGTTGCTTGCCTATGCTTATCATCATAATTTTAAAGTGCATTTCTAAATGGTCCTCTTAATGAGTTGGTATATGTCAAACAACCCCCGGGGTTCGAGGATCCTAAGTTCCTCAATCACGTGTATCAACTCGATAAGGCGCTCTATGGCCTTAAACAAGCCCCACGTGTGTGGTATGAGCATCTTACCGAGTTGTTACAAGATCGTGGGTTTGAAATTGGGAAAATCGACCCCACTTTTTTTCCCTAGAAGGTCAAAGGGGAGTTGTTTGTGTCCCAACTATATGTTGATGATATTATTTTTGGTTCACCTAACAAAGCTTCCAATGATGAGTTTCCCGCACTCATGACCGCGGAGTTTGAGATGCCCATGATGGGGGAGTTGAAGTTCTTTCTAGGGTTCGAAATCAAACAGAGACGAGAAGGAATTTTCATCAAACAAAACAAATATACTCAAGATATGCTCAAGAGATTCAATCTAAGTGATGTCAAGCCGGCTACTTCTCCTATGCCTACCAAGTTCCAACTTGACATTGATCCCGATGGTAAAGCGGTGGATCAAAAGGTATATCGTTCTTTGATTGGATCCTTGCATTACCTTTTTGCATCTAGACCGGATATCATGTTGAGTGTGGGAATTTGTGCACGGTTTGAAGCCTCACTGTAACACCCCAGATGTAACACTTTCCAATAATGGCAATAAAGCTTTCTCAATTTGATCCTTGTCCTTATCCTTGGGGGTTCTTGTCATTTCATTTTGCATTGCCATATCATTTATTATTATTTTTGCATCCTTGCATTGCTTCATCATCATGGCATCATGGCATCTAGTTTATTTCTTTGTTATGATGAGTGTGTGTGAGGCCTTGTGATGTTGTGTGTGTGGCTTGATCTATGCCTAGCTAAACCCTAAACCCCTCTTCTTCTTCTTCTTCTTCTTCTTCTTCTTCTTCTTCTTCTTCTTCTTCTTCTTCTTCTTCTTCTTCTTTCTTTTCTTTTCTGTCCTTTCTTTGCTCCATTGTGCAAGCCACCTAACCAAGCCCTTTTATTGTTCTTTCTTTTCCTAAAAACTTTGCTCCATATCTACAACCTCTCCACCAAATATCACCCTAGTTGAAAATGATTTGGTTGGGTTTTAAAATACCAAGAGTTTGAACCATATTCAAATTCCTTTTATTTTTCTGCCCCTAAAAATGTCCAAGTCAATTTTATTAAATAGGGCATAAATCACTAAGCATGGGGATATTTTTCTTTTCCCATAACTCATTTTCTTTTAGCCTGTGTTTTTTTATTTTTCTTTCTGTCTGAAGAAATAAAGAAAAAGGAAAAGAAGCAGCAGCTAGCTCAGTGGCTATTGGCCTCCTCCATCTCTCTCTCCCACAGGCCCAGTTTTTACGCCACAGCAGCGCAGGCCCATCTCTCTCCCGCAGGCCCGCAGAGCGCTCGCAGTCGCGCCGTCTCTCCCCTCGCGCCTGGCCCCGCCTGTCTGTCTCTCACCCCGAGTCGCCGTCTTCCTCCGTCAGCGATAAGCAGAGTAGAGCGCGCGCTCACCGTCGTGCCGTGAACTCACGGACATCGAGGTCTTGTGATCCGAGCCCCCCATTTAAACCCGCACCGTGTCCTCCCTTCTCTCTAGGTTTCCTCTTCCTCCTCTCGCCGCCTGGAGAGCCAAGCACCACCAGATCCGCCGCTCTAGTCGACACCCGCACGCATCTAAGAGCGCCACCTCGTCGCCGGCGAGCCCCTCATCGACCTCAGCCTCGCCAACAGTGTCCTTCTGCTTCCACAACGTTGACTACTTCGACTACGTCGCCTATGCGGAGCCGGTCGCCTCCACGCCGATACCTTCTTCCTCTTCTTCGTCTCCGGCAACCGTACCTGTTCGAGACCCGCTGTCGTCGACTCCGTCCACGCCTGGGCCAGCCGAGCACTTCTCCGTGCTCGTGGTGAGCTCCTCTTTCTCCCCATGCCTTTTCCCCTTCCTGCGCGCCCTCTAGGTCCTAGTTCCTCGAGCGCCCGAGCGCATCGCCGTCGGACCACGTCGCCGGCGAGTGTTCCGACCCCTCTAGTGCGTCGCTTGCTGTCTGTTCGCTTCAGTGCGTCGTGTAGGAGCTGCCTGTGCAGTCGCCGTTCCGCCTAGGCCTCTGCATCGTCTCTTTGTTGCTCCGCCGCCGCCGTTCTGCCGCTGCTCGCCGCCGGCGTTGTAGTAGTCGTGAGGTGCTGCAAGCGTGTTGGTTGGATGCGGAACTCCTCCAGGAGCATCCTGCACACCTCCGCCGCCTCGTTTGGTCGTCGGAGCTGCTCCGACGAGCCCTGCGTATCCCCTGTTCTCTGCATCTTCTGTTTAGTCTTCAGTTATCGATCGTGTTATCTGCAAGGTTCGATCAGTAGCGCAGTGGCTTTGTCTCCGTCAGATAAGCAGGAGGGCTTGAGTTCGAATCCGTTGCGGGGCAGGTGATTTTGCTCCCCTTTCTAATTTTTGCGTGTGGCTGACAGGCAGGCCCCACCTGCCAGCCTCACAGTGCCTCTCTAGCCCTTGCGCACACCCACTGGCGCCAGCTCAGCTGCTGGGACCCCCTTGTCAGTGGCTAGGGCTAGCGCAGCCCTGGGTCACTTTGACCCTGCGCTTTGTTTTTCTTTTTCTGTTTTGTGTTTTCTTTTTCTTTTTCTGTCTTTTTATTGTTAATTTAATATCTGTGAAAATATGTTTCTGATGAAAATAAGTCCTATATGAAAAGTGCTTAGAATTTCATGTAGATTATGAATATGCTTTTTGTTGCCATGTTTAAAAACATGTAAAATGTTGTTTGTATTTAATCTTGTTTTAAAAATGCTTAAACTTGTAAAAATCATAACTAAATATCTACAACTTCAAATTTAACAAACTTTATATGCATTTGGGGTAGAAAAATGTGTAGAATATTTGGGTGCTGTTGTTTAGCATGTTTGGCAACTCTGTCACATAAGTTTTCCAGATCTGTCCCAAATGCAAATAAATTAATATGGGAGTTTCTGGATATTGTTGTTATTTATTTCTAGCCCATTTAAATGTCGTAGCATGTTGCTGTAACGTTAGTTACACCCTTGCCATGTTAACCAACTCCTTTAAAACTTGTTGGATGCTTGTTTGATGTAATGCCCCAGATGTAACACTTTCCCAATATGGCAATATAAACTTTGGCTTCATCAATTCCTTTCCGGGCTCTTCTCTCTTTTCGGGTTTTTCGTTTTGTCATGCGCGTGTGTGCATTTCATCCATGTCATGTTGTCATGTGGATTGCATTGCATTTGTGTTTTCACTTGCATCCGGTCCCACTCGTCCCTTCCCGTTGTCTCTTTCGAGTTCCGACGCTCTCACACGTGCCCGTGGCATCCCCGAGTCCTTCTTTCGTGTGTGCCGCCTGTCAAGTTTCATCGCGTTTCAAGTTTTGGTACGTGTAGGCCGCCTGTCAAGTTTCGTCGTGTTTGGAGTTCGTTTGGTACTCCAACGGTTAACCTAGTGGGCTAAAAGAACCTCTTCTTTGAGGCCCAAGACCCCCTCCACAACAGCCCACCAACCCAACACAACCCTTCCCATCATCTCGGTCGTCGAATCGTGATCGCGTGGCCGAAAACCGCTCCTATTTGGAGTCTCCTAGCTCCTTGTGCCTATAAAAACGTCCCCCATGTCTTTTTCGTCCAAAAAACCTTTATTCTACTCCTCCCCGCCGCGCCGGACACGTCCGACCGCCGCCGGACACGTCGAGTCGACGGCCGGACCAATCCGCGCTTGCCACGTGTCCACCGCCGCTGTCCCATTGCGCCGGCCCGCGAGGCCCGACGCGGGCCCGCCGCCGCCGCCGAACCGGGCCGCGCCCCTCCGCGCCCCCACGCCGTCCTCCTCTGCTCTGGCCTGCGCCGTCGTCGCGAGCTCCGCCGCCGGCCACACCCTCCGCCGCCGGCCACTCAAGCGTCGCCGCCAACCTCCGGGCTTGCCGGCCCCCTCGCAGGTCTCGCCGCCGCCGGGCCGTGCCCGCACTCCCCGCCACCGGGCCTTGCGCCGCCGTCGGCCGAGGCCGCCCCCGCCGTCCCGCACCGCCGGTGCCCCGACGACCCCCGCCGGCCACCTCCATCGCCGGACGAGGCCACCGATCCCACCGCGGCCGAGCTCCGATCGGATCCAGCCGCCGATCCAGATCGGACTGGAAACCCTTATGGGTCCCGGCGCCCGCTTCGCCCGCAACCCGCTCCGCAATCCGCACCCGATCCGCCGTGGACCCGATCCGCAGGTTGAACCCCTATTTTTTTTGCTAAATCCTTTTGAATTTTGTTGTCTGATGGCATCTTGTGAGGGCGATAACTTTTTGTGTGTATGTCCAAATTGTGCATATGATATGTCAAATTGACCGTGGTGAAGTGCTCTACGTTTTGTTCCATTGTTTCATGCTTGTTTGAGTCCATCTAGATGTCTTTTTCTTCGTGACAAGAGTGCCACTTGATATAAACTGCTGCTACTTGTTATTTTCATGCCATGTTTGAGATGTGATAACTTGGTGCATGTTTATCCAAATGAAGCAAATGAGATGTCAAAATGTTCATCATGAGATGCTCTACATGTTGGTTGCTATAGCATGCATGTTAGAGTTCATTTTGCCATGTTATCCCTGTTGCAAAAGTGCATGTGGCTGTTAGGTTTTGTAACTTGTTACGAGATGCCTAGTTGAGGAGCTCGTTGCTATTGATGTGTTTGTCCCCTTGTCACATGCTCATATGTTTTAGATTCTTCATCATGTGATCTTTGCTGTGGTGCAAACCATTTGCCATGTTATGCTTTAAGATGACTTAAACATGCTCGCAAACATGCCATGCTAATGTTACTGTTTTAACACTTAGTGAAATTTCACTAAGTCTGGAATCTGTCATATCCTGATGCTATGTTTGCTTGATGTCCTAGGCAAATACATGTTAGTTTTGGGGTGGCCTTTTATTATTCCTTGTTGTACATGTTGTTGTCTATCCATCGATGTCCTCACTTGCTCATATGGCTTGCTGTAGCTTATTTAATTCTTGCTCCCAAGTTGCTATAAAATATTACTGTCAGGTTTTTAATGTCATGATCAAAATGTTGTAGCTTGTTTTCTGTAGGATATGTCTACTTCATGTCCATGCTTCTTGTCACCATGTTTGAGTGCTGTAGAGTATATATTTCTTGCTCCAAAGTTGTTATGTGGCTGTTAATTTCAGCTTTGCATTGTTTCTTGTTTCGAGTGTATGTTTTGATCCGTTGCTCCGTTTTGAGCGTGCCCTACATGAAACTTGTGTGATTTTGCATGTAGAATCATAATATCATATTGTTAACATGTTTGGAGTATGTTTGCTTGATGTTTGGGTGCATCTTGCACCGTTGCCATGCTTATCTTGTTTTGATCATACCTTCTAGACCGTAGCACCGTTTTAAACAAACTTTATATGAAACTTGACTAGAATTTCGTGTAGTTTATCATGGTGCATGTTAACTTGCTATTTAACAACTCTAACTTAAGGTTTTTTCAGATCTGGAATAATTTCAAACTATGCATATGAGAACTTACCGGATTTGTCTTAAGTAGTTTCCGGCCTCATTTAAACTTGTTGTTCTTATGTTGTTTCTCTGTGCTTCCTACCTTGCCATGTTTGGCATCCTAAATAGATATGTATTGCATCCTACTTGCTTGAGCATATTGTCATGTTCTTGTGTTGTTCTAGTGTGCTTCCTAACTTGACACGTAATGCATCATACGTACAGCTCTTGTGCATCCTAAGTGCATCATACGTGCATGCTATAGATTGTGCATTGCACCTTGTTTGATTTCGTGCCTCGTGTGTTCTTGTGTTGAGTAGAGCCGGAAGCCGAGACCGAGTACGAGAACGAGGTTACTACCGAGGTTGAGAACGAGGAGCCGTCTTACGATCCCATCGACGACTCGACAGGCAAGATGACCTAACCCAGATATCATTACTATCTTTGCCTATTGCTAGAAGTCTCGCTCTTTAGCTTATTGCCTCGATGCCCATGTTTGTTTGTCAGCCTCCTATTGTAACCATGAATCTGTCTAACCACCCAACCTATGCAAACCTTTGATTGGCTACGTAGGCTTCGCTCAGCCCCTCTTATAACATTGCTAGTTGCAGGAGAAGATTCCAAGATTCTTGCTTCATGTTGAAGTTTTGTTGGGATATCACACTATATAATATGTCAAACTAAATCATATATATATTGGTAATGGGTGGAAGGCTAAGCCTCTTGCTTGGTGATTTGTTCCACTCATGCCGCCCTAGGAACCGTTTAAACCGGTGTTATGTTCCTTGATTATGCGTCCCTAACACGGTTGAGGTTTATGGGCCCCCCTTGATAACCCGCTTAGCGCTAAAACTCTTCCAGCAAATCCCAACTTTGGTTTTACATTTGCCCAATAAGTAAAACTTGCATAGGGAGTTATAAACCCTCTTCTTAATCAACAACCCCGGGCCAGCGCTCCACATGAGTGTTGGTCCGAAATGGGGAGCCTGCGGGGCCACCTTGGGGAAACCCGAGGGCTGGTAAAAACCCGTAGCTTCACCATCCGGTCGTGGCCTGAGACTAGATACGCGCGGCTACTGTCAGGGTGTCGGCATGCCGGGAGGATTTGCTGGATTAGTTTTACCTATGTCGGTATATCTTGAGCACGGGATTCCAAGAATACTCGGGTCTTCCCACCTTGGAGTTGCGACTCTGCAGATCGTGAGCTTGTCATGGGCTAAGTTAGGACACCCCTGCAGGGTTTTGAACTTTCGAAAGCCGTAGATGCGGTTATGTGGCAGATGGGAATTTGTTAATATCCGGTTGTAGAAAACTTGACACCATGTTCAGAACACACTACCAGCATGAGTACCCGCGACGGTCATTTTCCGAAAGGGGTTCGGGAAGTGAACACGGTGGGGTTATGTTTGACGTGCTTAGATAGGATCACTTCGTGATCACTTTGTTGCTCGTGGCACTTCTCTTCTCGCTCTTAACACGTAAGCTAGTGCTAGTGCAGCTGCAACCTTTTATCTTTCTTCAGCCTTGTTCCACACCCAAGGCTTAGATAGTTTTTGCTACCCGGGAACGGTATTGCTGAGTCCTCCATGGCTCATAGATTCTACACCACACCAGATGCAGGTACTATGGTGAACTACTCAGGTGACGGCACGGAGCTGTACTGGGAGTACGATGAAGAACGTAGCCGTTACTATGTGCACTATCCCGATGATCAGTAGTGGTTTCTACTAGGGGCGATTCGAACATGTGGCTTTATGTATTTGGTATCTTTCATTTGGATCTTCACCCGTAGTCGGGTTGCGATGTTATTTGGATGATGATTTGCTTATGTAATGAATTGTGTGACGTGGCGAGTGTAAGCCAACTATCCTTTTGCAATTTCATCCCTATTTTTACATGAGTCGTCCAAAGATACCGAACATGAGATCATTCCAGAATGGGCTTATACCTTTAAGTCGTGCCTCGACACGTAGGAGGTATAGTCCCATCCTGGGCATTACATTGAACAACTTACATAAAGTTGTTAGTTGATCCTTTGCTTGTTTCATTCTTGTGTATGATCTTGTTGGATGTGATGGTGTTGCACTCTTGTGACCCTAGCCCATGCATCATATCTACTCTTGTCCTTGTTCATCATGTTCATGCATCATGTGGTTGAGCACTGCATGTTGATAGATTTTGTTCCGTTGTTGCATTATTGTGTTTGGTTAGATCCTGATGAAGATACGGAGCACGCGGTTACTACCGAGGGTGAGTGTGAGGAGCAAGGTTACGATCCCTCCATGGAATCAACAGGCAAGATGACCTTACCCAGATATCACTACTATCTTTGCATATGCTAGATGTCTCGCTCTTTAGCTTATTGCCTCGATGCCCATGTCTGTTTGTCAGCCTCCTATTGTTGCCATGAACCTCTCTAACCACCCACCTAGCAAACCATTGATTGGCTACGTAAGCATCGCTCAGCCCCTCTTATAGCGTTGTTAATTGCAGGTGAAGATTTGAAGATTTCTTGCTTCATGATGAAGTTATTGTTGGGATATCACAATATATAATCTGTTAAACTAAATCATCTATATATTGGTAATGGGAGGAAGGCTAAGCCTCTTGCTTGGTGTTTTGTTCCACTCATGCCATCCTAGGAACCCTTTAAACCGGTGTTATGTTCCTTGATTTTGCGTCCCTAACACAGTTGGGGTTTATGTGCCCCCCTTGATAACCCGCTTAGCGCTAAAGCTTTTCCAGCAAGGCCCAACATTGGTTGTACATTTGCCTAATAACTAAAACTTGCATAGGGCGTTGCAAACCCGAGTTCTTAATTAACAACCCTCGGCGAGTGCTCCACATGAGTGTTGGTCTAAACTGGGCAACCTGCGGGGTCACCTCGGGGAAACCCGAGGGCTGGTAAAAACTTGTAGCTTGTCCCATCTGGTCATGGCCTGAGACGAGATACGCGCGACTACTATCAGGGTGTCGGCACGCCAGGAGGTCTTGCTGGATTAGTTTTACCTTTGTTGGAATATCTTGAGTACGGGATTCCGAGAATACTCGGGTCTTCCCACCTTGGAGTTGCGACTCCGCAGATCATGAGGTTGTGATGGGCTAAGTTGGGACACCCCTGCAGGGTTTGATCTTTCGAAAGCCGTGCCCGCAGTTATGTGGCAGATGGGAATTTGTTAATATCCGGTTGTAGATAACTTGACACCATGTTCATAATACACTACCAGCGTGAGTAACCTTGACGGTCTCTTTCCGAAGGGGTCCGGGAAGTGAACACGGTGGGGTTATGTTTGACGTGGGTAGTTAGGATCACTTCGTGATCACTTTGACGATCGTTGGCACTTTCTCTTCTCGCTCTTAACACGTAAGCTAGTGAGCTAGTGCTAGTGCTGCTGCAACCTTGTTTCAGCCTTTTCCACACCTAAGGCTTTGATAGTATTGCTACCCGGGTTCGGGATTGCTGAGTCCTCCGTGGCTCACATATTCTACACAACACCAGATGCAGGTACCGTTGAGAACTACATAGCTGGTGGTTTAGAGTTGTATTGGGAGTTCGATGAAGAACGTGGGCGATACTACATGTCTTACCTAGAGGATCAGTAGGGCTCTTACTAGGATGATCGGGACCTTGTGTTGCTTTATTTATGGTATCTTTCATTTGGATCTTCGTCCGTAGTCGGACTCTGATGTTATTGGATGATGTATGTTAATGTATTTCATTCTGTGATGTGGCGAGTGTAAGCCAACTACTCTTTTACATTTTCATCCCCTCTTTTACATGAGTTGTGCAAAGATACCATACTTGAGATCATTCTAGTATTGGATTATGCCTTTAAGTCGTGCCTCAACACGCAAGAGGTATTGTCTAATACTGGGCATTACAAGTTGGTAATCAGAGCCTTCTCCGACCTAGGAGCCCCCCTGATTGATCGAATCGTTGACGGTTGAGTCTAGGCACACACATGAAAATGTTTTGAGTCCTATATATATATATATATATATATATGTATATATATATATATATATATATATATATATATAGGAGAGTAGGATTTCTTTTTACTCCTCATCCCTTTATCACTCTGGTGAGGACTCCTGACGATGTTCTATCTCTTCTACTCTCAAAAATTCACTAATTTTTTTTAGGATCACGCGAGTATTGTTTGGGTTGTTCCGATATCTTTGTGACGAGAACATTTTTCTCGATGCCTCCTGTCATTTAGGGGTTGTGGCAGTGTCCCGGGGAGTTGAGCTCCGAGGTGTTGTCGTCACAAATCTATCGCAGCAGTTCTAGAATACTTAAGACGGCCGACATCGAAAACTCTTCTATGCGGTTAGTGGTAAGATAACCCCGGCATCACCCAGTACTAGGGAGGTAGTTCGGGAGTATTGCCACAGCTAGTATAGTAGATGCGTTTCGAAGGTCCGAGGTAAACGGTTTCCGAAAATGACTGGTTATGTGTTGAAGGATGGATACAGCTGGATGTAGGATTAGAGTTGAGTGCGCGGTGCTTCCCCTGTATCCCCAACACCCGATTGCATAACCAGAAACCTTCGGAAATTAATAGGTGGGTTCATCTAGGAGTTCGTAGGCATTATTCCAACGAGTGCATGATCTGGAGTTCGGGGTTCAACATTGAGTGAAGAGGTTTTATGGGCGTTGTTCCAATCGGGAGTTGCATCTTAAAGGGTCCTTGACTATGCTGATCCGGGGATTGCAAAACTCTTTTGTAACACGTTCCATGAGCATTCAGCACGAACATGTGGGACGAAGCTTCTATCTTGTATTTGTTCTATCTGGTCCTTGTTGTTTTTATTTACCTTTTGTTCTCCCAAGTGGCTTCTCGAGAAGATTGTTGTACCATTAAACTATGGATTACATTCGTTCATTTTGTTCGAATGTTCTTGTGAAGACTTATGTTGCAATTCTAGCTGTTGATTCAGCTTATACATTTTCAATCAATGGCTAATAGTTGTCATCTCATTCAGGATGGCTCCAAAGAAGGTTCCCAATGCTAAACCAGAGGGTGAAGAAGAGCGTGTTCCTGAACGTCCTCCTTCCCCTCCTTCTCCGTCTGAGGCCTGGAGAGCAATTATGCAAGAGACAAACTAGAACACCTAGATGCTTATGCAAATGATGCAGAACATTCAAGCCAACCAAGCAAATCAAGGTGGTCATGGGAACCAAGGCCAAGGCAATCTGTTCAATCAACCTCACTTTGCAACCCTCAACCAATTCCTGGCAAACCAACCGAAGTCTTTCAGTTACTGTGTGGATCCGCTAGATGCTGAAGACTGGATAACAGACATCAAAAAGCACTTTGAATGCCGTAAAGTGAGACCTAAGGATTATGTCAAGTTTGCCGCCTTCCAACTCAAAGACCAAGCTGCTGATTGGTGGCAACAGTATAAAGATTCCAGAGGTGGACGTGAGATCTCGTGGACTGACTTCTGCAAGGATTTCCGCTCTCACCACATTCCTACCAGTGTCATTGAAGGCATGCGTGAGCAATTCTGCAACCTGAAGCAAGGCACCATGTCCGTCTATCAATACAATGTCAAGTTCCAGAATCTCGCTCGCTATGCCAAGCAAGACATCCCAGATGCCAAGAGCAAGATTTATCAGTTCCGTGGTGGTCTGAAGCATGAACTTCAACTAGCTCTCACCTTGTTCGAGTCGGATGAATTTGACCAATTCTACAATATGGCTCTTAAGCAAGAGGCGGCCCAGCTCAAGATTGAAGCTTCCAAAAAGAGGATCATAGATGCTGTTCACTCCGCCTCTTCTTCCCAAGTGGTTGCCAAGCAGCTAAAGTTCTGGCTTGCGCCTCCTCCAGTGCTCCGTCCTCCAAACAACAACAAGCACTCAGGTGGCCGTGGTTTCTCCCACCCACCCAACCCAAGCAATCAGTCCAAGCCTCAGTTTCAAGCTTCAAGATCAAGTGGTCCTTATCACCGTCCTCTCTCAGAAGTGGTTTGCAACAAGTGCACTCAGAAGGGTCACTATGCTAACAAGTGTCCCAACGCAAGGCGCCTTTCGCCTCCTCCACCTGTCAGCACTGCTATTGTCAAGCACAATCCCAAGTTAGCAAGAGTGAATCTGATGAATGCAGCTCAAGCAGGGAATTCTTCTGACGTGATACTTGGTAACCTTCCAGTTAACTCTATTCCTGCAAAAGTCTTGTTTGATTCGGGTGCATCATGTTCCTTCATGTCATATCCATTTGCATCCAAGCATAATGTTCCCACCGAAGCCTTACCAAGAACTTTGAGAGTTATATCTCCTAGCAAGAGATTGAGTTCTAGTATTGTGGCTCGGGATATATCTATTCATATGCGTGATTACAGTTTTCTGGTTTCTCCGGTTATTCTCGGCAACTCCGACATTGATCTTATTCTTGGGATGGATTGGCTTTCCAAGCATGATGCAAACATTCATTGTGCAAATAAGGAAGTCAAGCTTACTCATCCGGACGAAGACGTGATTATCTTCGCATGTCGAGATAACACAATCAGGCTATTCTCTCTCAATGATAAGGGCGAGATTAATGCTACTTCTCAGATACCGGTGGTCAATGAATATGAAGGTGTTTTCCCTGAAGAGCTTCTAGGCATGCCTCCCCATCGTCAATTAGAATTCGTCACTGAACTCGAGCCCGGTACCGAGCCAGCATGTCGGCGTCCATACAAGCTTTCCCCTAATGAGTTGATGGAGCTGAAGGAACAACTTGATGAGCAAGAGCGTATGGGTCTAATCAGGCCTAGTACTTCTCCTTGGGGATGTGGTGTTCTATTTGTCAAGAAGAAGGATGGCACGGAACGTCTTTGCGTTGATTACTGGCCATTGAACAAGAAGACAATACAGAACAAGTATCTGCTCCCCAACATCAATGAATTGTTCGAGCAGCTCAAAGGAGCAAAGGTGTTCCCAAAGCTCGATCTCCGGATGGGTTACCACCAGATCCGTATCCGTGAAGAAGATATTCCCAAGACCGCATTCAGAATGAGTTTTGGCTCTTATGAATACACGGTCATGTCTTTTGGCCTCGCAAATGCTCCACCCACCTTCTCGAGGATGATGCACTTCATATTCAACCCCTACACCAATGAATTTGACCTTGTCTATCTGGATGACATCTTGGTATTCTCCCAGAATGAAGAAGATCATGCCAAGCACCTCCGTTTGGTCCTAGACAGGCTCCGTGAACACAAGTTCTATGAGAAGTTCTCCAAATGTGAATTCTAGCTGGATAAAGTCTTATATCTTGGCCATATCATCTCTGCCGAGGACATTTCTGTGAACCCCGAGAATGTTGAAGTGATTGTCAACTGGGAACCCCCGCAGAATGTCAAGCAACTCTGAAGCTTCTTTGGTCTCGCTAGCTAACTTCTCCAAGATTGCCAAGCCTCTTTTCAACTTGTTGCAGAAGAATGTCAAGTACTCCTGGACTCCTGATCGTGATGTGGCATTCAAAACACTCAAAGAGAAGCTCATTTCTGCTCCGGTTCTTACTCCTCCGGATGAGTCCAAGCCCTATGAAGTCTTTTGTGATGCTTCTTTGCAAGGACTTGGTGGTGTTCTCATGCAAGACAAGAAGATTGTGGCATACACTTCTCGTCAGTTGAAACCAAATGAGAGGAATTGCCCCACACATGATCTCGACCTAGCAGCAGTTGTACATGCCTTGATCATGTGGAGACACCTTCTGTTGGGTAGAAAAGTGGAAACCTTCACCGATCACAAGAGCTTGAAGTACATCTTCACACAGCCAAACCTTAACCTTCACCAGACTCGTTGGGTTGAGATGATCCAAGAGTATGATCCAAGCATTGAGTACACACCTGACAATGCCAATGTCATTGCAGATGGCTTAAGCAAAAAGGCATATTGCAACAGTCTCCTTCTCAAACCATTCCAGCCTGAACTTTGTGAATCATTCAGGAAGCTCAACCTCCAAGCTGTTCCGCAAGGCTTTCTTGCAAATCTTCAAGTTGCTCCTACCTTGGAAGATCAAATCCGTGAGGCCCAACTAAGTGATGCTATGGTGCAGAAAGTGAAACTTGGTATTGCTAAGGGTACTCCCAAATACAAGTGCTATCGTGTTGATGAGAAAGACACATTGTTCTTTGAGGACAGAATTGTAGTTCCCAAGGGTGATCTCACGAAGCTCATAATGAACGAAGCACATGACTCCCTCCTCTCGATTCATCCCGGAAGTTCCAAGATGTACCAAGATCTCAAGCAATCTTACTGGTGGACTCGCATGAAAAGGGAGATTGCCCAATTCGTGAATGAATGTGATGTTTGCAGAAGAGTGAAGGCAGAGCATCAACGTCCAGCCGGTCTCCTTCAACCTCTACCTATTCCCGAGTGGAAATTCGATCACATTGAAATGGATTTTGTCACTGGGTTTCCTAAGTCCAAGAAGGGGAATGATGTTGTCTTTGTAGTGATTGACAAGCTAACTAAAGTAGCTCATTTCCTTCCCGTTAAAGAATCCATCAACGCAGCTCAGTTGGCAGAGTTGTACACCTCCAGAATTGCTTCATTGCATGGCATTCCTCAAGTCATCTCCTCAGACCGTGGAAGTTTGTTCACATCCATGTTTTGGGACTCCTTTCAGTCAGTCATGGGTACTAAGATTCTGTCGGAGATATTGACCATGGGTACCCTCAGCGCCTACCCTTGGTATTTTAAGACAAATAACAGCCGCTTGGTCTACCGCGGCCGTCTGCTTCTCGAGCCGCCTCCTAGGGTGGCCTGCCCTAGGAGCCGGCTGCCAGCAGGCGGCAGGGACCCAACAGGCGGCAACACCAGCACCACCAGCCAGCAGACGACCCCGCACTCCTCCCTCAGGGAACACGCTGAGGTGGGTCCTGGCGTGGCGGGGGCATGGCTACATGAGAACATGTCCTTAGAAGATCTATAAGGACGTGGCTACAGTGACCATGTACTTTGGGAATATCTCCTAAGTGGCGGGTCGCTGTAGCCACGAAGCTCGTGACCAAGCAGCGGTCAGAGGAGGCCACGATCCCACTACCCACAAACGGCGGGGCCAGCACGCGGCTGGCCCCATCAGTCAGCGAGCAAGCTCAAGAACAAACCGCCTCTGGCAGGCGGCCAGGGGAGACGGACGTCTGGTAGCAGACGGCACACCCCACCCTAGAAGTTCGAGCCTCATTAAGATGACGGGACGGGGCGAGGCGGCAGCGTATGGCGAGGGACGATGGCACTGTAGCCATCTCCTCCCCAACGAGGTTGTCATCAGCAAAAGCACCCCCACAGTGAAAGGAAATCACGAGGGGCCCGCAGGCGGCGGGCCCCAGCAGACAGGCGGCGAGGCCAGCACCAGAAGACACTCACGGCTGGGGGCCACGCCGTTGACACCATTGTACCCCTGGGGGGTAGGCCTATATAAACCCCCCAGGGTCCTCCATGTTGAGGGCTGGATAGTTGGCTATTAGAAGTTCACAAGACAAAAACCTTAGATAGGAGAGAGAGGAGGTGAGCTAGCCTTGTTCATCTTCTTCCTTTAGACATCACAGCTCAAGGAGCAATCCTGTAGCTACTCTAGTGCTATCTGTGATGACGCGGAGTCCCTGCAGAGCAGGATTAGAGGTGTTATCTCCTCGGAGAGCCCTGAACCTGGGTAAGATTCGTAGGCGTCCTAAGTATCGCCTTATCCCCCTTCCCAAGCCCGGCGACATTCTTTTGACCCCATGCATGATAAGCCATCCGTTGGCATATGTCGTCCCAAAACCCCGACATTTGGCGCCCACCGTGGGGCTGGGTGCACCGTCGTCCGGAGACATGTTCTGGACGGGAACCTTGTTCCTTCCTGGCGAGAGTAGCCAGCCTGACACGCCCGCTGGCGTGGAGACCAGGATGCTTCGCAGCGCTGAGGCTGCATGCGCCATGAGCGGGCTCGCCGATCTGCTTCCTCGTCGAGCTCCTCAGCAAGCTCCACCTCGTCGATGAGCGCGCATCCGACATGGAGTCAGTGGGCTCTTCTGACCCACTAGTAGACATGATTGTCGACCCCGACGACTCCTTCCCCGAGCACGTGGAGATCGTCAACGACCCCCTTCCCATTCTTCCGATCTGCGGCACCATCGCCATCGTCACGCAGGTGCTCGTCACCGACCACGGCGAACCTCGCCGCCCCTGTTGCGGCGGGGCAGACGGCGCGGAGTTGGAGGCACTCCGTGTTTCGCTCCTCGACAGCGCCAACAAGTTGGCTGCCTCCCGACGCCTCACTGAAGCTTATCGCCGCGAAATGGACCGCGCCATCTGTGGCACGCCGGCTGCTGGGGAGCCTAGCCGAGCCGGCGCTATCCGCGATCGTGGCGGGCTGCTAGCAGACATGCCGTGGGCCCCGCGGCCTATATACCTCACTCCGTCGGAGAACCTAAGGGCTGCCCAGGCGGCAGTTGATGAGATGGGCCACTTGGAGGGAGACGAGCTCCGTTGCATGACCCAGCGTGCCCGCCAGCTCCTTGACGCTGCTGCTACACAGCAGGAGGCCCGCCGCAGGGTGTCGGAGGCGGGCGCGCACGCCGATAACTGCCCTCTTCGGCGGGAGCAAGGAGCCACGTCTCGCTCTCCAACAGTCGGCGCCACCAACCGGCGAGACTCAGAGCCCGCTGCCAGCCGCAGCCGGCAGACTCGCTTCACCATCGAGCGCGACGAAGATGGCCGCCCAAGGGCCATAGAACGACGAGGGGAGCAGCCGCCTCCTCCCAGGCTGGAGAGGCGCGTATCTCCTCCGCCTGTTGACCACCCCTCTCTGGCAGGCCGCCTGGGCCGCCGCGAGGGGGTTGGGGAAAACGACGCCCGCCACCGCTTGGACCGTCTGGCTCGCTCCCAGGCGGTTGAAGAAGAAGATGACCTCGGTCCGGCCTGCTTCGGCCCTCGCATCCACAACGAGCCTTTTCCCAAGGGCTTCTCGCTCCCCAGAGATACCCCCAAGTACAACGGATCGGTGAAACCAGAGGACTGGCTGGTGGACTAATCCACGGCTGTCAGCATCGCCACAGGCAACAGGCGTGTCGCGGTGAAGTACATGCCCCTCATGCTCCAGGGCACGGCTCGGACGTGGCTGAACAGCCTCAAGCTCAACAGCATCAACGGCTGGCTAGACTTCACCGACGCCTTCACTCGCAACTTCACCAGCACCTACAAGCGCCCTCCCAAGCTGCGTCAGCTCTCCCTGTGTGTCCAAGGCCCGGACGAGTCGGCTCGTGACTATCTGACACGTTGGGCGGAGCTGCGAAACTCCTGTGAGGGAGTGCACCAGGTACAAGCCATCGAATATTTCACGGCCGGGTGCAGAGAAGGCACCTTGCTCAAGCACCGACTCTTGTGCGGCGAGCCGGCCACGTTGGATGAGCTGCTAAGCATAGCGGGAAAGTACGCCACCGCTGACTCCTCCATGAAGACCGAGCTGCAAGTAGATGCTTCTGGCAAGATGACCCCTCCAACTCCCAAGACGCCGGCAGGAGAATCCAGCCGGCGCCAGTAGACCAACGACCAGAAGCGCAAAGCCCAGGCGCCGGCTGCCAACAGCCGGCTGGTGGCAGCGGTCGACGGACAACAGCCAGAAGCTCAAGCAGGGCCCAAGCGCCAGAAGGGCGGCAAACCGGTGTGGCAGCCGGCCTTCTCCTTTGATCAAGCCTTGGACGCCCCCTGCAAGTTCCACAGCAGCGCGAAGCCCTCCAACCACACCACACGAAAGTGTCACTGGCTCACAAGGATTGCGAGGGGAGAAGCTCTGCCCCCGCTGCCTGCTGGACAGCCGGCTCCGCCTCCTAATCCGCCGGCTGCTCGTCTTGGCGGCCAGATCCAGGACGAATTCCCAGAAGAAAATGGAGCCTACGTTGTCTTCACCAGCCAGATGGATGATAGGCACAGCCGGCGCCAGCAGCGCAAAGAAGTCAACACTGTTGCCGTCAAAAGCCCGGAGTTCATGCACTGGTCTGAAAGGCCAATCAGTTGGAGCCGAGAGGATAACCCGGCTGTCATGCTATCTCCAGGGGCCTATGCCTTGGTCCTGGACGCTACTCTCTCCACTGACAGGCAGGCCTGCCGTTTCTCCCGAGCTCTGGTAGACGGCGGCAGCAGCATCAACATCATGTATGGAGACACCATGTAGAAGTTGGGCATCAAAGAGAAGCAGCTTCAGCCCACCAGGACCGTGTTCCATGGCATTGTGCCAGGTCTCTCTTGTTCACCAATCGGCAAGGCCAGGGTCGATGTCCTGTTTGGTGAAAAGATGCACTTCCGGAGGGAGCCGGTCTGGTTTGAAGTGGTGAACCTGGAAAGCCCCTATCACGTGATCTTGGGCCGGCCCGCTCTTGCAAAGTTCATGGCAGTCCCCCATTATGCCTACCTCAAGATGAAGATGCCTGGTCCCAAGGGAATAATCACCATAACCGGGGACTATGAGAAGTCCATTGCATGTGCAACGGCCAGCAGTCGCCTGGCATAAACCCTTGTTGTGGCTGAGGAGAAGCGCCGTCTGGAGCGGCTAGTGGCAATGGCTGGCGAGCAGCCGGCCATACCAGCCGATCCCAAGGAGGCGGAGCCGCAAGGCTCGTTCCAGCCCTCCAAGGACACAAAGAAGATTGCCTTGGACCCATCTCACCCGGAGCGATTTGCTGTCATAGGGTCAAGCCTAGACAAAAAATAGGAAAGCGAGCTCGTCGATTTCCTCCGTGAGAATCGGGACATCTTTGCATGGTCCCCCAAGGACATGCCTGGTGTCCCGACGGAATTCGCCGAGCACAAGCTACACGTGAGAGAAGACGCAAAGCCTGTCAGGCAGCCGTTGCGCCGCCTGTCAGAAGAGAAGAGAAGAGTTGTTGGGGAGGAGGTCGCCCGCCTGCTAGCAGCCGGCTTCATCATGGAAGTTTTTTGTCCCGAGTGGCTAGCAAATCCATTCCTGGTGCTGGAGAAGAATAATAAATGGCGCATGTGCATTGATTACACCAGCCTGAACAAAGCTTGCCCCAAAGATCCATTTGCTCTGCCTCAAATAGATCAAGTGATTGACTCCACGGCCGGATGCGAGCTGCTGTCTTTCCTTGATGCTTATTCAGGATACCACGAAATCAAGCTTGATCCAGCCGACCGTCTGAAGACTGCCTTCCTCACGCCGTTTGGGGCCTTCTACTACCTGACCATGATGTTCGGCTTGAAAAATGCCGGCGCCACCTTTCAGCGTTGCATGCAGAAGTGTCTCCTCAAGCAGCTTGGCAGGAACGCCCATGTTTACGTGGATGATATTGTGGTAAAGACAGAGAAGAGAGGAACCCTTTTAGAGGATCTCCAAGAAACATTTGAGAATCTGCGCCGCTTTCGGATTAAGCTAAACCCGGAGAAATGCGTCTTTGGGGTACCAGTGGGCCAGCTCCTTGGCTTCCTGGTATTCGAACGCGACATTGAGTGCAACCCTGCGAAGATCAAAGCCATTGAGAGGATGGAGCGACCGACCCGTGTGCGAGATGTCCAGAGATTCACGGGGTGCCTGGCATCTCTCAGCCGCTTCATCAGCCGGCTGGGAGAAAAGGCACTCCCCCTGTACCAATTGATGAAGAAAACCACTTGCTTCGAGTGGAATGACCAGGCGGATGAAGCCTTCCAGCAGCTCAAGCGACTGCTATCCACCCCGCCTGTCCTGGCGGCGCCAGCAGACAAGGAACCCATGTTCCTTTACATAGCCGCCACCAGCCGGGTGGTCAGCACTGTCATTGTGGTCGAGCGCCCAGAGGACGGTAGGGCCTTGCCCGTCCAGAGGCCCGTCTACTACTTGAGCGAAGTGCTGTCAGCATCCAAGCAGAACTACCCCCATTACCAGAAGATGTGCTACGGCGTGTACTTCACCGCCAAGAAACTCAAGTAGTACTTCCAAGAACATTCTGTCACGGTTGTCTGCACGGCCCCGCTCGCTGAAATCATGGGGAACAGAGATGCCTCAGGAAGAGTGGCCAAGTGGGTCATTGAGCTGGCCCCCTTCACCATCTTCTACCAGCCGCACACCACCATCAAATCGCAAGCGTTGGTCGACTTCCTCGTCGTTTCGGCTGAAACCCAGTACCTGCCGCCCGTGCCAGACTCAACCCATTGGCAGATGCACTTTGATGGATCAAAGATGCGCACCGGCCTGGGAGCCGGCGTCGTCCTCACCTCCCCCAAAGGCGATAAGCTCAAGTACACTCTGCAGATCCACTTCGCCGCCTCCAACAACGTGGCTGAATATGAGGCACTTATCCACGGGCTCCGGATGGCCAAGGAGATTGGCATCCGCCGAGTGTTGTGCTACGGTGACTCAGACTTGGTTGTCCAGCAGTCGTCTGGGGACTGGGATGCCAAGGATGCAAATATGGCAAGCTACCGCTTCCTTGTCTAGCAGATCAGTGGACACTTTGATGGTTGCGAGTTCCTCCATGTGCCACGAGCTGATACTATGCAAGCAGACACCTTGGCTCAAATCGGTTCCACCCGCCAAGCAATACCAGCCGGCGTATCCCTCCAATGCCTGCGCAAACCGTCTATCAAGCCTTCACCAGAGTCGGAGTCAATCTTCATACCAGCCGACCCCGGGGCAGGCGGCCTCGCGGTTTCGGCTATTGGCCCAGAGACTGCCCCAGCAGACGGCCACGACACTCCAACTCTAACAGACGGACCGCCTACAGCCGCGCCAGCTCCTGGACCGGGGACTGTTCCAGCAGACGGCTAGGAGGCGCCGGCTCCAGCAAATGGCTCGGGGACTTCGGAGACACAGCAGGCGGCTCAGCCCAGCCCTCCACCTCCCAGCCCAACCACCCTGGTCTCTATGACCGAAGCAACTGGAGTCTCAGCGCCGTCTTGGGCACAACCAATCCTCACATTCCTGCTCAAAGGAGACCTACCGGTAGAAGAAACTTTGGCGCGTCAAGTTCAACGTCGAGCCTCAGCTTACACCATTGTCAACAAAGAGCTCGTCAGAAGGAGTGCGATGGGCGTCTTCCAACGCTGTGTAGAAGCAACAAAAGGCCTGGCCATCCTAAAGAACATTCACCAAGGGAAGTGCGGCCACCACGCGGCCTCAAGATCTCTCGTAGCCAAAGCTCTCCGCCACGGTTTCTTCTAGCCGACTTCTTTGGACGATGCGAAAGATTTGGTGAAGAAGTGCAACGGCTGCCAACGCTTCATCTCCAAGCAACACTTGCCAGCTTCTGCACTCAAGACTATTCCGATCACTTGGCCATTTGCCGTCTGGGGTCTGGATATGGTAGGACCTTTCAAGACTGCCAGAGGAGGCCTGACACACTTACTTGTGGCAATAGATAAATTCACCAAGTAGATCGAAGCCAAGCCAATCAAGAAACTCAATGGCCCAACTGCTGTGACATTCATTGCAGACATCACAGTCCGTTATGGTATTCCGCACAGCATCATCACCGACAATGGCACAAATTTTGCCAAAGGCGCACTTGCCCATTTCAGTGCAACACAGGGCATCCGGCTGGACCGAGCGTCCGTTGCCCACCCACAGTCGAACGGCCAAGTTGAGCGCGCCAATGGCCTCATCCTGTCAGGCATCAAGCCCCGGCTGGCCAAACCTTTGGAGCAGTCGGCCGGCTGCTGGATCGAAGAACTGTCGTCTGTCCTATGGAGCCTCAAAACCACTCCTAACAAATCCACTGGCTTCACCCCTTTCTTCCTCGTCTATGGGGCCGAGGCAGTCATCCCAACAAACGTTGAGTTTGACTCGCCTCGCGTCACCATGTATACGGAAGCTGAAGCCAAAGAAGCACGCGAAGACGGCGTGGACTTGCTGGAGGAGGCTTGGCTGGTAGCACTCAGCCGCTCCGCCATCTACCAGCAGGGTCTTCGCCGCTATCACAGCCGGCGAGTGAAGCCACGCTCCTTCCGCGAGGGAGACCTTGTGCTTCGGCTAATCCAGCGAACAGCCGGCCAGCACAAGCTCTCGGCTCCTTGGGAAGGACCGTTCATCGTCAGCAAGGTACGTGGCAACGATGCCTACTACCTCATCGACGCCCAGAAGCCAAGGGCGCACAAGAGAGACGACTCAAGCAAGGAGTCGGAGCGCCTATGGAACGCAAACCTTCTTCATCACTTTTATAGCTGAAAGACAGTATGTGTCATGCTACCGAAAGTTATTTTGAGAATCAGTGGGAACCCCGAGGAGTTCTCGCGGACTGCCCAACCCTTTATCTATATGATAAGAATTATGCCTGTGAATGTTTGTTGTTCACTCTTCTGTCTGGCACCGGAGCCTACCAGACGGCCCGGGGACTGGCCGCCTGGCCCTATGTCTAGAGAATTCTCCTTAAAAAGTCAGACAAGTAATGTGATGGCATCCGAGCCCTCTCCTGTATCTAGTCACAGACTCGCAGAACGCGGTTGTCCGGCTGGCAGGAGCCAAAGGCAAGAAGCGGTGCCCACATGAAAAATGGCTAAGGATAAAAGACATAGGACCAGCCGGCACTTAAATATAACAGCCGGCTGCCAAGCAGCCAGCCAGCCGTTTCTAGGCTTGGCCAGGCCGTCTTCTAGAGGGCAGAATACTTGCCCACCCCGAAAACAGCCAAGTCCATGACCCAGCCACAGAACCACAGAGTGGCTGTTTGGCTGGCAGGACGACAGTACTAGGGGTCGGCAAGGAGAAAATCGCCACAAGGAACTAGGGCAAGGCTAATCCTAGGACTCGGCACAATTGCACACAAACGATGCAGCATTAGAAAGAATATTTACATCCAAAAGGCCTTGAGAGCCACCTTGCAGTAATAATTTACTAAATACACCCATCGGATGAAATTGTTCGGATTAACCTTACAAGTCTTACAGAAAGGCAGAAGAAACAAACGAAAATCCTAAGGAGCAGAAGGCTGGGCAGGTGGCACGATGGAGCCGGCTTCCGGGGAGGCCGCCTGGCGGGTCTCGGTCTGGCCGTCTCCCGTAGCAGGCGGGGCCTTTACCCTCGGTCCGCTTGTCGAGGACTGGTCGGGCTGGCGATTGGCCGCTGGGTCCGCCTCCTGGGGGCTGACCTCCTCGTCGCTGCCTTTCCCTTCTTCATCACCGTCGCTAGAGGCGATCTCCTCGTCCGACTCCTCCGACGCCGCCAAGTCCAGCCCGAAGTTGCCAGGCGGCACTACATGGCCCCTGTCATCCAGTTCCGGGTTGAAGAGGGAGGTGTCGGCGTACTCGGCGAGGGCGGCGACACGTTGGACGAGCTCCATCTGCTCGGCAGCCAGCTCCGGCTGGGCCTCCACGCGGAATGTCTCCAGCTGTTCCAGGCTCAGGCCAGGATACCAGCTCTTGGCGAACTCCAGGGCAGTCCGAGCGCCGGCCCTTGCTGCGGAGCCCTTCCAGGCCTCGAAGCACTGGCAGGCCGCCTCCAGCCAGTCGGCCGTCTGGCTGGGAGTGCGAGGCTTTGGCACGCCTAGCCAGAGGGTGGCCAGGACTTGGGCGCCGGCACGCTGCAGCTGGCGAAGAAGACGGCGGACTGGTACAAGGCGCATCCGAATGGCAAGGAGCTCTTCGGCCGGGGTCCTGGGTGCGTTGGGTGCGATTGCCCGGCCCGCCTGGCGCTTCGCAGCATGCTCAGCCTCGATGGCCTGGGTGGCAGCCACGGCGTAGCCCGGGAAGAACTCTGAAAACACTAGAACAAGGATCAGAAGAGAAGACAGACGGCTGCTGCAAACGGCGAAAACAAAAATAAGGGGTAGACGTCTCATCATCAACCATGTCTCCAATGGCTACATAGCCTTCTTGGAGAGTCGCCTCCTTCTCGACTCAATTCGAGCGCTCAGTCTCAAATTCGGCCCGCAGAAGGGACTCGGCATCAGACATTTTGCCGAGCTCGCCCTTGTGAGCCGCCGCCTGGTCCGCCAGCTCCTTGGCCAGGCGATCGCGGTCTTGGGCAGCAAGGACATGTTCCCGCTCCTTTGCGGCCAGCTCCGTCTGGGCCCCGTCCAGCTGGCTACGGAAGCTGGCTGCGACCGCTGGCAAGGGAGAAAGAAAAAGAACGAGGGTGAGCAGCAGAAGACATAACCTCGGAGTTCAAAGCCGCCTGCTTAGCAGCCGGCTTGGAACTCGGGGACTACACCGAGCGGGTGCACTGACGCGCCCCCGCAAGGAGAAGAAGAGACACTCACCTCGGCTGTCTGCCAGGGCAATCTGCAGCTGCGCCAGCTCCTGGCGATGCGCGTTGTAGGAGGCCACGCGAAGATTGTGGTACTCCTGCAGCAAGAAGCAAGATCAGGTCTGGGTGAACACTTTGGAGTTCCAAGCCGCCTGTTCAGCAGCCAGATCGGAACTCAGGGACTACACCCAGTGGGTGCGGTGACGCGCCCCCACGGAAAAAATTGAAGGAATAAAAGCAGAAATGAAACACACTTACCCGAACGGAGGACCGCGTGGCGATGAACTCCTGCATCGCCGTCTGCACGCGCTGCCCAGGGAGTTCATGCGGTCCAAGACGTCCCGCGACGCGACGATCCACGCGCCGCCTTCTCCGGATCTCCAGCTCGATGGCGCCGCGCTGGTCGCCTCTTTCTCCGGCGCAGACGAGCTGGCCCCGCTGACCTCCACCTGCTGGGGCATAGAGGCCGCCCTCGCAAGGCGCCGGTGGGCTGGGCCTCGGGGGGGTGGTTGCGGGCCAACCACCAGCGTGCCCCCAACCGGCGGCACCTCTGTCCCCACCGGCTGGCTGCCCTGCTCCCCAGCAGGCGGCGCGGGGGGTGGTGGCGGTGTCTCCAAGATGACGCATTCGTCACCTCCATCGCCTGGAGCCGGCTGCTCGTCAGCAGCCGGCGCCTTGGCAAACGGCTCCTGAGACCTTGGCGCTGGGGGGACGACGTGGCCTACTAGCTGCTGGGGGCACTTCCCCCGCTCTCGGACGCGGGCGGCGTCTGCTTCGGTTTTCTTGGCAGCTTCGGCCTCCGCCTGGGCGGCGGCATCGGCCGCCGCTCGCTCACGCTCCGCGGCCTCGTGCTCCGCGCGTGCCTCACGGGCGTTCCTCTCTGTCGCCTCCCGGAGCGCGGCGGCAGGATCCACGCGAGGGGGCACAAGAGGGGCGTCTGGACCACCCACCACAGAGCCCGCTGGCACCCGCGAGAGGGAAAGCGGTGCACTGCACGGACGTTCCAATGAAACAAAGAATCAAGCAAGAAAGGATCAGCTGAGGAAAAAGAATAAGACGCAAAGAAAGAATGAAGAATACTTACCCAGACACGACTGGCCTGGCCTTGGGCTTCTTCGGCATGTTTGCCCTGGCGGCTGCCTCCTGACGCCTCGTGGCGGCAGTCGACAGCCGAAGCTTCTTGGGTGGGGCGCCAGTCGGCCCTGACGAGGACCTCCGCTTCCCGCCGCCTGCTGTGCCAGACGCCCCTGCCTGCTGACTGGCGCGGACGGGCGCTTCCTCCATCCCCTTGTCGTCGTCCGGCCAGCTCTCGAGGCCGCCTTCTGGCTGGGCACCCGATAGCTGGTCCCCGCCGCCTGTCACCTCCTTCTCCTCCATGGCGGCGGCGGCCCCAAGATCGGGGTCGCTCGTATCGCTCTGGGAGCGATCCGGCTCGAGGGGGCGGCCTAGTTGGTTGGAGCCCGGCGCCGCCTGGCCTGGGAAGATCTAAGCCGGGTGTCAGCACCAGACGGTTACGGCAGCCGGACAAAGAAGAAAGAAAAGAGAAGGACGAAAACTTACTGTGGGCGGCTGGTTGTTGCGGCTGTACGGAGCCTTGCTGAAGGCCCAGCCGGCGTCGGAGACATGGCAGCTGGAGATGTGGTTCACCAGCCGGGCCACTTCCCCGTGTGGCAGGGGCTTGGTGCAGGTCCGGCTGGGGTCTCGGCGCCCGCTCATGTCACAGATGAGGTGGGGCCGACGCTGCAGCGGCAGCACCCGACGCTCGGCGAACGTCAGAAGCAGATCCGCAAACTCCAAGCCTTCGTCGTCTCTCAGCTCCCGGAGACGGCGCACGGCGACGGAGGCGCCTTCAGTCAGGGCGACGGGCCGGGTCCTCCAGGAGTCCCGAGGCTCAGCAGGCGGCCCCGGCACCCACTCCAGCAGGCAGATGAAATCTTCCTCGGGGTCGATGTTGGAGACGTAAAAATACGTCTTTTGCCACAGCTTCACTGACCCAACGAGTTTTGGCGGCGAAAAGAGGTTTCTCGCCCCGGTGCGCTTCACGGCGATACATCCCCCGCACTGAGCGGCCACGCTTTGGACGGCGGTGCCCAGCTTCACATAGAAGAGCTCCGTCCAGAGCTCGACGGTGGGGAGGATGCCAAGATAGGCCTCGCAGAGGACGATGAAGGAAGAGATGGTTGTTATCGTGTTTGGCGTTAGATGGTGAGGCTGGATGTGGAAGAAGTCGAGGAAGGAGCGGAAGAAGCCGCTCGCCGGCAGGCCGAACCCGCACTGAAAGTGCGAGCGGAAGACGACCTGCTCACCTTGTTGCGGGGCTGGCCTGATCTCCGTCACCGGCGCCAGGCGCACGGTGACCTTGTCGGTCGGCGGCAGCTTCCGCGACCGGCGGAGGACGTCTATGTGCTCTTGCAAGACGTCGCTGCCGTCCCACTGGTCGTGGCGTCGGGAAGGCGCTGGAGCAGCCATGGCTAGGGCGGTGGTTCGCTATGACTGCGGCGAGGAGGAGCGAGGAAGAAGATGAAGGACGGGGGAGAGTGAGTGCGAGAGCAGCGCCAGCTCTCTCCCCCGGCCTATATATAGGCCCTGGCGACGAAGGCGAGGGGGCGGGCGTGGGCTTAACCACCCCACGTCCCGCACGGCCCCCGATTTTCTCGCGCCTAATCCGCGCGCATTTAATGCGCGTGGGCGGGTAATCGATTGCCCCTGCCACTGTGGATCCACGCGGGGCCCGAGGCCCTTTGTGGCGGGCCCCGGCCCGCTGTTACGTCCTGTCACGCGCGTGGGCTGGCAGGCCGATGCGATAGGGCGGTGACGCGTGGGCGCTGCCAATGGTCCGCGGGCCTGTTCGACTGCCCGCTGACCAGGCGGCGCCTTCCCGTCGAAGATTCCGAGACGGCGATATGGCTGCCAAAGGCCGGCTCCTGCGGCGCAGAGCCGGCTGGCGGCAGACGGACTCATTAAGCAGACAAGAGACAGACGATAAGCATGCCTGAGGGGAGAAGCTGCTGGAACCCCTCAGCATCTCCAGCGTCCGCATCAGAGTTCCACCAGCTTCGGGGACTACTGTTGGAGATATTGACCATGGGTACCCTCAGCGCCTACCCTTGGTATTTTAAGACAAATAACAGCCGCTTGGTCTACCGCGGCCGTCTGCTCCTCGAGCCGCCTTGTAGGGTAGCCTGTCCTAGGAGCCGGCTACCAGCAGGCGGCAGGGACCCAACAGGCGGCAACACCAGAACCACCAGCCAGCAGACGGCCCCGCACTCCTCCCTCAGGGAACACACTGAGGTGGGTCCCGGCGTGGCGGGGGAATGGCTACAGGAGAACATGTCCTTAGAAGATCTATAAGGACGTGGCTACAGTGACCATGTACTTTGGGAATATCTCCTAAGGGGGGGGGTCGCTGTAGCCACGAAGCTCGTGACCAAGCAGCGGTCAGAGGAGGCCACGATCCCATTACCCACAAACGGAGGGGCCAGCAGGCGGCTGGCCCCATCGGTCAGCGAGCAAGCTCAAGAACAAACCGCCTCTGGCAGGCGGCCAGGGGAGACGGCCGTCTGGTAGCAGACGACACACCCCACCCTAGAAGTCCGAGCCTCATCAAGATGACGGGACGGGGCGAGGCGGCAGCGTACAGCGAGGGACGATGACACTGTAGCCATCTCCTCCCCAACGAGGCTGTCGTTAGCAAAAGCACCCCCAAGTGAAAGGCAATCACGAGGGGCCCGCAGGCGGCGGGCCCCAGCAGACAGGCGGCGAGGCCAGCACCAGAAGACACTCACGGCTGGGGGCCACGCCGTCGAGGTTACCATTGTACCCCTGGGGGGTAGGCCTATATAAACCCCCCAGGGTCCTCCATGTTGAGGGCTGGATAGTTGGCTATTAGAATTTCACAAGACAAAAACCCTAGATAGGAGAGAGAGGAGGTGAGCTAGCCTTGTTCATCTTCTTCCTTTAGACATCACAGCTCAAGGAGCAATCCTATAGCTACTCTAGTTCTATCAGTGATGACGCGGAGTCCCCACAAAGCAGGATTAGGGGTGTTATCTCCTCGAAGATCCCCGAACCTGGGTAAGATTCGTAGGCGTCCTAAGTATCGCCTTATCCCGCTTCCTGAGCCCGGCGACGTTCCTTTGACCCCATGCATGATAAGCCATCCGTTGGCATATGTCATCCCAAAACCCCGACAGATTCGTTTCAGCACTGCGTTTCACCCTCAGACTAGTGTTCAAGTCGAAAGAGTGAACCAGATCCTCGAAGACATGTTGAGAGCTTGTGTCATCTCTTTCGGTATGAAGTGGGAATATTGTCTCCCGTTTGCCGAGTTCTCTTACAACAACAGTTTCCAAGCAAGTGCCAACAAAGCTCCTTTTGAAATCCTCTATGGCAAAAAGTGTCGTACCCCGCTCAACTGGTCCGAGACGGGTGAGCGTCAACTTCTTGGCAATGATTTGATCTTAGAAGCCGAAGAAATGTGCAAAGTCATATGTGAGAATCTCAAAGCCGCTCAATCGCGTCAAAAGAGTTACAATGATGGCAAGCATCGTGATTTGGCTTTCGACATTGGAGATCATGTCTACCTCTGTGTTTCTCTTATGAAAGGAACCCAAAGATTCGGTATCAAAGGCAAGCTTGCTCCTAGATACGTGGGCCCTGTCAAGATTCTTGGCAAAAGAGGCGATCTAGCCTACCAACTCAAGCTTCCCTCCAACTTTGCAAATGTTCATGATGTGTTTCACGTGTCTCAACTCCACAAGTGCTTGAAGACACCTGAATGCACCATTCCGTTCGAGGAGATTGATCTTCAACAAGACTTGTCTTATCGTGAGCACCCTGCTGCTATTCTTGAGGAAACTGAGCGCAAAACCCGCAACAAGTCCATCAAGTTCTTGAAAGTAAAGTGGTCACGCCATACTGACCGAGGAGCTAAGTGGGAACGAGAAGATCATCTTCGTTCCGAGTATCCCGCCTTCTTCCAGTCCTAGATCTCGGGACGAGATCTTTTTGTAGTGTAGAAGAGTTTGTAACACCCCAGATGTAACACTTTCCAATAATGGCAATAAAGCTTTCTCAATTTGATCATGTCCTTATCCTTGGGGGTTCTTGTCATTTCATTTTGCATTGCCATATCATTTATTATTATTATTGCATCCTTGCATTGCTTCATCATCTTGGCATCATGGCATCTAGTTTATTTCTTTGTTATGATGAGTGTGTGTGAGGCCTTGTGATGTTGTGTGTGTGGCTTGATCTATGCCTAGCTAAACCCTAAACCCCTCCTTCTCCTCTTCTTCTTCTTCTTCTTCTTCTTCTTCTTCTTCTTCTTCTTCTTCTTCTTCTTCTTCTTCTTCTTCTTCTTCTTCTTCTTTCTTTTCTTTTCTGTCCTTTCTTTGCTCCATTATGCAAGCCACCTAACCAAGCCCTTTTATTGTTCTTTCTTTTCCTAAAAACTTTGCCCCATATCTACAACCTCTCCACCAAATATCACCCTAGTTGACAATGATTTGGTTGGGTTTTGAAATACCAAGAGTTTGCACCATATTCAAACTCCTTTTATTTTTCTGCCCCTAAAAATGTCCAAGTCAATTTTATTAAATAGGGCATAAGTCACTGAGCATGGGGATATTTTTCTTTTCCCCTAACTCATTTTCTTTTAGCCTGTGATTTTTTTCTTTTTCTTTCTGTCTGAAGAAATAAAGAAAGAGGAAAAGAAGCAGCAGCTAGCTCAGTGGCTATGGGCCTCCTCCATCTCTCTCTCCCCCAGGCCCAGTTTTTCCCCCACAGCAGCGCATGCCCATCTCTCTCCCGCAGGCCCACAAAGCGCTCGCAGTCGCGCCGTCTCTCCTTTCGCGCCTGGCCCCGCCCGTCTGTCTCTCACCTTGAGTCACCGTCTTCCTCCGTCAGCGAAAAGCAGAGCAGAGCGCGCGCTCACCATCGTGTCATGAATTCACGGACGTCGAGGTCTCGTGATCCGAGCCCCCCATTTAAACCCGCACCGTGTCCTCCCCTTCTCTCTAGGTTTCCTCTTCCTCCTCTCGCCGCCTGGAGAGCCAAGCACCACCAGATCCGGCGCTCTAGTCGACACCCGCACGCATCTGAGAGCGCCACCTCGTCGACCTCAGCCTCGCCAGCGGTGTCCTTCTGCTTCCATGACGTCGACTACTTCGACTACGTCGCCTACGCGGAGCCGATCACCTCCATGCCGACGCCTTCTTCCTCTTCTTCGTCTCCGGCAGCCGTACCTGTTTTAGACCCGCCACCGTTGACTCCGTCCACGCCTGGGCCAGCCGAGCACTTCTCCGTGCTCGTGGTGAGCTCATCTTTCTCCCCATGCCTTTTTCCCCTTCCTGCGCGCCCTCTAGGTCCTAGTTCCTCGAGTGCCCGAGCGCATCGCTGTCGGACCTCGTCGCTGGCGAGTGTTCCGACCCCTCTAGTGCGTCGCTTGCTATCCGTTCGCTTCAGTTCGTCGCGTAGGAGCTGCCTGTGCAGTCGCCGTTGTGCCTAGGCCTCTGCATCGTCTCGTCGTTGCTCTGCCGCTGCCGTTCTGCCGTTGCTCGCCGCCGGCGTTGTAGTAGTCGCGAGGTGCTGCAAGCGCGTTGGTTGGATGGGGAACTCCTCCAGGAGCATCCCGCACACCTCCGCCGCCTCGTTTGGTCACCGGAGTAGCTCCGACGAGCCCTGCGTATCCCCTGTTCTCTGCATCTTCTGTTTAGTCTTCAGTTATCGATCCTGTTATCTGTCAAGGTTCGATCAGTAGCACAGTGGCTTTGTCTCCGTCAGATAAGCATGAGGGCTTGAGTTCGAATCCGTTGCGGGGCAGGTGATTTCGCCCCCCCCCCCTTTTTAGTTTTCGCGTGAGGCTGACAGGCAGGCCCCACCTGCCAGCCTCACAGTGCCTCTCCAGCCCTTGCGCGCACCCACTGGCGCTAGCCCAGCTGCTGGGACCCCCTCGTCAGTGGCTAGGGCTAGCGCAGCCCTAGGTCACTTTGACCCTGCGCTTTGTTTTTCTTTTTCTGTTTTGTGTTTTCTTTTTCTTTTTCTGTCTTTTTCTAGTTAATTTAATATCTGTGAAAATTTGTTTCCGATGAAAATAAGTCCTATATGAATAGTGCTTAGAATTTCATGTAGATTATGAATATGCTTTTTGTTGCCATGTTTAAAAATATTTAAAATGTTGTTTGTATTTAATCTTGTTTTAAAAATGCTTAAACTTGTAAAAATCATAACTAAATATCTACAACTTCAAATTTAACAAACTTTATATGCATTTGGGGTAGAAAAATGTGTAGAATATTTTGGTGCTGTTGTTTAGCATGTTTGGCAAATCTATCACAGAAGTTTTCCAGATCTGTCCCAAATGCAAATAAATTAATATGGGAGTTTCTGGATATTGTTGTTACTTATTTCCAGCCCATTTAAATGTGCTAGCATGTTGCTGTAATGTTAGTTGCACCCTTGCCATGTAAACCAACTCCTTTAAAACTTGTTGGATGCTTGTTTGAACAACTTACATAAACTTGTTAGTTGATCCTTTGCTTGTTTCATTCTTGTGTATGGTCTTGTTGGATGTGATGTTGTTGCACTCTTGTGCCCCAGGCCATGCATCATATCTACTCTTGTCCTTGTTCATCATGTTCATGCATCATGTGGTTGAGCACTGCATGTTGATTGATTTTGTTCCGTTGTTGCATTGTTGTGTTTGGTTAGAGCCCGGTGAAGATATGGAGTACGAGGTTACTACCGAGGTTGAGTGTGAGGAGCAAGGTTACGATCCCTCCGTGGAATCAACAGGCAAGATTACTTTACCCAGATATCACTACTATCTTTGCCTATGCTAGATGTCTCGCTCTTTAGCTTATTGCCTCGATGCCCATGTCTGTTTGTCAGCCTCCTATTGTTGCCATGAACCTCTCTAACCACCCACCTAGAAAACCATTGATTGGCTATGTAAGCATCGCTCATCCCCTCTTATAGCATTGTTAGTTGCAGGTGAAGATTTGAAGATTTCTTGCTTCATGATGAAGTTATTGTTGGGATATCACAATATATAATCTGTTAAACTAAATCATATATATGTTGGTAATGGGTGGAAGGCTAGCCTCTTGCTTGGTGTTTTGTTCCACTCATGCCACCCTAGGAACCGTTTAAACCGGTGTTATGTTCCTTGATTTTGCGTCCCTAACACGGTTGGGGTTTATGGGCCCCCTTGTTAACCCGCTTAGCGCTAAAGCTTTTCCAGCAAGGCCCAACATTGGTTTTACATTTGCCTAATAACTAAAACTTGCATAGGGCGTTGCAAACCCGAGTTATTAATTAACAACCCTGGGCCAGTGTTCCACATGAGTGTTGGTCCAAACTGGGCAACCTGCGGGGTCACCTCGGGGAAACCCGAGGGCTAGTAAAAACATGTAGCTTGTCCCATCCGATCGTGGCCTGAGACGAGATACACGCGGCTACTATCAGGGTGTCGGCACGCCGGGAGGTCTTGCTGGATTAGTTTTATATTTGTCGGAATTTCTTGAGCACGGTATTCCGAGAATACTCGGGTCTTCCCACCTTGGATTTGCGACTCCGCAGATTGTGAGCTTGTGATGGGCTAAGTTGGGAAACCCCTGCAGGGTTTGATCTTTCGAAAGCCGTGCCCGTGGTTATGTGGCAGATGGGAATTTGTTAATATCCGGTTGTAGATAACTTGACACCATGTTCATAATACACTACCAGCGTGAGTAACCATGACGGTCTCTTTCCAAAGGGGTTCGTGAACACGGTGGGGTTATGTTTGACGTGAGTAGTTAGGATCACTTCGTGATCACTATGATGATCGTTGGCACTTTCTCTTCTCGCTCTTAACACGTAAGCTAGTGCTAGTGCTGCTGCAACCTTGTTTCAGCCTTTTCCACACCTAAGGCTTTGATAGTATTGCTACCCGGGTTCGGGATTGCTGAGTCCTCCGTGGCTCACAGATTCTACACAACACCAGATGCTAGTACCGTTCAGAACTACACAGTTGGTGGTTCAGAGTTGTATTGGGAGTTCGATGAAGAACGTGGGTGATACTACGTGTCTTACCCAGAGGATCAATAGGGCTCTTACTAGGATGATCGGGACCTAGTGTTGCTTTATTTATGGTATCTTTCATTTGGATCTTCGTCCGTAGTCGGACTCTGATGTTATTGGATGATGTATGTTAATGTATTTCATTGTGTGACGTGGCGAGTGTAAGCCAACTACTCTTTTACATTTTCATCCCCTCTTTTACACGAGTTGTGCAAAGATACCATACTTGAGATCATTCTAGTATGAGATTATGCATTTAAGTCGTGCCTCGACATGTACGAGGTATAGTCTCATACTGGGCATTACACTCACCTAAGGAAAGTCACTTTGTGGCGGTCAAGCGAATCTTTCGATATTTGGCTCATACCCCAAACTTTGGCTTATAGTACCAAAGAGGAGCAAACTTCGATCTTGTAGGTTTCTCGGATTCGGATTGGGCAAGAGACAAAGTGGATAGGAAGTCAACTTCCAGAGGGTGCCAATTTCTTGGTTGCTCTTTGGTGAGTTGGTCTTCCAAGAAGCAAATTTGTGTATCTCTCTCCTCCACCGAAGCCGAGTATGTGGCGGCCGGCAGTTGTTGTGCTCAACTTTTACGGACGAGGCAAACTTTAGACGATTACGGTGTCATTTGTGACAAAGTGCCTCTTTGGTGTGATAATGAAAGTGCCATCAAGATATCTCTCAACCCGGTGCAACACTTCAAGACGAAGCATATTGATATTCGGTATCACTTCATCCGAGATCATATCATACGGGGCGAGATTGATCTTCACTATGTCAACACTCATGATAACCTTGCAGATATCTTCACGAAGCCCTTGGATGAAGCAAGATTTCGCGAGTTAAGGCATGATCTAAATATCATTGATTTGAGCAATGTGGCTTGAAATTGTGCACACCTCCCCGTACTCATCATGCTATCTTGTTTAGGTGTAGGCATGTACATAGGGGGAGTGTTGTTCTCTCAATGAACTTTCCCTCCCCCATTATGCATAAATCGATCAACTCTTTCACATCCACCATTGTTGATGGTATATATGTGCTTCAAAGATGAGTAGCGGTCATGGCCCAAGGTAAAAATCGTCGCGGTGCCATACCACTTCACTCAAACATAGGTGGCCTCGGCCACCGCCCTCTCCTTCGAGAGGTGTGTGTTTGTTGTCTCGTGTTCTCTCAGTTTTGTGCTTGTGGTTGTGGTGGTCGCTCTGTTCTCTTATGGTCGTCTTTTTCTGTGCTAAGTATTTTTTCTTTCTAAAAGAAGTATAGAGAAAATGATAGTTTAGAGCTCATTTTCCTGGTTGGGCGGTACTACCGCTGGGAGCGCGCGGTACTACCGCTTATTAACTCAAGCGGTACTACCGCTGCGGAGCGTGACTGCGGGGTTAAGTGGGGGTCAGGGATTGATCTCTCCCCATACCCATTCGCCCCCATCTCCGTCTCGCTCTCCAACGAGGAACTTGCCACACGAGGACGCCGGTGGGTTGCCTCCTCCGGGCCGTTCTTCACCTTTTCCTTCGGTGGGATCGATCGCCACCCCTTCCTCAAGCCATGGACACTAGTATTGCCCCTCGTTTCTTTCTTTTTGCTTCTAGTTTTCAGATCGAGGTTTTAGGGGCAATAGGTGTGCATTCCAGATTTTTGGCCAAATCAAGGCTTGAGTAGGATGGTGAAGACCTCTAAACTGTTAGGATTGATGTTTGCTAGGACAGTTTTTGGCTTTGGTCACCCGATGGTACTGGAGTGGGCTTGGCAGCCTGGGAACCGTCGTTCCCCCGCCTGGAGCGGTACTACCGCTTGAAGCGGTACTACCGCCTATCCTGTGCGGTACTACCGCTGGATGCCAACATCCATAACAACCCTACCAAATGTTGATCTATGTTCCTTTTTCTCTTGACTTATGCTCGTTCTTTCGTGTTTTTTTCGTGTTTGTGTGTTTGGCTCCAGGTGATGGTCCTTCAGAACATCCTGCCCGTCGTATAAACCTCGTGCGCATTAGTTCAAAGCGCTATTGCACCTCTAAGGCAGCAGGTGGTTCTGGAAGTGGCTCTGCTAGTATTCCTTCCTCAAGTGCTCTGCCAACTCAGCCTCAGCAGCCGTCCAAGAATACTGCAAAGAAGCTAGCAAAGAAGTCCAAGACCGTCACGGAGATGTCAAGCAAGGAGTTTTGGGAGAGGCGTCGGCACAATCCCTATGATTATGAGCAAGAGCCCACCCTTGTCAACCATCCTTTTTGGAACCACTTTCAATATGCAACCTACTTTGATGTGCTCAAGGCCAACAAGAATCTCTTTGTTGATGTTCGCTCCATCGACATTGCTCATTTGGAAAAGGACATTGCTTACTTTGGTGAAGCTCTCGAGATGTGTACTCAGTTGAATATTATCGACATCCTTTCATTCAACAAGGACTTTGATGCGGATTTGGTGGCTCAGTTTTATGCCACAGTCCATCTTGGCACCGATGCAGAAAGAACTTTGACATAGATGACCAATGCCAGACGTCTTGCGGTCAAATGAAAGCATTCATGGAGCTTCTTGGTGTTGAAGATCAAGGGCTTGAGAATCCGATTGGTTTTTGACCTCATCACAATGCCACCTCCACTCACAAGCAATCCCTCTGGCCTTATTGTACCGTGAAGGTTAACCCCGAGACTCAAAAGGAGACGTATGAGCTGCCAGTTTTTCTGGACATCCTTCATCGCATCTTCAGGGAGACTCTCTTTCCTCGTATTGGGAACCTGGATATGGTTCACTCATATCTTGTGGACATGCTACTTTTCTGCCATCATCAGAAGGAAACAAACACTGGAGAAACACTGGATATCTCTCATGTCATGTGGTCTGAGCTGTTGTCTGCCATCTCTGAGCGCAAGTGTCCTATCTATGCTCCTTTTGTCATGTTGTTGATTGAGAAGGCTTGGGAGCACACCTATTCTGGGTACCCGCTGGAGACTAGCGAGTTGGTCTCTCACGAGGTCAAGAGGCTGAGGAGGAAGGATCTCTGGAACACTCCGGTCTCTCGTTCTGATATTCCATCTAGTGCTGATGATGCTCAGGCAGAGGTGGATCCTGATGATGATGAGGATTATATGTCCTCTAGAGCAGAGCCCTCTTGGGCAAAGAAGCTCAAGAGTAAGACAAAGAAGTTGTTCTAAATGGAGTCTGACGGTCAGTACTTGGCCCATGTGTCTGAGAAGAAGGCTAGGAGCCGTCATAAGGAGCTCATGCGTCAGGTTGGTGCTACGGTTGTCAGCGGCTTTGAAGGCCGGATCACTAATGAGGAGGAATGGGTTCAACAGCACTGCCATTGGATTGATTCTGACCACGAGCAGCCCCCAGCCGATGACGGAGGTGCAGATGATCACGCGGCGATGTGATGATGGAGTGCATCTGTTCTGCTATCACCTGAGCCTGTTACTTCTCTCCGTTCCCTTTTCGGTGTCTTGATACCAAAGGGGGAGAGGTTTTAGGGATTTGCCGAGTTGCGAGTTTGTGTTTATTGCGTGCTTTATGCCTTGTCTTTCCTTCTCGCAAACTCTCTTTGTCTGGTTTGGTTTATGTTCGTGAGACCCGGTTACCATTACTGTGTGTGAGACCTATGCTACCTTATGTATATCAAGTACTTTAGTAGGGTGTGCGCTTATTTCCTGTTCTATCTTTACTCACCTACTACTTTACCTGCTTATATGTCTCCTCATGGATTAGATGTTATCGAACTATAAAATATAGGGGCAGTGTTGATCCTAGTGTGTGTGCTTTGCATTCCAAAGGCAACTTGTTTAAATGCACACATCTAGGGGGAGCCCATCTATATTTTGTAGTCTTTGGGGTTTGCTTACTCTTATTGTTAATATTCTGTGCAAATCCCGTGTTGTCATCAATCCACCAAAAAGGGGGAGATTGTAAGGGCATGTCCCTTCCTATGTGGTTTTGGTGGTTGATGACAATGCATTTGCGGACTAATCGTGTGTGCTAAGTATTTCAGAGATTAATCCAGTGGCACGAGATGATTATTTCCCCTCGAAGCTTTAAGCAGAAGACGTGTCGTCTCCCTCGGTTTTTGTTTGGTGGACCTGAGTCGTAGGAGACATCGTACTATCAAGAGGGAGTCCGCATTGGAAAGGCTAGGGTGGAGTCATCATGTACACTTCTTTTCGGAACCGTCAGCTCCTTTCCTTGTCTTGGAGCTCTCCACGTTTTCCAAAGTTTAGGTTTGTTGATGGGAGCAGAAGTACCGCCGCTGGCACGGTAGTACCGCCTATGGCCACCAAGCGGTAGTACCGCCGCGCAGCGCGGTAGCACCACTTGGGGCATATGCGGTAGTACCACTCCGTTCTGGCTCCACTACTGTGTCGATTCGAGAGAGCTTTTTCTCGTGTCGGACATTACGGTAGTAGAAGCGGTAGTACCGCTTATAAGCGGTAGTACCGGTCCCACCACCGCGGCTACTACCGCTCCCCTCTCCTAAGCCTCGACTTTTCCACTGCGGTAGTACCGCTGCACCGAGCGGTAGTACCGCTCTGTGCAGGCAGATATGTGGATAACGGTTCACTTATCCCCCCCCCACTATATAAAGAGGTCTTCTTCTGTTGGGGAACGTAGTACTTCAAAAATTTCCTACGAACATGCAAGATCTATCTACTAGATGCATAGCACGAGAGGGGAGAGTGTGTCTACATACCATCGTAGACCGAAAGCGGAAGCATTTATCAACGCGGTTGATGTAGTCGTGCACCTTCATGATTTGTCCTGATCTAGTACCGGACGTACGGCACTTCCGCGTTCAGCACATGTTCAGCTCGATGACGTCCTCGGTTTCTTGATCCAGCAAGACGGGCGAAGTAGTAGATGAGTTCTGGCAGCACGATGGCGTGGTGATGGTTGTTGATGAAGAACTATCTCTGCATGGCTTCGCCAAGCACTACAGAAACTTGACAGATGATAAACTAGAGGCTCGGGGTTGCCGACACATGGCATGGTGTATCTTGATGTGTTCCAGGTGCTAGCCCCGCCCCTCTATTTATATGTTGAGCCCTGGGATCGTAACTTGGAGCAAAAGCCTCCTCAAAGTTGGTTTTCCCCAAAAGGCAAGAGTCCCACTCAGACTCCAGGACCAAACGCCACAATCCTTGGTGTCTGGCCCAGAAGCCATGGGCCACGGTGTCTGGCCTAGGGCCAGACGCCAGGGTCTCCGGCGTTTGGCCCACTGGCCTCCGCAAAACACCTTTTGCACCAACTTAATGCCCCGTGTGCTTGACCCCTTGGCCGACCATATCATCCTATATATCAATCTTTACCTCCGGACCACTCCGGAGCTCCTCATCATGTCCGTGATCTCATCCGGGACTCCGAACAACATTCGATCACCAACATACATAACTCATTCAATACTATATCATCAACGAAATGTTAAGCTTGCGGACCCTACGGGTTCGAGAACTATGTAGACATGACCGAGACATCTCTCCGGTAAATAACAAATAGCGGAACCTGGATGCCCATATTGGCTCCTACATATTCTACGAAGATCTTTATCGGTCGAACCGCATAACAACATACATTGTTCCCTTTGTCATCGGTATGTTACTTGCCCGAGATTCGATTGTCGGTATCACTATACCTAGTTAATCTCGTTACCGGCAAGTCTCTTTACTCATTCCGTAATACATCATCTCGTGACTAATTCATTAGTCATTTGCTTACAAGGCTTATTATGATGTGTATTACCAAGAGGGCCCACAGATACCTCTCCGACACTCGGAGTGACAAATCCTATTGTTGATCTATGCCAACACCACAAACACCTTCGGAGACACATGTAGAGCATCTTTATAATCACCCAGTTACGTTGTGACGTTTGATAGAACACAAGGTGTTCCTCTGGTATTCGGGCGTTGCATATTCTCATAGTCAGAGGAACATGTATAAGTCATGAAGAAAGCAATAGCGGTAAAACTAAACGATCATGTTGCTAAGCTAACGGATGGGTCTTGTCCATCACATCATTCTCCTAATGATGTGATCTCGTTGATCAAATGACAACTCATGTTTATGGCTAGGAAACATAACCATCTTTGATCAATGAGCTAGTCTAGTAGAGGCATACTAGGGACACTCTGTTTTGTCTATGTATTCACACATGTACTAAGTTTCCGGTTAATAAAATTCTAGCATGAATAATAAACATTTATCATGATATAATATAAATAACAACTTTATTATTGCCTCTAGGGCATATTTCCTTCAGTCTCCCACTTGCACTAGAGTCAATAATGTAGTTCACATCGCCATGTGATTTAATATCGATAGATCACATCGTTATGTGAATAACACCCAAAGTTCACATCGCCATGTGACCAACACCCAAAGGGTTTACTAGAGTCAATAATCTAGTTCAAATCGCCATGTGATTAACACCGAAAGAGTACTAAGGAGTGATCATGTTTTGCTTCGTGAGAGAAGTTTAGTCAGCGGGTCTGTCACATTCAAACCCGTATGTATTTCGCAAATATCTATGTCTACAATTCTCTGCATGGAGCTACTCTAGCTAATTGCTCCCACTTCCAATATGCATCCAGATTGATACTTAGAGTCATCTGGATTAGTGTAAAGCTTGCATCAGCGTAAATCTTTACGACGAACTCTTTATCACCTCCATAATCAAGAAACATTTCCTTAGTCATCCAGTAACTAAGGATAATTTTGACCGCTGTCCAGTGATATACTCCTAGATAAGAAATTGTACTCCCTTGCCAAACTCAGGGCAGGGAATACAATAGGTCTGGTATACAACATGGCATACTTTATAGAACCTATGGCCGAGGCATAGGGAATGACTTTCATTCTCTCCCTATCTTCTGCAATGGTCGGGCATTGAGTCTTACTCAACTTCACACCTTGCAACACAGGCAAGAACTCTTTCTTTGACTGTTCCATTTTGAACTACTTCAAAAACTCGTCAAGGTATGTACTCATTGAAAAACTTATCAAGCGTCTTGATCTATCTCTATAGATCTTTGATGCTCAATATGTAAGCAGCTTCACCGAGGTTTTTCTTTGAAAAACTCCTTTCAAACACTCCTTTATGCTTTCCAGAAAATTCTACATCATTTCTGATCTACAATATGTCATTCACATATACTTGTCAGAAAGGCTGTAGTGCTCCCACTCACTTTCTTGTAAATACAGGCTTCACTGCAAGTCTGTATAACACTATATGCTTTGATCAATTTATCATAGCGTATATTCCAACTCCGAGATGCTTGCACCAGTCCATAGATGGATTGCTGGAGCTTGTATATTTTGTTAACACCTTTAGGATTGGCAAAACCTTCTGGTTGCATCATATACAACTCTTCTGTAATAAATCTATTAAAGAATGCAGTTTTGTTATCCATTTGCCAGATTTCATAAAATGCGGCAATTGCTAACATGATTCGGACAAACTTCAGCATCGCTACGAGTGAGAAAGTCTCATCGTAGTCAACTCCTTGAACTTGTCGAAAACCTTTCACAATAAGTCGAGCTTTGTAAACAGTAACATTACCGTCAGCGTCGGTCTTCCTCTTGAAGATCCATTTATTTTCGATGGCTTGCCGATCATCGGGCAAGTCAACCAAAGTCCACATTATGTTCTCATACATGGATCCCATCTCAGATTTCACGGCCTCAAGCCATTTTGCGGAATCTGGGCTCATCATCGCTTCCTCATAGTTTGTAGGTTCAACATGGTGTACTAACATGACTTCCAGAACCGGGTTACCGTACCACTCTGGCGCGGAACGCACTCTGGTTCACCTACGAGGTTCTACAATAACTCTGGTTCACCTCACTAATTGGTGTAGGGATCACTAGAACTAGTTTCTGTGATGTACTACTTTCCAATTTGGGAGAAGGTACAATTACCTCATCAAGTTCCACTTTCCTGCCACTCACTTCTTTCGAGAGAAACCCCTTCTCTAGAAAGGATCCATTCTTAGCAATGAATATCTTGCCTACGGATCTGTGATAGAAGGTGTACCCAATAGTCTCCTTTGGGTATCCTATGAAGACACATTTATCTGATTTGGGTTCGAGCTTATCAGGTTGAAGCTTTTTCACATAAGCATCACATCCCCAAACTTTAAGAAACAACAACTTTGGTTTCTTGCCAAACCACAGTTCATAAGGCATCGTCTCAACGGATTTAGATGGTGCCCTTCTTAAACATGAATGCAGCTGTGTCTAATGCATAACCCAAAACGATAGTGGTAAATCGGTAAGAGACATCATAGATCGCACCATACCTAATAAAGTACGATTATGACGTTCGGACACACCATTACGCTGTGGTGTTCCGGGTGGCGTGCACTGTGAAACTATTCCACATTGTTTTAAATAAAGGCCAAACTCATAACTTCATATATTCGCCTTCGCCATCAGATTGTGGAAACTTTTATTTTCTTGTTACGATGATTCTCTACCTCACTCTGAAATTTCTTTGAACTTTTCAAATGTTTCAGACTTGTGTTTCATCAAGTAGATATACCCATATCTGCTCGAATCATCTGTGAAGGTCAGAAAATAATGATACCCGCCGCGAGCCTCAACACTCATTGGTCTGCATACATCAGTATGTATGATTTCCAACAAGTCAATTGGTCACTCCATTGTTCCGGAGAACAAAGTTTTAGTCATCTTGCCCTTGAGGCATGGTTCGCAAGCACCAAGTGATTCATAATCAAGTGATTCCAAAAATCCATCACTATGGAGTTTCTTCATGCGCTTTACACCATTATGACCTAAACGGCAATGCCACAAATAAGTTGCACTATCATTATTAACCTTGCATCTTTTGGCTTCAATATTATGAATATGTGTATCACTACGATCGAGATCCAACAAACTATTTTCATTGGGTGTATGACCATCGAAGGTTTTATTCATGTAAACAGAATAACAATTATTCTATGACTTTAAATGAATAACCGTATTGCAGCAAATATGATCAAATCATATTCATGCTCAACGGAAATGCCAAATAACATTTATTTAGGTCTTACACTAATCCCGAAAGTATAGGGAGTGTGCGATGATGATCATATCAATCTTGGATCCACTTCCAACACACATCGTCACTTCACCTTTAACTAGTCTCTGTTCATTTTGCAATTCTCGTTTCGAGTTACTAATTTTAGCAACTTAACCAGTAAGAAATACCCAGGGTTTTGCTATGAACACTAGTAAAGTACACATCAATAATCTGTATATCAAATATACATTTGTTCACTTTGCCATCCTTCTTATCCGCCAAGTATCTAGGGCAGTTCCACTTCTAGTGACCATTTCCTTTGCAGTAGAAGCACTTAGTTTCAGGCTTGAGTTTAGCTTTGGGTTTCTTGACGGGAGTGACAACTTTCTTGTCATTCTTCTTGAAGTTCCCCTTCTATCCCTTTGCCCTTTACTTGAAACAAGTGGTCTTGTTAACCATCAACACTTGATGCTCTTTCTTGATTTCTACCTTCGCCGATTTCAGCATCGCGAAGAGCTCGGGAATTACTTTCGTCATCCCTTGCATATTATAGTTCATCACGAAGTTCTACTAACTTGGTGATAGTGACTAGAGAACTTTGTCAATTACTATCTTATCTGGAAGATTAACTCCCACTTGATTCAAGCAATTGTAGTACCCAGACAAGCTGAGCACATGCTCACCGGTTGAGCTATTCTCCTCCATCTTGTAGGCAAAGTATTGTCAGAGGTCTCATACCTTTCGACATGGGCATGAGTATGAAATACTAATTTCAACTCTTGGAACATCTTATATGCTCCATGGCATTCAAAACGTTTTTGAAGTCCCGGTTCTAAGCCGTAAAGCATGGTGCACTTAAACTATCAAGTAGTCATCATACCGATCTTTTGTCAAGACGTTCATAATGTTTGCATCTACTCCTGCAATAGTTCTGTCACCTGGCGGTGCAACAAGGACATAATTCTTCTGTGCAGCAATGAGGATAATCCTCAGATCACGGACCTAGTCCGCATCATTGCTACTAACATCTTTCAACTTAGTTTTCTCTAGGAACATTAAAAAACGGGGAGCAACATCGCGATCTATTGATCTACAACATAGATATGCTAATACTACCAGGACTAAGTTCATGATAAATTAAAGTTCAATTTAATCATATTACTTAAGAACTCCCACTTAGATAGACATCCCTCTAGTCATCTAAATGATCATGCGATCCAAATTAACTAAACCATGTCCGATCATCACGTGAGATGGAGTAGTTTTCAATGGTGAACATCTTATGTTGATCATATCTACTATATGATTCACACTCGACCTTTCGGTCTCCAGTGTTCCGAGGCCATATCTGCATATGCTAGGCTCATCAAGTTTAACCCGAGTATTCTGTATGTGAACATAGAGCCTATCACACCCGATCATCACGTGGTGTCTCAGCACGAAGAACTTTCGCAATGGTGCATACTCAGGGAGAACACTTTTACCTTGAAATTTTGTAAGGGATCATCTTAGAATGCTACCATCATACTAAGCAAAATAAGAAGCATAATAAGATAAACATCACATGCAATCAAAATATGTGACATGATATGGCCATCATCATCTTGTGCTTTTGATCTCCATCTCCAAGGCACCGTCATGATCACCATCGTCACCGGCGTGACACCTTGATCTCCATCGTAGCATCGTTATCGTCTCGCCAACCATTGCTTCCACGACTATCGCTACCGCTTACTGATAAAGTAAATCAATTACATGGCGATTGTATTGCATACAATAAAGAGACAACCATATGGCTCCTGCCAGTTGCCGATAACTTTACAAAACATGATCATCTCATACAATAACGTATAACTCATCATGTCTTGACCATATCACATCACAACATGCCCTGCAAAAACAAGTTAGACGTCCTCTACTTTGTTGTTGCAAGTTTTACGTGGCTGCTACGGGCTTAGCAAGAACCGTTCTTACCTATGCATACAAAACCACATCGATATTTCGTCAAGTATGTGATGTTTTAACCTTCACTAGGACCGGGCGTAGTCACACTCGATTCAGCTAAAGTAAGATAGACAGACACCCGCCAGTCACCTTTAAACAACGAGTGCTCGTAATGGTGAAACCAGTCTCGCGTAAGCGTACGCGTAATGTCGGTCCGGGCCGCTTCATCTCACAATACCATTGAATCAAAGTATGACATGCAGGTAAGCAGTATGACTATTATCGCCCACAACTCATTGTATTCTACTCATGCATATCATCTACGCATAGACCTGGCTCATGATGCCACTGTTGGGGAACGTAGTATTTCAAAATTTTCCTACGAACACGCAAGATCTATCTACTAGATGCATAGCACGAGAGGGGAGAGTCTGTCTACGTACCCTCGTAGACCGAAAACGGAAGCGTTTATCAACACGGTTGATGTAGTCGTGCACCTTCACGATCCGTCCTGATCTAGTACCGAATGTACGGCACCTCCTCGTTCAGCACACGTTCAGCTCAATGACGTCCTCGCCTTCTTGATCCAGCAAGACGGGCGAAGTAGTAGATGAGTTCCGGCAGCACGACGGCATGGTGACGGTTGTTGATGAAGAACAATCTATGCAGGGCTTCGCCAAGCACTACAGAAACTAGACGGAAAATAAACTAGAGGGTCGGGGTTGCCGGCACACGGCTTGGTGTATCTTGATGTGTTCTCGGTGCTAGCCCTGCCCCTCTATTTATATGTTTAGCCCTGGGGTCGTAACTTGGAGCGAAAGCCTCCTCAAAGTCGGTTTTGCCCAAAAGGAAAGAGTCCCACTCGGACTCCAGGACCAAACGCCACAATCCTTGGCGTTTGGCCCAGAAGCCTCCGCAAAACACCTTTTGCACCAACTTAATGCCCCGTGGGCATGACCCCTTGACCGAAGAATATCATCCTATATATCAATCTTTACCTCCAGACCACTCCGGAGCTCCTCGTTATGTCTGTGATCTCATCCGGGACTCCTAACAACATTCGGTCACCAACATACATAACTCATTCAATACTATATCGTCAACGAAACGTTAAGCGTGCGGACCCTACGGGTTCGAGAACTATGTAGACATGACCGAGACATCTCTCCGGTTAATAACCAATAGCGGAACCTGGATGCCCATATTGGCTCCTACATATTCTACTAAGATATTTATCCATCGAATCGCATAACAACATACGTTGTTCCCTTTGTCATCGGTATGTTACTTGCCCGAGATTCGATCATCGGTATCACTATACCTAGTTAATATCGTTACCGGCAAGTCTCTTTACTTTTTTCCATAATACATCATCTCGTGACTAACTCATTAGTCATTTGCTTGCAAGGCTTATTATGATGTGTATTACCGAGAGGGCCCAGAGATACGTCTCCGACACTCGGAGTGACAAATCCTATTCTTGATCTATGCCAACACCACAAACACCTTCAGAGAGCATATTTATAATCACCCAGTTACATTGTGACGTTTGATAGAACACAAGGTGTTCCTCCGGTATTCGGGTGTTGCATAATCTCATAGTCAGAGGAACATGTATAAGTCATGAAGAAAGCAATAGCAGTAAAACTAAACGATCATGTTGCTAAGCTAACGGATGGGTCTTGTCCATCACATCATTCTCCTAATGATGTGATCCCGTTGATCAAATGACAACTCATGTCTATGGCTAGGAAACATAACCATCTTTGATCAATGAGCTAGTCTAGTAGAGGCATACTAGGGACATTCTGTTTTGTCTATGTATTCACACATGTACTAAGTTTCCGGTTAATAAAATTCGAGCATGAATAATAAACATTTATCATGATATAATGAAATATAAATAACAACTTTATTATTGCCTCTAGGGCATATTTCCTTCATCTTCCTCGAGAAGACATACCTCTACTCCCCCAAGCTCCATTGTTGCTCCAAAAGCTTATTTTTGCCCAATCACTCTCCCTAGCCAATCAAACTTGTTGATTTTCTAGGGATTGGTTGAGAAGGCTCAGATCTACACTTCCACCAAGAGAAATTTGATTCCCCCACTAATCCATTGCGGATCTTGTTACTCTTGGGTGTTTGAGCACCCTAGATGGTTGAGGTCACCTCGAAGCCATATTCCATTATGGTGAAGCTTCGTGGTTTTGTTGGGAGCCTCCAATTAAGTTGTGGAGATAGCCCCAACCTTGTTTGTAAAGGTTCGGTCGCCGCCTTTAAGGGCACCAATAGTGGAACCATGACATATCGCATTGTGTGAGGGCTTGAGGAGAATACGATGGCCCTAGTGGCTTGTTGCGGAGCATTGTGCCTCCACACCGCTCCAATGGAGACGTACTTCCTCTCAAAGGGAAGGAACTTCGGTAACACATCCTCGTCTCCACCGGTTCCACTCTTGGTTATCTCTTACCTTAACTTGTGCAAGATTTATTGTGTTAGTTCCTTGTGCTTGCTTTTGTGCTTGTATTTGTTGCATCATATAGGTTGCCAATGTAGTTGCACATCTAGACAACTTATTTTGTTGCTAAGTTTAATTTGGTCAAGAAAAGCTAAAAATTGTTAGTTGCCTATTCACCCCCCCCCTCTAGTCAACCATATCGATCCTTTCACAGTTGATGTCGGTTAAGGCTTGGCATTCAGCTTCATCATCTATAAGTTCATATGGATCAACTTCACGAGCAAAAGTGTGCTTACGTATTGCAGGGATAAGCTCAACAACGTCATAAACCGGTGGCTTCACTCTTGAATTTTCCTTTGTATAAGCCGCCTGATACCTGGAAACATCGGTTTCTTCAGCCAGTTGACTTGCCAATGCGCGCATCACCTTCACGCAAGCGGCAAAGTCATCCTGATAAAATGCAGACCCGTCTTCCTTCTGACTAGGGCAGCCTCTGTCCAACTCCTCCGGGTCTAACTCGGCCTGCCACGCCTTTGCCCGACTCAAGGAAGTAACTGCGCCAGCTCTGACGGATGATAGTTTTATCTCTTCAATCCTTTGTTGTATGACAAAGAGTTTGTTCAAGACCTCCCTGAGAAGTGAAGGTGCCTGTTTGGTGTGCAAAATGGTAGCTATGGTACATTGAGCACATGTGTACAGTTGCTCCACCAAAGTATAGACAACCTTTAGCTTCACCTGTGTGTCTTGTCCAAGATTGACACTCCTGGGCCTATGAGTAAAATGAGCAGCTAAGCTGGTCAGTCGGGTTACAAACAAATATTGTGACAAACTTTAAGGCATCTTACATTACTTACCAAATACAACAACAGTCATGCGAGAAATTTAGCGCTTTAAGCCGGTTAATTCGGTAGTGATCTCTATCAAAGATGACTCAGCCTTTTCTGCTCTTTGTGTTAAAGCGGCTTTTTCTTCAATCCAAGTGGATCTTTCTGTAGAAAAATGCGTCTTGACTTTTTCATTTTCGTCTAAGCTAAAGGTGAACTTGGACTTAGCCTTCTGAGTCTTAGTTTCTTGATGTTCAAGCCTGGTTCTTAAGTCGTTCAGCTGAGACTGCAAGATAACATTATATGATCATTGTCAAATTTTCTCAGAACGGAATATACATATAAGTCCCAAGCCCTTTGCAAGCAAAGTACTCGACACTTGGGGGCTAATGTATGCCGAAGTTTTTTCCTACATGATAAATCGGCCCATGAGGGCTATGATGTGAAGTTATTTTCTCCAATACGTTGAACCGGCTCATCTTCATCAAGATCAGCCGACCCATGAGGGCTATGATGTGAAGCTGTTTTCTCCAATACATTGAACCGGCTCATCTTTATCAAGATCAGCCAGCCCATGAGGGCTATGATGTGAAGGTGTTTTTTTCAGTATATTGAACTGGCTTATCTTTGTTAAAGATAGGCCGGCCCATGTGGGCTATGGCTTCAAATTTGCAGGTGATGCTTATGTGCAAGTCTTAACCCTACTCAAAGGTGTCTATTCCTACGATTAAGACTTGGGGGCTTGATGGCTAAATAGGCAGAGGAAGCAAATGTTTACACCTCGTATTTTTGCCGCATTGTCTTGATTATGTCAGCTTCCTGATAACAACCAGTATGAAGGCGACTTAGATAGACAGAGTATAGATCCAAATTTTGATAGCTGGCGATTTCAAACCGGGACTTGATCTTTTCAACAAGTTCTTACTTGGCTGTGTGTTTGGTCAGAATGCGGGATTCCTTGGAGCTGAAAAGCCAGTGCCTGTAATCAGGACGTCTTCTGCATTTTCTTCAGTGGGCTTGGGAGAGCTCGGCGGTTTAGTGCTTAATGGGTTGATGTGCATTGGACTCACATGAGTATCAACGGTTTCTGGTGGTGGCTTATCAATAATATCCTTAGCGCTCTGGGCTGAGGTTTGTGATACTGGTGCTTGCCCGTTGGCTCATGGACTTTGGGATCTTCGACCGGTTTATTCACCTTCAATTCTTGCCTGGTTTGGCTATGCCACTAGAAAATAAAAATAAAGGCAATGATGGAATAAGTAAGTTAGCCTACAATGATTAACATGGCAAAGCTAAAAATATCATTACCCATGATCAATTTTGAAGGCAGGCAGCTGGGTCTGCGATGAATCGCCAGAAGAAGAATGAGGAGTTCCCTGATAATTAGAGTCAGAAGAATTAAGTGGTTGGCGAATAAGACCCGCCTTTTGGTAAAAAGAGAATGAATCATGTAGCACCTCTTTCCGGCATATCCGAACCGGCGTGTCGGGTAAACCGGAGGAAAGGTTTTCGCAACTGTTATTCTGGGTCGATCGCCGGGCTTCATGCTATTGTTTCTTAAAAAGAAAGTTGGGATCCAAGTAAGCTAAAGTGTGAGAAAACCTTACTTTCCGGCTCACTTGACGAGCTTTCTGTCTTGGCAAAGGTTGTGAGTCGGAGGAAAGGACAATTACCTCTTCACCATCTGCATGACTACCCTCAGCATCAACCTGATAACAATCTGTGTCAATATGATGAATAAAAAAGAAGCTAAGGGAGTCAAGGTCTACCGCCGACTCGTCATCATCTAGATTAAATAATTCCGAGGTCTTGTATTTCTTCTTAGCAGGTGGCTTGACCGCTTTGTTTCCCCCCCCCTAGCGTTTTTGGCCGGCATGTCCTGGAGTTTCTTGTTCCAAAAGGTGGAAGTAGCCTGCAAGAGCCAAGTGATAATGAGAAGACAGTTGTGGAATTAATGATTAAACTGGAAATTATTCAAAATACTTACGTCTGGCGGCTTGTTAAGGGTGTAAAATGGAGCCAACCCTATTCGAATGCAAGCTTCTACACTCTCATTGAGCAGAGTTTTTTTCATCTTAGTAACATCATCATTAGACAACTCTATTTGGTAGTGGTGTTGGGAGTCTTTGACCTTGCTAGTATACTAACACATTAAGCTGGGCCGACGGCTTAAGGGTAAGATCCTCCACGCGAACCAGCAGCGAACTAGGTCGACTCTAGTCAATCCCTTGGCCATCAAGGCTCGTATCTTTGAAAACATGGGCATATATTTGGCCTGTTCTTCTGTGCTAATCCGATCTTGGAGAGGATGCCTATTGCTAAGCCAGTTTTCATGATAACCTAGTAGAGGATTTTCGCCTTCTGGAGATGTGTCTTTCCCATAGAACCAAGTATGGTTCCAGTCCTTGGGATGACTAGGAGGGGAGGCTGCAGGAAAAGTAGCTTCTTTCCGTCTCTGAATTGAAACACCACCAAGTTCTAGGCTGGTCCCATCGCTGAACTCGGTCTGGTGGTTTAAGTAGTAAAATTCCTTGAACAGTTCCACGGTGGGCTCTTGTTGAAGGTACACTTCGCAAAATACTTGGAAGTTACAAATGTTTGAAACAGAATTGGGCCCAATATCTCGCGGATGTAGTTGGAAGAAATGTAGAACATCATGAAAGAATTTTGAATCGGGCGAAGAGAACCCCCGAAGCATATGATCATTGAATACTACAACTTCACCCTCTTTTGGATCAGGGGTGGTCTCGGGTCCTGGGATTCCCCAATGAATAACGTTCTTTGCGGCTAAAATGCCCACCTGAACATGCTCCTTCAATATCTCCTCGCTAACCCGGGAGGCGACCCAGTTGCAAGAAGTAACAGTCTTGGTCATTTTTGTTGATGAAAGCCTAAAAAGGAAAGTATGGCTGGATTGAGGTACTGCTATTAAACCAGCCAGTGATTAAAATATAAGGGTATTATGCGAGGCTAGTTTATATGTAGAAGAATAAATGCTATCAAGGATGGCGTGGTTAAACCGGAAGAGCGGTGCCGGGTCATACAGATTGTGGACATATGGTGGCGGCTTAGAAAAGGGGACTGATGATATATGGCGGGTTATGGTTTATCGTATAAGCCGCTTGCACGATTACAGTGTGATAGATCTATGAATTTTTGCCAAGTGGTGAACAAATAGGTTTTGCATATCAATTCTATGATTTTGGATCTACAACAGTTCTGACAAGAAAATAAATTTCACACATAAGGTCGCAACAGTGGAAGAGCTCATGTGCTTGGATGGGATCTTATACGGAAAAAAAATATCCTCAGTGATTAGAGAGAGATGCTAAACTACTTCCGCTCGACTTCTGTATCATATTCAGATCAAGCTACACGATCTAAGAGAGGAAAGTGAAGAACGATGAAGAACACCGATGAATAGCAGAAAGCCTAACGTAGATCTATTACACGGGAAGAAAAATACTCACAGCCGCAGTGGAGAAGCGGAGGTGCGCCGCAGTTCTCTGGTCCATTCAGGTTGATGTAGCGGCCAGAGTTGGTGCAGTTGATGAAGATCGATAGCGGCAGAGCTCAGGTCTACAGAGGTGTCGCGAGGAGGAAGATGAAGACGAGGGGGTAGGGTAAAAAAGTGAATGAAGGACCCCCCCCCCCAACCCTATTTACAAGGAAGTGGATAGATGGCATGCACGGGAATCGAGCAGGCCGAAAAATGTTTATGTGGCTATGCGGACGCCTCGATTTTCGGGAGGCCCATTAAGATAAAGATCCATTGAGATATCTCTGGCTTCATGTGAAGTTAATTCGCAATGATGTCATGGCGGGTTAACATGATTCTGAGATGTGACGTCATGGCGGGTTATAATGAATTGGTAAGGAATTGATAAATGAAGGTTCTGTTAATTCAAGTGATGAAGATTGATGTGAACCAGTTCAAATAAACTTGGGGCCTATTATTGGGGATATAACTACTCGATATGACCCGCCCGGGAGGGGCCGGGTCATGCCACTGGCGGCTTAAGATGAAGAGGCCTGCTAAGGCCTAAGAAGATACCAAGATGGCGGTTCATAGAACAAGCCAATTGAAGGCCCAAGACCCATAGATGACTTGAAGCCCGCGAGTGTGAAGCACCATATGATGAACTTGTTCTACAAGGCAAGGTTTGTCAGAAACTGAGCCGGCCACGTTTGTGTGAGTCGGACGGGACTTTGTTAGCCGTCGGGCACAATCATGTATATAAAGGGGTGACCCGACGGCAGCTTAACTCAGGAGACAACTGCTCGAGAACTAGGTCAAGCATATTCGCTTCCTGGTTATTGAGAGCCGAGCAATACAACCCAAGCTGGATTAGGCTTTCACCTCATTGAGAGGGGCCGAACCAGGATAAAAACTCTCTGTGTCCTTTGTCACGTTTAACCCCTTTAAGCTAACCTAGTTGCGATGGCTCCACGCCTAAGTCCTTTCGCTAAGGCATCTGCCGTGACAAAACCACAACACTAACCATCCAAGCTACACTCAGTTCACACTCGGGTTTACTCTATATAAGGTGGCTTGAATATCCAAACCTAGAACTATGATTGTGCATATGTTACATAGACCACACCAAGCGTTGAGGATTATGAACCCTCGGGAAGGCCTCGATTACTCAAGTGCCTCCTTTTATTTTATTCTTTTCATAGAAGTTTCCACCTTCACTTAGTTGTTTAGATTTCCTTATTATCATTTCCTAGCAACCAATAAAATAGGCTATTTCCATATAATGCTCCGGGTGTGAATGTAGCCACATGAGTGAGGATGTAGTTGCGAGGTTGGTTGTTACATGCACAATCGCTCCCTATGAGATCAACATACTCTACTTATCATGAAGTGCAATAGCCATGTGCATTTGCTGACCATCACACACCAAACCTACTAGGCGTGGTGTACCATATATAAAGGATGCAAGCGGGATGGTCAAACGATTTGATTTGGCCACCGCCCATCTTCCTTTACATCTCCCATGTCCTCTGTTTCCTGGTGGTGGCCCGTGCTGCTAGCATCGTCTTTTTTTGATAGATTCTCATTCCCGTATGTGTGCATACCTTGGACTCATGATCACCATTGTCATTCTTGGATCGGAAACACCATCTTGAGGACGACGTCGACTACTTCGACTGCAACTGTTTCTTGCTACATCAACTCGATCGTTAAGTGGAACGCTCCTGACTTGCACCTTGCATATTCTTTCTGGGTGACGTAGTAGAAATTGTAATTTATATCTACCGTAGCCTACGCGTTCACCAACATTATTTTAGAACTTTATACACAATCGGTCTATCCAAGTTTATCGTACTATCTCTAATGCAAAGTATCATATTTTTGGTATCTTAAACAACATTAATTATTATTTGTAGGATCCATAAAGGGGTGGACACATGAGAGAGAGAGAGAGACAGAAATAATGCTATCTTGAATTAGACGTTACAATATGGTATCATGATACGATATCATAAGTCTCTCTTTATTTATTTAATGATATGACATGCCAGCTAAATACCTATTTGTCACCATACTCTCCAATGGTATTCCATTTCATAAGTGTGAGAGTTCGGCATACAACCATACATCTAAAGACGCATCTGCCGCCTCCTCCAAAAAAACAGATTGGGTTTCTGCCTCTCGCCGGCGTCGACGCAGGTCCGCCTCTCTCCAGTGGCCCTAGGGACATGGAGGCACAGTGGATCCCGCCAAGGGTCGGCGGAAGGGCTTCACTTTTAGTCGTTCCTTTCAGTTTTGTAAAGGTTTATGTTTTGCTCAGGAAGGTGAAAGTGCGGCGGCTCCCTGAAGATGGAATAAAGGTCTCCCCACTTTGCCCCCGTTCCAGCGGTGCGTATAGCATCGTTGGTGGGCATGTGGAGGTGTCTCTCTGACGGATCTATCTTTGGTGGATTTGCTCGGATCTCGTTGGTGTTTGTCTACGTTTGTGTGTCTTCGGATTGGATCTCAAAGTAGTGAACGTGAATCAACTAAACATGATGAACTTGATTTGACGAGAATTCACATGTGCCCTGGAGAACACTTTACTTACTATAAGAGAACTTTCAGGCTTGTCCTTTGCTAGAAAAGGGAATGGGCCACCTTGCTGCACTTTTTTTTACTCTTGGTACTTCTTACTTGTTATGAATTACCTTGCTATAAAACTATTTGTTACCGCTAATTTCAGTACTTGCAAAGAATACCTTGCTGAAAACCACTTGTCATTTCCTTCTGCTCCTTGTTGGGTTTGAGACTCTTACTTATTGACTAGACTACGATTGATCCCCTATACTTGTGGGTCATCACCACCACGACGTCATGTTGGATCAGATCTCATCTACCTCCTCTCCCTCGCTTGATGGATCAAGAAGGAGAGTACGGCATTGAGCCGAATGTGTGCTAATCTCGGAGGTGCCACACGTGTGGTACTTGGATCAGATTGGATCACGGCGTGAGTACGACTACACCAACCATGATATTTAGATCATTAACGCTTTCAGTCTACAATGGTACATAGACATACCCCCCCTCTTGTTGCTAGCAACTCCATAGATAGATTTTCGGGTGTTTCATAGGGAAAAAATCGTTTTCCATGCAACGTTCCCCATTAGTGGCATCATGAGCTAGGTCTATGCGTAGATGTTATGCACAAGTAGAACACAAATTGGTTGTGGATATTGATGCTTAGATTGATTAGCTCCTTTGTCATATTTGGGTTTCGCGGTATTGTGGGATGAAGCGGCCCAGACCAACTTTACTTGTCCTCGCACAAGAGACATGTTCCATGACTAACATGCAACTTATATTGCATAAAGTGGTTGGTGGGTGTCTGTCTCTCCCACTTTAGTTGAATCTGATATGATGATGGAGGTCCATGTAGAAGGTTAAAAAGGCAACTTGTATATATATATATTGTGGCTTTACATAGGTAAGAATGGTTCTTATACTTTGCCCATAGCAGCGACACCAAATTTGCAACAACAAAGTAAAGGACATCTAACTTGTTTCTGCAGGGCATGTTGTGATGTGCTATGACCATGACACGATCTGACATATGTGATGTATGGTATGATCATGTTTTGTAATAGGTTCCTGATGTCTAGTACGCAACTTTATTCTTATAGACTTGTGTTGGGCCTCCAAACACAGTTTTGTAGGACAACAACAAATTTCCCTCAAGTGGATGACCTAAGATTTATCAATCCGTGGGAGGTGTAGGATGAAGATGGTCTCTCTCAAACAACACTGCAACCAAATACAAGAAATCTCTTGTGTCCCCAACACACCCAATAAAATGGTAAATTGTATTGGTGCAGTAGTTTGGCGAAGAGTTGATGATACAAGTGTAGTATAGATAGTAGATATATGTTTTTGTAATATGCAAAATATAAAAATAGCAAGGTAGCAAGTGATAAGACGGAGCACAAATGGTATTGAAATGCTTAGAAACAAGGCCTAGGGTTCATACTTTCACTACCGCAATCTCTCAATTGTGCTAACATAATTGATTCATATAACAATCCCTCAATGTGCGATAAAGAGTCACTTCAAAGTTCTTATCTAGCGGATAACATAAGAGTAAATTGTGTGTAGGGTACGAAACCACCTCAAAGTTATTATTTCCGATCAATCTTGTGAGCTATTCCTACAAGTGTCACGAACAACCCTAGACTTCCTACTAAAATAACACCATATCATACACATCAAGCAACTATAATGTCACTGAGATACTCCAATGTCACCACAAGTATCAGTGAGTTTATTATACCATATGCATCAAACAACTTCAGATTCATAATATTCCATCCAACGCAAAGAACTTCAAAGAGTGCCCAAGATTTCTACTGGAGAAAGTAACGAAAACGTGCATCAACCCTTATGCATAGATTACAGCAATGTCACCTTGGGAATCCATGAGTTGAATGCCAAAACATACATCAAGTGAATTAATAGAACACCCCATTGTAACCACGGGTATCCATATGCAATACATACATCAAGTGTTCTCCAATCCATAAAAGTATTCAATCTGATAATATCGAAACCTCAAAGGTAAAAAGTCAACTCATAACAACAAGATAGAGAAGGGAAGACATCATATGATCTAACTATATTAACAAAGCTAGTTGTACATCAAGATCGTGTCAAATCAAGAACACGAGAGAGAGAGAGAGAGAGAGAGAGAGAGAGAGAGAGAGAGAGAGAGAGAGAGAGAGAGATCAAACACATAGCTACTAGTGCATACACCTAGCCTCGAGGGTGAACTACTCCCTCCTCATCATGGTGGCCGCCGAGATGATGAAGATGGCCTCTGATGATGATTTCCCCTTCTGACAGGGAGGCGGAACAGAGTCCCGATTGATTTTTCGTGGATACAGAGGCTTACGGTGACAGAGGTTCTCATCTAGGATTATTTCAGGGGGTTTCTATATTTATAGGATTTTTTGGCGTCAGTCTTACGCTAAAAAGGGCTTCGAGGGGCCCACTACACACCTGGCTGCGCCAGAGGGGGGTGGCATGCCCTGGTGCCTTGTGGGCAGCAGGTCCCCCCTCTAGTGGGTCTTTGCTCCAATATATTTATTTTATTCCAAAATAATTCTTCAAAAAGTTTCGTCCAATTCCGAAAACTTTTATTTCTTCACAAAAATAACCACCACGGTAGTTCTGCTGAAAACAGGTTAGTTCCATTAAATCATACCAAAACTATATAGAATTTTTGTAACCATGGCATGAATACTTCATGAATTATATATACTTGAAGACATATCAGTTCACAACTTTCATGTTGAATAGTACGACAACCAGCCTGAGCCATAGGGTTGTCTTAATTTATGGTATGACCTGCGTCTCAATCATTAAGTGCCATGTAATTGCTTCAGTTTATCGCTATGAGTTAGCAATGGTTGGCGGAGACAACCGCATGACGACACCTCAGAGATGATGGAGATCATGGTGTCATGCCGGTGATGATGGAGATCATGACATTGCTTTCAAGATGGAGATCAAAAGCAAAAGAAGATATTGGCCATATCATCTCACATATTGATTGCATGTGATGTTTATCTTTTATGCATCTTATTTTTCTTAGAACGATGGTAGCATTATAATATGATCCCTTCACTTAATATCAAGACAAAAGTGTTCTCCCTAAGTATTTGTTGTTGCAAAAGTTCGTTGTTCCGAAGAACCTCCTGATGATCGGGTGTGCTAGACTCTACATTCACATACAACGGGTGTAAGCCAATTTTACACACGTAGAAATAATTTGGTTAAGTTGACGAGCCTAGCATGTACATCAAGAAAATATGCCCTAGATTCAATAATAAAGTTGTTATTTATATTTCCTTATATATCATGATAAATGTCTTTTACTCATGCTAGAATTGTATTAACTAGAAACTTAGTACATGTGTGAATACATAGACAAAACAGAGTGTCCCGAGTATGCCTCTACTAGACTAGCTCGTTAATCAAAGATGGTTATGTTTCCTGACCATAGACATGTGTTGTCATTTGACGAACGAGATCACATCATTAGGAGAATGATGTGATGGACAATACCCATCCGTTAGCTTAGCATTATGATCGTTTAGTTTTATTGCTATTGCTTTCTTCACAACTTATACATGTTCTTCTGACTATGAGATTATGCAACTCCTGAATACCGGAGGAACTCCTTTTGTGCTATAAAATGTCACAACTTAACTGGGTGATTATAAAGATACTCTACAGGTGTTTCCGAAGGTGTTTGTGATGTTGTCATAGATCAAGAATAGGATTTGTCACTCCAAGTGTCGGAGAGGTATCTCTGGGCCCTCTCGGTAATACTCATCATAATAAGGCTTGAAAGAAAATGAATAATGAGTTAGTCACGATATGATGTACTACGGAACGAGTAAAGAGAGTTGCCAGTAACTAGATTGAACTAGGTATGAAGATACCGACGATCGAATCTCACGCAAGTAACATACCGATGACAAAGGGAACAACGTATGTTGTTATGTGGTTTGACCGATAAAGATCTTCGTAAAATATGTAGGAGCCAATATGAGCATCCAGGTTCCGCTATTGGTTATTGACCGGAGGTGTGTCTCGGTCATGTCTACATAGTTCTCCAACCTGTAGGGTCCGCACGCTTAACGTTTGATGACGATTTGTATTATGAGTTATGTGATTTGATGACTGAAGTTTGTTCGGAGTCCCAGATGAGACCACGGACATGATGAGGAGTCTCGAAATAGTTGAGAGGTAAAGATTAATATTATGGAAGGCTATATTCGGACATCGGGAGGGTTCCGAGTGATTCGGGTATTTTTCGGATTACCCGGGAGTTACGGGAATTCATCCGGGGATGTATTGGGCCTTAATGGGCTTTAGTGGAAAGGAGAGAAGGGCCACAAGTGGAGGCATCCCCCCATGGCAAGTCCGAATTGGACTAGGGAGGGGCGGCGTCCCCCTCTTTCCTTCTCCCCTTCCTTCTCCTTCCCTCTCTCCCTCTCTTGGAAAGAAAGGGGACTCCAACTAGGATTGGGAATCCTAGTTGGACTCCACCTAGGGCGCGCCCAACCTGGGCGCCGGCCTCCTCTTCTCCCTCCTTTATATACATGGCCAGGGGGCACCCCAAAACACAAGTTAGCAGTTTTTTTAGCCGTGTACGGTGCCCTCCTCCACAGATTCCACCTCAGGTTATATCGTTGTAGTGCTTAGGTGAAGCCCTGCGAAGGTAACTTCATCATCACCGTCACCACACCAACGTGCTGATGAAAATCTCCCTCGTCCTCAACTGGATCAAGAGCTCGAGGGACGTCATCGAGCTGAACGTGTGTTGAACGCTGAGGTGCCGTACATTCGGTGCTTGGATTGGTTGGATCGCAAAGACGTTCGACAACATCAACCACGCTATTAAACGCTTCCGCTTTCGGTCTACGAGGGTATGTGGACACACTCTCCCCGCTCGTTGCTATGCTTCTCCTAGATATATATTGTGTGATCGTAGGATTTTTTTTGAAATAATAGGTTCCCCAACAGTGGCATCATGAGCCAGGTCTATGCGTAGATGATATGCACGAGTAGAACACAAAGAATTGTGAGAGATAATAGTCATACTGCTTACCAGCATGTCATACTTTGATTCGGAGGTATTGTTGGATGAAGCGGCCCGGGCTGAAATTACATGACCGCGTTCATGAGACTGGTTCTATAGACGTGCTTTGCACATAGGTGGCTGGCGAGTGTCAGTTTCTCCAATTTTAGTTGAATCGAGTGTGACTACGCCCAGTCCTTATTGAAGGATAAAACAACACACTTGGCAAAAAATCGTTGTGGTTTTGATGCGTAGGTAAGAACGGTTCTTGCTAGAAGCCCGTAGCAGCCACATAAAACTTACAACAACAAATTAGAGAATGTCTAACTTGTTTTTGCAGGGCATGTTGTGATGTGATATGGTCAAGACGTGATGAGTTATATGTTATTGTATGAGACAATCATGTTTTGTAAATTATCGGCAACCGGCAGGAGCCTTATGGTTGTCTCTTTATTGTATGAATTGCGAAAGCCATGTAATTGCTTTACTTTATCACTATGAGTTAGCGATAGTAGTAGTAGCAATAGTTGGCAAGACGACCACGACGCTGCGATGAAGATCATGGTGTCAAGCCGGTGACGATGGAGACCATAACGATGCTTTGGAGATGGAGATCAAAAGCATAAGATGATGATGGCCATATCATGTCACATATTTTGATTGCATCTGATGTTTATCTTATTATGCATCTTATTTTGCTTAGATACGACGGTAGCATTATAAGATGACCCCTTACAACATTTCAAGGTACAAGTGTTCTCCCTGAGTATGCACCGTTGCGACAGTTCGTCGTGCCAAGACACCTCGTGATGATCGGGTGTGATAAGCTATACCTTCACATACAACGGGTGTAAGACAGTTTTGCACATGCAGAATACTCATGTTAAAATTGACGAGCCTAGCATGTACATACATGGCCTCGGAACACTGGAGACCAAAAGGTCGAGCGTGAATCATATAATAGATATGATCAACATAAGATGTTCACCATTGAAAACTACTCCATCTCACGTGATGATCGGACGTGGTATAGTTGATATGGATCACGTGATCATTTAGATGACTTGAGGGATGTCTATCTAAGTGGATTTCTTCAGTAATATGATTAACTGAACTTTAATTTATCATGAACTTAGTCCTGATAGTATTTGAAAATTATGTTGTAGATCAATAGCTCGCATTATAGCTCCCCTATGTTTTTTATACGTTCCTAGAGAAAACTAAGTTGAAAGATGTTAGTAGCAATGATGCGGACTAGGTCCGTGATCTGAGGATTATCCTCGTTGCTGCACAGAAGTATTATGTCCTTGATGCATCGCTAGGTGACAGACCTATTACAGCAGCAGATGCAAACATTATGAACGTTTGGCAAAGCTCAATATGATGTCTACTTGATATTTAGTGCGCCATGCTTTACGGCTTATAACCAGGACTTCAAAAACATTTTGAAAACCACGGAGCATATGAGATGTTCCAAGAGTTTAAAATAGTATTTTATATTCAAGCTCATGTCGAGAGGTATGAGACCTCTGACAAGTACTTTGCCTACAAGATGGAGGAGAATAGCTCAACCAATGAGCATGTGCTCAGAATGTCTGAGTACTACAATCGCTTGAATCCAGTGGGAGTTAATTTTCCAGATAAGATAGTGATTGCCAAAATTCTCTAGTTACTATCACCAAGTTACTGGAATTTCGTGATCAACTGTAATATGCAAGGGATGACGAAAGAAATTCCCAAGCTCTTCGTGATGCTAAAATCAACGAACGTAGAAATCAAGAAAGAGCATCAATTGTTGATGGTTAACAAGACCACTAGTTTCAAGAAAAGGGCAACGGGAAGAAAGGGAACTTCAAGAAGAATGGCAAGCAAGTTGTCACTCCCGTGGAGAGGCCCAAAGCTGGACCTAAGCCTGAAACTGAGTGCTTCTACTTCAAAGGAAATGGTCACTAGTAGCAAAAGTTCCCCGAATATTTGGCGGATAAAAAGTATGGCAAAGTGAACAAAGGTATATTTGATATACATGTTATTGATGTGTACCTTACTAGTATTCATAGTAGCCCCTGGGTATTTGATACTAGTTGAGTTGCTAAGATTAGTAACTCGAAACAGGAGTTGCCGAATAAACAAAGACTAGTTGAGGGTGAGGTGACGATGTGTGTTGGAAGTGGTTCCAAAACTGATATGATCATCATCGCACACTCCCTATAATTTCGGGATTAGTGTTAAACCTAAATAAATGTTATTTGGTGTTTGCGTTGAGCATGAACAAGATTGGATCGTGTTAATTGCAATAGGGTTATTCATTTAAGTGAGAGAATAATTGTTATTCCGTTTACATGAATAAAACCTTCTATGGTCATACACCCAAGGTAAATGGTTTATTGAATCTCGATTGTAGTAATACACATATTCATAATATTGAAGCCAAAAGATGCAAAGTTGATAATGATAGTGCAACTTATTTGTGGCACTACCATTTAGGTCATATTGGTGTAAAGTGCATGAAGGAACTCCATGCTGATGGGCTTTTTGAATCACTTGATTATGAATCACTTGGTGCTTCCGAACCAAGCCTCATGGGCGAGATGACTAAGACTCCGTTCTCCGGAACAATGGAGCGAGCAACTGAATAATTGGAAATCATACATACTGATGTATGCGGTCCAATGAGTGTTGAGACTCGCGACAGGTATCGTTATTTTCTGACATTCACAGATGATTTGAGCAGATATGGGTATATCTACTTGATGAAACACAAGTCTGAAATATTTGAAAAGTTCAAAGAATTTCAGAGTGAAGTAGAGATTCATCATAACAAGAAAATAAAGTTTCTACGACCTAATCACATAGGTGAATATTTGAGTTACGAGTTTGGTCTTCATTTAAAACAACGTGGAATAGTTTCACAACTCACGCCACCTGGAACACCATAGCGTAATGGTGTGTCCGAACATCATAACCGTACTTTACTAGATATGGTGTGAACTATGATGTCACTTACCGATTTAGCACTGTCGTTTCGGGGTTATGCATTAGAGACAGTTGCATTCACGTTAAATAGGGCACCATCTAAATCCATTGAGACGACACCTTATGAACTGTGGTTTGGAAAGAAACCCAAGTTGTCGTTTCTTAAAGTTTGGGGCATCGATGCTTATGTGAAAAGATTCAACCTGGTAAGCTCGAACCCAAGTTGGAGAAATGTGTCTTCATAGGATACCCAAAGGAAACTGTTGGGTACACCTTCTATCACAGATCCGAAGGCAAGATGTTCGTTGTTAAGAATAGATCCTTTCTAGAGAAGGAGTTTCTCTCGAAAGAAGTGAGTGGAAGGAAATTAGAACTTGATGAGGTAATTGTGCCTTCTCCCGAAGTGGAAAGTAGTTTATCATAGAAATTAGTTCCAGTGATTCCCACACCAATAAGTGAGGAAGCTAATGATGATGATCATGAAACTTCAGATCAAGTTGCTACTAAACCTCGTAGGTCAACCAGAGTATGTTCCGCACCAGAGTGGTACGGTAATCCTGTTCTAGAAGTCATGTTACTAGACCATGACGAACCTACGAACTATGAGGAAGCGATGATGAGCCCAGATTCCGCAACATGGCTTGAGGCCATGAAATCTGAGATGGGATCCATGTATGAGAACAAAGTGTGGACTTTGGTTGACTTGCCCGATGATCACTAAGCCATTGAAAATAAATGGATCTTTAAGAGGAAGACTGACACATATGGTAACGTTACTCTCTGCAAAACTTGACTTGTTTCAAAAGGTTTTCGGCAAGTTCGAGGGGTTGACTACTTTCCGGGATATTACTACTGGGTATAAACCGCCCAGGAGGGGCTGGTTTATGCCTGTCAAGATTATTTCTACTGAAGCCCAGTGGAGCATGGAGTGTGACGCTTTGTACCAGAAAGGTTTAGAGCCCAAGAGGTGTTAGGGCCCATCATTGGTAAACCGCCATACGGCATGTAACTTGTGATGTAAGGTAGAAAAGATAGAGACCAAGCCGGACACGTTTATGAGCCGGCCTCGGGACTCTGTAAACCGGACCGGGCGTCACCTCGTGTATATAAAGGGACGACCCGGCGACAGTTCAAGGGCAGAGAACAACAACTCGAGACACAGGCAAAGCGTATTCACTCCCTGGTCATCGAAACCCTAGCAATATTACGCCAAACTAGGCGTAGGCTTTTACCTTCATCGAAGGGGCCGAACTAGTATAAAACCCTTGTGTCTTTGTCCGCTTTAACCCTTTTAAGCTAACCCGTAGCGATGGCCTCACGACAAAGTCCTTTTGCCAGGACATCTGCCGTGACAAAACCACGACAGTTGGCGCCCACCATGGGGCTATCGCACGATGGTTTTGAGTTCTTGAAGGGAAGCTTTGAAGGACTCAAGGGCTACACAGTGGGCCGGATGACTAAGAGTCATCGCGGCAAGATCTACATTGACGATACAGGCTGGGGCCCCGAGGCCGATTCAATCGAATACGGGTACCGGGTCCCCTTTGGTGCCATCCATGTCTTCATCGGCAAGATCGGCGAACCGGGCCCTGAGCCGGACATCTTCCCCAACATCGTCGAGCCGGCTCAGCGTGCAAGACCCGCCCGGATTCGGCCCGCCGTGAAGCACGTCTTCTTCGGAGCGGTTCATGGAGCACAAGCTGAAGATGGATCGGAATCTGGCGGTGAGACCGTCGTTTATTCCAGCTATGAGTCGTCCTTCGGAGAAACAAAATCTTTATACTTGCTATAGGATGGCCGGTCTGGGGGCTATTCCGATGGTGACAGTATTCTGGATCCCCTGGATCCGCCAAACCGGGTTGCAGTATTCATGGCCGGATCGCAACCTGTGCAACAGTCTTCAACTGCGGCGACGTTAACATAGGATCTGGCGGTAGCGGCAGCTAGGGCTGGTGGCCCGATTCAGTCACCGGTTCAGGTATTAACTACCTTAGTTGACAAGTTGACGGCGCTGTTAACTGCAGAGGTGGCCCGGGCCGATAAGGAACAACATGATGCAGAAGTTGCTCATGTGAAGGGCCAGATAGATCAAGCAAAATTGGATTTAGCTACTGAGAATACCAGGATGGCTGCAAGGTAGGCCGAGCTAGATGCTCAGGCTTACCGGCTCATGTTGGATCAAACTGCTTCGCGTGATGTAATGAGGAGAAGGCAACAATCCCGCCTGTCGCCGGTTTACGAAGCGAGGAACCTTTTCAATACGCCGGGAGCAGGAACCAGTAACCAGCCGGAGGTAAACCGGGGAGGAGTGCCTGCCACCGAAGCATCGGTCCAGCCACAGGCCGCAGAGCCAGCTCGCCAGGTCGTTCCATCACAGTGTGTACCTACCCCGCCTGGTCATTACTCCAACCCATTGGATAACATAGTTGTCGCCGCTTCACGACTGGCCGCACTTCCCATTGAAGGAGCATCCCCTATAGCGGTGGAGACACGGCGTGCTAGGGAGTTTTTGGAGATGGCTCTAACCCAACAGCAAGCTTATTCTCACAGCCGCGAAAGGATTCACTCCACCCCTCGCCCAAGCCGGAGGTACAGTAGGCACCTGGAGGAGCCACCCGTGTCAAGCAGCGTGCGAAAACATAACCCGCCGCGGAGGGATAATCTGGCAGGGGGAGATTCGAATGCTCAAGACGTAGTGGATCAGGGCAGGCAGTGCCGGGAGGCCGAGTTAGCAGCACAGTACGAAAACCGTCAGCCAACGCCGGTTCGTCCATCTACCACGATTGAACCGGGAGTCATGTCCAGCTCCATGGGAGTACCATGCCTTACTCCCGCTTTACGCAACGTAAAACTGCCCAAGGACTTCAAAGGACAGCGCAAGGTGCCCAACTATACCGCGGACATGTCTCCTGAAGCCTGGGTTGAAAGCTACGAGATGGCGATGGAGATGCTTGATGTGGATGAGGCGGCGTGTGCTAAATACTTCACTATGATGCTGGAGGGCATGGCTCACGCCTGGCTAAAGGGGTTACCACAGAATTCCATCGGGTCATGGGCCGAGTTACGGCGCCGGTTTATCAATAAATCAAGGATACATGTAAGCAACCCATGTCCATCATGGACTTGGCGGCCTGCGTTCAAGGTGAAAACGAATCAATGAGTAATTGGGTACGCCGGGTGTCAGAGATTTTACATTCCTCAGACCGCATCAATCCGGACACAGCAGTAGTTATGTTAGAGGGCAACTGCCGGTTTGAACCTCTGAAGCTGAAGCTGGGATGACTCAAGCATCATTGTGATGACATGGGGACACTCATGGGGGCCCTGGTGAAGTATGCGGATTCATATAGCACCAAGTATCCAGAGTCTAATGATGAGAAGTTAGGAAAAGCAAAGAAGAGTGGTAAAGCGCCACAGCCTAGCCCGACAAATCAAGGATATAATGGTAAGCGTAATGCGGATGGTAATTCAGATTTCGTGGCTAACTCCAATGCTCAGGAGAATGGCCAGCGCCGCAAGGGTAGACCGCCCCCGCGTAATGGGAGACTGCCTATCAATCTGGAACGCCATATGAACATACCTTGCCCGAGGCATGGTACTCAGGAAAATCCAGCTGCGCACCTCTGGAAGGACTGCTTTATTATGAAGGAAATCATGAACCAGTCCCAGTATGATCATGGACCGTCCAGCGGTTCAGGCCTTGGTTTTCACAGGCCGGGTTATCAAGGCGGTGGATCCGGTTTAGGGTTCCAAGGTAACCAGAACAATCACAGCAACCAGAACGGGCACAATCAGCATAACGAGCAGCACAGCAAGGGTGGTTATAACAATCAGGGAAATCAATAGCAGTGGCAGTCAGGATATCAGAGTAATCCGAAGCAGTTGAGTAGTGGGCAGTATCACGTCTTCACCACAAGCTTATGTAAACGTGATCAAAAAGTTTACAAGAGGGTAGTACATTCTGTTGAACCTGCGGTGCCACGCTACATGCGCTGGTCAGAACAGCCCATTGTGTGGAGTCGAGAGGACCACCCACCCCGAGTTGATAATTCGGGCCAGCTGGCTCTAGTTGTGGCACCTCAAGTTGGGGGCTATAAGTTCACTAAGGTGCTCATGGACGGAGGAAGCAACATCAACATCTTATATTATGAGACTTTCCGTCGCATGGGTTTGATAGACAAAAAGCTTCAGCAGTCCAACACGGTTTCTCACGGAGTGGTTCCTGGTAAATCGGCATATCCGGTCGGTAGATAGATTTGGAAGTCACCTTTGGGGATGAGAAGGACTCAAGGTCCGAAACTTTGACCTTTGAAGTGGTAAAAATCAGGAGCCCGTATCACACCCTGTTCGGGCGGCCGGTTTATGCTAAATTCATGGCAAGGCCTTGTTATGTTTATCTCCAACTCAAGATGCCAGGTCATAAGGGAACCATTACGGTTCATGGGAGTCGCAAGATTGCTTTGGAGTGCGAAGAAGGTGATACAGCTTATGCTGAGGCGGTTTGTGCCACCGAGGAGCTGAAATTTTATAAAGATAATGTTGATCCGGCAGATATGTCTCCACTCAAGAAGCCAACCACGGAGCATGATCCGGCCTTGAAGTTCAAATCAGCTAATGAGACCAAGCAGGTTGACTTTATTCCTGGCGATTCATCCAAACAGTTCACCATCAGTGCTAACCTAGATCCAAATAGGAAAGCGCGCTCATCAAGTTCATCCGTGAGAATCGAGACATTTTTGCATGGAAACCTTCTAACATGCCAGGTGTACCGAGGGAACTCGCTGAGCACACTCTCAATATTGATCCCAAGTTTAAACTAGTTAAACAGTTTCTCCGCCGCTTCAACGAAGAAAGGCGCAAGGCAATTGGTGAAGAAGTGGCTAGGCTCTTGGCGGCAGGCTTTATAATTGAGGTGTTTCATCTAGAGTGGTTAGCTAATTCGGTGCTAGTGCTTAAGAAGAACGACACTTGGCGAATGTGTGTTGATTACACACATCTGAACAAAGCTTGCCCAACTGATCCCTTTGCCCTCCCTCGTATTGATCAAATCATTGATGCTACGACGGGTTGTGAACGCTTAAGTTTTTTGGATGCTTATTCTGGTTATCATCAGATCAAGATGGCAGTTAAGGACTAGGAGAAAACGGTCTTCATAACTCCCTTTGGGGCCTTCTGCTACGTGTCTATGCCTTTCGGGCTCAAGAGTGCCCAGGCGACCTATCAACGATGTGTGCAGAATTGTCTTCATGGGCAGATTGGGCGGAACATTCATGCTTATGTGGACGATATTGTGGTAAAATCCAGGAAAGAGGAGACGTTGATAGCGGACTTGAAGGAAACCTTTGATAATCTCCGGGTCTATAAGATGATGCTTAATCCGGCCAAGTGTGTTCTTGGTGTTCCTACAGGCAAACTCCTGGGGTTCCTGGTGTCAAACAGAGGAATTGAAGCTAATCCGGAGAAGATTAAGGCGATTACATCCTTGGCTAAACCGGCATGCATCAACGATGTCCAACGCTTGGCGGGTCGCATTGCGGCGCTCATCCGGTTTATCAGCCGCTTGGGGGAGAAGGCCATCCCGCTTTACCAGATGATGAAAAAGATAGACCATTTTGTCTGGAGTGATGCTGTTGATGCTGCGTCTGAAGATCTGAAGAAGCAATTGGTAGAGCCGTCGGTCCTTGCTGCCCTAGTTGATAATGAGCCGATGTTGCTCTACGTGGCTGCTAACGCCCGAGCAGTGAGCGTTGCGATCGTGGTAGAGCGCAAGGAGACACGAAAGGAATATCCGGTTCAACGGTCGGTTTACTACATCAGCGAGGTGCTTATTGTGTCAAAGCAGAGATACCCGCATTGGCATAAGTTGGTATATGGAGTCTTCATGGCAAACCGGAAGCTGAAGTAGTATTTTCAAGGTCATCCAATCACCATGGTCAGTTCAGCCCCTCTGGGCGATATAATCCAGAACAGAGAAGCGATCGGTCGGGTTGCAAAATGGGCCATTGAACTTAGTCCCCACGGGTTGAAGTATGTACCTCGTACTGCAATCAAATCTGAAGCATTGGTGGACTTCATCAATGACTGGACAGAGTTGCAGGCCCCAGAGGAAAAGTCGGATCATACATACTGGACGATTCACTTTGATTGATCCAGGCAATTGGAGGGCTCGGGGGCTGGAGTCGTATTAACTTCCCCACGAGGTGATAAGTTCTATTATATCCTCCGCTTAATGTTCCCTTGTACTAACAATGCAGGTGAGTATGAAGCTCTCCTCCATGGTCTACGAATGGCTAAAGAGATGAATTTAAGCCGGGTTAAATGTTTCGGCGATTCAGACCTGGTGGCTCAACAAGTGTCTGGTAAGTGGGATTCTAACGATCCACTTATGGCAGCGTATAGACGAGAGGTGGATGCTGTTGCTGAAAACTTCATGGGTTATTAGGTGGACCATGTAGACCGACAAAAGAATGAAGCGGCCGATGCGTTAAGCCGGCTGGGTTCTCAACGTAAACCGGTTCCACCCAATGTTTTTCTGGACGTATTGCATAGTCCGTCGGTGAAATTGCCTTCAGAAGAGGACTTGGCGGTTCCTGACCCGGAAGCTCAATTGGTGGCGGCGCTTCATGTTATTCTGGATTGGATGGTCCCTTACTTAGCGTACATGAATCGAGGTGATTTACTAGAAGATGAAGTCTTGGCAAGACAGATAGTCTGGCGATCCAAGTCAATGACTATTGTCAAGGGAGAGCTACATCATTGCAGCGTCTCTGGGGCGTTTCAACGTTGTGTATCGCCAGACAAAGGCCGTGATATTCTTAGAGAGATCCACGAAGGAGATTTTGGTCATCACGCCGGTTCAAAATCCTTGGTGGCCAAAGCTTTTTGTCATTAGTTCTACTGGTTGACGGCTCATGCTGACGCAGAGGACTTGGTCAGAAAATGTGATGCTTGCCAGAAATTCTCACGGCGCGCTCATATACCGGCTCAAGAATTGTGGATGATTCCAATTACTTGGCCATTTGCGACTTGGGGGCTTGACATGGTCGGACCCTTCAAGTGATCCCCAGATAAGAAGACCCACCTTTTGGTGGCGGTGGATAAGTTTACCAAATGGGTTGAAGCGGAACCAGTCAGTAAGTGTGATGCGGCAACGGCGGTTCAGTTCATCAAGAAGGTGATTGTCCGGTTTGGCTTTCCACACAACATTATAACTGATAATGGTACCAATCTATCCAAGGGGGCTATGGAGGAGTTCTGTCAACAAGAGCACATCCGCCTTGATGTATCATCAGTAGCTCACCCTCAATCCAATGGTCAAGCTAAAAGAGCTAATCAAGAGATCTTGAGAGGCATTAAACCCCGGCTTATGGTCCCTTTGCAGAGGACACCGGGTTGTTGGATGGAGGAATTACCCTCTGTGTTATGGAGCATCAACACCACACCTAACAGATCTACATGGTACACGCCTTTCTTCATGGTATATGGAGCTGAAGCGGTCCTCCCTAGTGATATCCGTCATGATTCGCCATGGGTGGCGGCTTACATCGAAGCTGATAACGAGAAGCCACGACAAGACGCGTTGGACCGGCTGGATGAGGAACGTTACATGGTAGCAGCTCGATCGGCGATTTATCAGCAAGATCTGCGCTGGTACCACAGTTGCCGAGTTAAAACCAGAACGTTTCAAGAAGGAGATCTAGTGCTCCGGCTCATCCAAGACCAGACAGACATGCACAAGCTATCCCCGCCTTGGGAAGGACCCTTTGTGGTCAGCAAGAACCTACACAATGGATCATACTACCTCGTCGATGTTCGAGAACATAAGGACTCACGTACTGCGGAGGAGGAGACCCGACAGCCGTGGAACATCACTTCTTCGACCTTACTACACCTGAGCCATAGGTTCCTCTTTATGTACATAAATTTTCAATGTATATATTATGATCAATATAATAAACCGGCGGCCCTGACAAGCGGGGTCTCTGCTGTTTTTTTCATAAAGAGTTTGTCACATGGGGGCTTCTGTGTGCAAAGGAGTTCCTATGGCCTCTTAAACCGACTACTAGCCCAAGACCATCATAAGAGCATAGCTCTGGTTGCTTCGGTAATCCGGCTATCAAAGCCCACATGATGATGAGGGGAAAAAGAGAGTTCAATGCATAGCACAACTCAAACATAGGCAGCCGACGAGCATAGCTCAAATGCTACCTGGGGGCTCCTGATGCATAGCATCAACGAGTTGACAACCCTTGTAGTAGGCTATCAAGCCATGGCTTGGAAGCCTGGTGTATACACCTAAAACCCCGGATTATCCTGCCTGCATTAAGTAAGTCACTCCACCCAGGTAAACCTGGTATGACCCGTCGAACGTATACACAAGTCAATCTTTTACAGACCCTGAACTTGGTAACGTTAAATTGACGATTGGTTAAGGATTGAGGACCATTTTAACAGGCTTTGTGAAATGGTTAATTCAGTAGCCTGGCAGCTCATAAAAATCCTCGACTACACGGTTTTTATTTTGACAATGTCTCTTTTGATATTTGCTTATTTTCTTTTTATCTTCAAGGTCATTGGTGTTTATCCAAGTCCATTGATTCGGAGTGGATGACTATAAGTTGCCACTATGATACACCAGCGTTTACAGAACCTGGTCTGGCTTGATTATAAATCGCCAATACTGTCTACAGTTAAACCGGAGTTTATCATAACCCGGTACGGTTCCATCATGAACCGGCAAATGATCAAGGGAGTCATCAACACTTGCAAATTGGATCAATGTCTTTGCTACCGATTATTGATTAAGGACAATTGTGCAAAACTTAATCACAGGTATGATATTTATTTTTTATACAATTCAGGTTATAAACTCAGACCATGTATTTGGGCATCATTACCCGTCCGGCGATAAACCGCCAGGACACTTTAAACATTGTATTATGCAGAAACAGGTGGAATAATTCATCAAAGGCATTATAAGCAAGAAATAACTATGAAGTTGCCAGCTGAAGCAATCTCATAAAAGGACAGTATGCGTGAGGACATAAACATATATGTTTTCAGCTACTCTATTACAAGGCGCTGGGCAGCCCAAAAGAATATTCACTTTTTTCTAAAAGTACTGGGACATAATACTTAAACCGGCACCAGTTTAGGACTCCGCTTCAGCTCGATGTGAAGGCTGTGGATCGACTTGCTCTGACTCCTGGACGTTCTCTTCAAGCAGCTGGATGTCAGTGGTTGCCCAATTTATCCTGGTCGGCGCTTTGAAAACAACTTCATCGTTCACGAGTTCAGACGGATCAATATTAGGAGCGTAAGTGTGCTTACAGACGGGCGGGATGAGATTTTTAATCTCGTAAACCGGAGGGTCGACCCGCACATTCTCAGCATCATAACCCGAATGATAACGAGACATATCAGCCTCATCAGATAGTTTGCTGGCCAAAGGCCGCATTTACTTAGTCAGAGTGCGCAAATCGCTGTCTGTAAAGGCTGATCCATCCTCTTTCATGCTGGGATAGCCGTTCATTGCTTCTGCCGGATCAAAGTCAGGCACCCACGCTTTCGCCCGAGTTAAAGCCATCAAGGCACCCGCCCTTGCAGATGATTTCTTCAACTCGATGAGACGTGCAGGAAGAATTGATAACTTTTCTAAAGTGCCCTTGATCATTGTGGGAGCCGGTTTATTGTGGGACGCAGCGCAGACAATTCTCTGAGCACCGGAATACAACTGTTCAACAAGAGTATATGCGGCCTTCAACTTTTTTCGCATGTCAGTGCCGAGATGAGCAATACGTTTTCCTGCATCAAAGAGTATGAGTTAAACCGGAAGGTGCAGGACTACCATATTCAGGATTATGTTAACAACACTTACCAAAGATAGCAGTTGTCATGGCGCTTATCTGCTATTGTAAACCGGCCAGTTCCTCTTTCACTGGATTAAGAGCAGCCTCTGCATCAGTTGCTCTTTTCTCCAAGATAGCTTTTTGAGCATCCCAATCCGACCGTTCCTTTTCAAAGTTCTTCAGCTTTTCTATATTTGCTAAACAAAGTGTCAGCTCATCTTTGACTTTAGACGCGGCGGTTTCTTGGAAATTCAGAGTATCTTGGAGTTCGGCCACTTCAGAATTTTTCCGGGTTAAGTCAGTCTGCCAAGAGGAGAGCATATTATATATTTAAATAGACATTTTTTTAGTAAAGTCCCAAGAACATAACAAGTTATATACTTGGCACTTGGGGGCTAATGTGACATTGTTCAGAACAGAATGCAAACTGAAGTCCCGGTTCATCCTAAAGGAGTAAAACGGCCCTTGGGGACTACACTTATGAAAAACAAGCTATCTATCGGATATTCTAAAGTCCCGTTTCATTCTAAAGGATTAAACCGGCCCTTGGGGGCTACGATGGAGTAAAGACAAGCTACAATACTTACGCAGGAAGAGAGTACAAATTAAAGCAGAAAGTTACCTCATAACGCTCCTTCAACATGTTTACTAAACCGGCTTCATGATCACGGCTAGTATACAACCGGTTCAGATAGCTGGAATGGAGTTCTTGGGCACTAAGCTGAGCATAAGGACAAGTCAGTACTCCGTTTTCCTTTGTCCTTGCCAGAAATTTCATCCTTTGAAGTATGCTTGGACGAAGTGACATGTTCATTAGGAGTAGTGTAGCCGATTCCAGTGATCTGAACATCTTCAGTTGAAGCGGCTGTGTGTTTAGCCGGGCTAGCAGGAGCAATGCTGGCTCGGACAGGATTGGTCGATTCAATGTCACGATCCATTGGAGCACTCCCTTGATCAACAAAGACTTCATGATCCATGGGAGGAGGATCGTCATGCAGAATATCAGCATTTTCTTCAGCAGGTTCAACAAATTCAGGGTCTTTGGCCGGTTCAGGAATTGTGTTATCACCTATCAGTTTATTCAGCTTAGCCTTTTTGCTAGGCTTGGGCTTACTGCAAAAAGGTAAAGATGACGAAAATCAGAAGAGTTAAGAGAAAGATTAAACCGGCCAAATGAAAAAACTTACCCAGGAACAGTCTTCAGAGGAGGAATCTGAGTAGATGTTGATTCGCCAGACGACTAATGAGGAGTTTCCTGATAATTCAAATCAGACGGATTAAGAGGTTGTCGAATAAGACTTTCTTTGGGATAAAGAGCGTCTGGAGTGTGTAAAACCTCGGAACGACGCCTCCGAGCTAGAGTGTGTGGTAATCCGGTGGATTCAATGGCGTGACCACTATGCCGTGTGGTGTGGCGAGCTTCATGTTGCTGTTTCTTCAAAATAAAGTTCGGATCCAAGTAAGCGAAAGGGTGAGAAAACTGTACTTTCCGGCTTGCTCGACGTATTTTTGGTGTTGGCAGAGGTTCTGAACCGGAAGAAAGAGTAATTACCTCAACATCATCCGCTTTGCTGCCTTCAGTGCGTCCCTGGGCACAGTTATCGTTAATAACATGCAAGTAAACAAAGTTAAAGAAATCAAGAGAGTCCGGTAGTACCTCGGAGGCCGGTTCATCATCCTCCGGGTTGGATTCAGACACGTCAGTGGTTTTTTTCTTGACGGTCTTCTTAATGGCTTTGGTCTTTTGGCGAGGCACCTTCGCCGGTTTATCCTGGACCTTCCTCTTCCAGAATGGTTCATTAGCCTGCTGAAGATTATGAAAAAACATTCAAGAAGAGTTCTAAAGATGAATTGAAATAGAGCAAAACAATATGAAAGAAGTATTTACCGATGGTTGTTTGTTGAGCTCACAGAAGGGAGCCAATCCGGTTTGGCTGCAAGTTTCTACTGGCTCATTCAGCAGTTTCTTAACAGACTCATTGACCTCATTCTCTGCTAACATAGCTTCAGTATGGCGTAGAGGATCTTTTGGGTCTCCAGTATATTCGCACGTTAAACCGGCACGCCGGTTTAGCGGGAGAATACTCCAAGAAATCCAGCAACGAACGAAATCAACCCCTGTCAGGCCATTGGCAGTGAAGGCCCTGAGCTTTGAAAGCTGAGGAGCATACCTAGCCCGTTCCTAGGCACTTAGCCGTTGTGGAAAGGGATGGTTCTCGGAAAGCCGGTGGGAGCAATAACCCGGCAGAGGATTTTCACCTTCTGGAGAGGTGTCTAAACAATAAAACCAAGTTTGATTCCACTCTTTGGGGCGACTGTGATGACTGGCGTGAGGAATACTAACGTCCTTTCTCTTCTGAATGGACATCCCGCCAAGTTCAGTGTTTGGACCATCAGAAAATTCCGTCCGACGGTTTAGATGAAAGAAATCCCGGAATAGCTCGACTGACGGCTCCTCTTGCAGATAAGCTTCACAAAAGACTGGGAAGTTGCAGATGTTGGATATAGAGTTGGGCCCAATATCTTGGGGATGAAGTTGAAAATTAGCTAGCACATCACGGAAGAACTTCGACCTGGGAGGACTGAATCCCCGTGATAAATGATCAAGAAAAACAATAACTTCTCCCTCCTTAGACTCTGGAGGACACTCTGATCCGGGGGCTCTCCAGTGAAGGACATTTTTTGGACCTAAAGCGCCAATTTCAGCCAGTTTCTGCAACTCTTCCTCAGTAACCAGGATTGGACCCAGTTGTAGGAAGTAAACTGCTTGTCTTGAGTTGCCATTTTTTGGAGGGAAAGGCTGAAAATATAATGAAGAGCCGGTTTATGATCTAAGCAAGCCTAAACCGGCAATATTTTCAAAGGTGCTTATCTAACGACGGTTTAAGCAGGGGCCTAATGGTATCTACCGTTTATAGTTTTTGAAATAGCTAAACTGCCAAAAAGAATATACAAGATGCAGATATGAAGTTATGGAGAAACGGTTTTTGTACAAACAGTGATGAAGCTATGGATGTACAACATATTAGAAATTCAGAAATATTCAGTTTATATTCAACAGACGCAACAAGGGCTCTAACGGATGCAATCTAAACTAGTACTATTGGGAAAGATAAAGGCGCGGTAAGGAAGCGGAGTAACTACTACGGGTATAAAACAGGAGGGTCAGATCTATACTAACTATCGGGCCATGGCGAAGAACGACGAACAGCAGTGCCCTATCTATGAACCTACACGAGAAAACCCTAATGAGATCTGCATACGGGACAAAGAAGGGACTTACTGGAGCCAAAGAGTACGGAGGCGCGCTGACGTTTTTCTGGTCCGACCAGGTTGATGCAGCGGCCAAAGATTGACGAAGAACCAAGGGTCGATGGCGGCGGCTGAGCTTGAGCACAAGTGGGCACGAGGAAGAAGAAGAGGCAAAGGAGCAAGGGGGGAAAGGAGATACCCCTCTGTCCTATTTATAAGCCACAAAATGAAACGGCAGGCACGGGAATCAAGGAGCCAGAAAAGTAAATATGCCAAGATACTGTTGCCTCGATCTTCGGAGCCTTTAATGAGTAAAGGATAAAAAGTAGGTACAAGTATTAAGTGGGAAGATGACATCACGACGGTTTAATACGATCCGAGAAGATGACGTGATGGCGGTTTATGAAGCACTTGAAGCTGTGAAAGGTGAAAATCTTTACAAGACATGGGAGATTGACATGAACAGGTTCAAATCAATCTGGGGCCTAATGTCAGAGATATTACTACTGGGTATAAACCGCCCAGGAGGGGCCGGTTTATGCCTGTCAAGATTATTTCTACTGAAGCCCAGCGGAGCATGGAGTGTGACGCTTTGTACCACAAAGGTTTAGAGCCCAAGAGGTGTTAGGGCCCATGATTGGTAAACCGCCATACGGCGTGTAACTTGTGATGTAAGGTAGAAAAGATAGAGTCCGAATGGACACATTTATGAGCCGGCCTCGTGACTCTATAAACCGGACCGGGCATCACCTCGTGTATATAAAGGGACGACCTGGCGACGGTTCAAGGGCAGAGAACAACAACTCGAGACACAGGCAAAGCGTATTCGCTCCCTGGTCTTCGAAACCCTAGCAATATTACGCCAAACTAGACGTAGGCTTTTACCTTCATCGAAGGGGCTGAACTAGTATAAAACCCTTGTGTCTTTGTCCGCTTTAACCCCTCTAAGCTAACCCGTAGCGATGGCCTCACGACTAAGTCCTTTTGCTAGGACATCTGCCGTGACAAAACCACGACAACTACGATGAGACTTTCTCACCAGTAGCGATGCTTAAGTCTATTTGAATCATGTCTGCAAAATAGAGTGTCCCTAGTATGCCTCTACTAGACTAGCTCGTTAATCAATGATGGTTATGTTTCCTGACCATAGACATGTGTTGTCATTTTATGAACGGGATCACATCATTGGGAGAATCATGTGATGGACAAGACCCATCTGTTAGCTTAGCATTATGCTCATTTAGTTTTATTGCTATTGCTTTCTTCATGACTTATACATGTTCCTCTGACTATGAGATTATGCAACTCCCGAATACCGGCGGAACACCTTGTGTTCTATCAAACGTCACAACATAACTGGGCGATTATAAAGATGCTATATAGGTGTTTCCGAAGGTGTTTGTGGTGTTCACATAGATCAAGAATATGATTTGTCATTCCGAGTGTCGAAGAGGTATCTCTGGGCCCTCTCGATAATACTCACCATAATAAGCCTTGCAAGCAAATGACTAATGAGTTAGTCACGAGATGATGTATTACAGAATGAGTAAAGGGACTTGCCAGTAACTAGATTAAACTAGGTTTGAAGATACCGACGATTGAATCTCGGGCACGTAACATACCGATGACAATGGGAACAATGTATATTGTTATGCAGTTTGACCAATAAATATCTTCGTAGAATATGTAGGAGCCAATATGAGCATCCAGGTTCCGCTATTGGTTATGGACCGGAGATGTGTCTTGGTCATGTCTACATAGTTCTCGAACCCGTAGTGTCCGCACACTTAACATTTGATGACGATTTGTATTATGAGTTATGTGATTTTATGACCGAAGTTTGTTCGAAGTCCCGGATGAGATCACAGACATGACAAGGAGTCTCGAAATGGTCGAGAGGTAAAGATTCATATATTGGAACGCTATATTCACACATCGGAAAGGTTCCGAGTGATTCGGGTATTTTTCGGTGTACCGGGGAGTTACGAGAATTCGTCCGGGGAAGTATTGGGCCTTAATTGGCTTTAGTGGAAAGGAGAGAAGGGCCACAAGGGGAGGCAACGCCCTCCCCATGGCAAGTCCGAATTGGACTAGGGAGGGGGCGGTGCCCCCCTCTTTCCTTCTCCCCTTCCTCCTCCTTCCCTCTCTCCCTCTCTTGGAAAGGAAGGGGACTCCAACTAGGATTGGGAATCCTTGTTGGACTCCCCCTAGGGTGCGCCCAACCTGGCCGTCGGCCTCCTCCTCTCCCTCATTTGTATACATGGCCACGTGGCACCCCAAAACACAAGTTAACAGTTGTTTTAGCCATGTGCAGTGCCCTCCTCCACAGATTTCACCTCAGGTCATATCATTGTAGTGCTTAGGCGAAGCCCTGCGACGGTAACTTCATCATCACCGTCAACATGCTGTCGTGCTGAAGAAACTCTCCCTCGTCCTCAACTGGATCAAGAGCTCGAGGGACGTCATCGAGCTGAACGTGTGCTAAACGCGGAGATGCTGTACGTTTGGTGCTTGCACCGGTTGGATCGCAAAGACGTTCGACAACATCAACCGCGTTACTAAACGCTACGAGGGTATGTGGACACACTCTCCCCGCTCGTTGCTATGGTTCTCATAGATAGATCTTGAGTGATCATAGGATTTTTTTTTTGAAATACTATGTTCCCCAACAGTACAGACATGGCCTCAGAACACGAAGGACAGAAAGGTTGAACATGATTCGTATAGAAGATATGATCAACATGGAGATGTTCACCATTGAAACTACCCCATCTCACGTGATGATCATACATGGGATAGTGGATTCGGATCATGTATCACTTAGCCAACTTGAGGGATGTTGATTTAAGTGGGAGTTCATTAGTAATTTGATTAGTTGAAGTAATTATCATGAACATAGTCTAAAATTTCATTGCAAATTATGTTGTAGATAAATGGCTCGGGTTGTAGCTCCCCTGAATTTTAATGTGTTACTAGAGAAAGAAAAGTTGAAAGATGACGAAAGAAACTATCCGGACGGGGTTCATAATCCGAGGATTATCATCACTGTTGCACATAAGGCTTATGTCCTTGATGCACTGCTAGGTGTGCCACCCGCTTCCGCCAATCTAGACGCTATGAATGCATGGCGGGAAAGAAATTATGACTACACAATATTTTATGCCCATGTTGTACGACTTAGAACAGGGGCTCCAAAAGCTTTTTGAGCACCACGTGGCATATGAGATGTTCTAGGAGCTGAAATTGGTATTTCAAGATCACGCCTATGTGGAGAGCGCAACTGCTTAGGTCATATTGGTGTAAAGCGCATGAAGAAACTCCATACTGATAGACTTCTGGAATCACTTGACTTTGAATAATTTGATATATGCGAGCCATGCCTCATGGGTAACATGACTAAATCCCTGTTTTGTAGAACAATGGAGCGGGCAAGCGATTTTTTGGAAATAATACATACTGAGGTATGCGGTCCAATGAGTGTTGAAGCACGCCGTCGATATCGTTATTTCCTAACCTTCATAGTTGATTTAAGTATATAGGGGTATATTAACTTAATGAAACATAAGTCTGAAACATTTCAAATGTTCAAGGAGTTTTAGAGTGATGTAGAAAATCATCGCAACAAGAAGATAAAATTTCTACGATCTGATCATGGAGGTGAATATCTGAGTTGCGAGTTCTGCACACATTTAAGACAATGTGGAATCATTTCACAACTCACGCCGGATGGAACACCATAGCATAATGGTGTGTCCAAACATCGTAATTGTACTCTATTGGATATGGTGCATTATATGATGTCTCCTACCAATGTGCCACTATCCTTTTGGTGTTATGCATTAGAGGCAGCCGCATTCAATTTAAACAGGGCACCGTCTATATCCGTTGAGATGACACCGTATGAGTTATGGTTTGGCAAGAAACCTAGGTTGTCGTTTCTTAAAGTTTGGGGATGCGACACTTATGTCAAGAGGCTTCAGACAGAAAAGATCAAATCCGAAGCAGAGAAGTGTGTCTTCGTAGGATACAATAATGAGACAATTGGGTATATGAGGGAGTCCTGGATTGAGGGGTCCTCGTGTGGCCGTATAACTCGTGGTGGGCCGGACTGATGGGCCTTGAAGATCATTGCTGAAGATCGTCTCTCATATTCGGATAGGACTCATGTATGCGTATAATGGCAGGTTTTAGGTTCGGGTGTAATCTTTCCTTCTTCTGCAAGTTGGTTATGTACAAACCCTAGGGCCCTCTAGTGCATATATAAACTGGAGGGTTTAGTCCGTAGAGGCTAGAGAACAACAGAATCATAGGGTAGATTTTTAGAGGCTAGTGCATATATAAACCTCGATCGAGAGGGCCTGAACCTGGGTAAACATCGTATCCCCAGTCTCATGTTACCATCGATCCTCAGAGGCATAGTTCGGGACCCCCTACCCGAGATCTGCCGGTTTTGACACCGACATTAGTGCTTTCATTGAGAGTTCCACTATGTCTTCGACCGAAGGACTGATGGATCACTTCGTCAATGATGACGGCGCCACAGCCGAGGGGACCTTTCCTCCCGGCCAGCCTTTTGTGTTTGGCGGCTTCATGCTCCGTGGCAACACAGAAGGCCACCTCGAGCAGGTTGAGAGTTACTCCCCTGGCCATTAGGTCAAGTTTGGAAGCTTGAACTATGTTGCTAATATCCATGCAGACTTGATCTTCGATGGGTTCGAGCCCACGGCGATCACTCCCTTCCACCATGATGAACATGACCTAAATCTATCATCGGACCACCCCTAGGGGATAGCACATGTAACTGCTCTGGCCCTAGATCCGGAGGAGATCGCATCACCCGAGGACGGGAAGCTCAACCGTGCCGCGGAAGCCGCAGACTCAGCGGCACTGGAGCCGCAAACAGACCGAACCTTGAGCGGGACCTGTATTACCGGAACTCCAGACTCGTCTCCGGCTGCAGGTGCCGAACCATGTGCATTTGCGTCCTTCGAGCTTGATCAGGTGTCTATCATCGAATTCAGCGCCGCAGATATCTTCCAGCACTCACCTTTAGGCGATGTGCTAAACTCATTAAAATCCCTCTCCTTAGCTAGGGACACATAGCCGAATCATATTCGGTTCGAACTGGAGGCTGATGATGGATAATTTTTATTCCCACCCACCACCCACTTAGTAGCCACGGTCGAAGATCTAACCAATCTACTGGAGTACGCTTCCAAAGACCTCGAAGGGATGGACCTCGAAGCCGAAGCAGATCTAGACCAAAACCCACCCGTAACCGGGAGATGGACGGCTACGTCCTCATACGACGTGTATATGGTGGATACGCCTAAGAAGAAGGAGGGCGATGGCGAAAATGATCCCACAAAGGATAAGCATGTCGATGAACCACGCAAGCATTGACGTTCGAAGCACCGAACTAAACCCCGTAAAGGGAAAGATAGCAACACTATCACTAACGACGGTGACAGTCCGGAGCAAGCCGAAGACCCCGTGCTCCAGCGACGGAGCAGGTCGAGCGAGAGGACAGCGAACATAGTCCGAGACCACTGTCTGATGACAGTGATGCCGAAGACAGCAATTATGAACCTATCTCTGAAGAGGATGTTATCCTGGGCGACGACAAATACATCGTCCCAGAAGAACCCATAGAACAACTGCGCTTCCATCGGAGACTTCTTGCCACCGCAAGGAGCCTGAAAAAGCAGCAGTGGCGCCTTCGAGCCGCACAGGATACACTCAATGATAGATGGAACGAAGTTCTAGACGCTGAGCAAAAATATGGCTGCAATCGCCAAACAAAGGGCTATCCTAAGCGTAAACTGCTGCCCAAATTCAACAACGAGGCTACTGCGCCTATACCGTCGAAGAACAGCACCGCTGACAAGCCGGACCGACCACCTCGTGGACGGGACAGAGTGGCTAGCAACGGCATACACAAGCCCGCACCCCCACCCCGTAAAGGAAATGAGGATGCGGGTCAGGGCCGGAAACACGATCTACGTGAGGACGTGAACAAAAAGGCTGGCAAGACCAGATCCATCTACGGATCCAGGGACCGTGCTCCCGCACGGGACGGCGGCTATCAAGCCAAATATGCCGGTCATATACCAGTTCGTGGTCAATACCGAACATCACAACCGTCGGACATTTGCCATGCCATAGAAAAATATAGGGGTGCCGCACACCCTCTGTGCTTCACCGATGAGGTGCTGGATCACGAATTTCCAGAAGGGTTTAAACCCGTAAATATCGAGGCGTATGATGGAACGACGGATCCTGCTATCTGGATAGAAGACTTTATTCTTCACATCCACATGGCTCGTGGAGATGATCTCCACGCCATCAAATACTTACCCCTCAAGCTGAAAGGACCAGCTCGACACTGGCTGAATAGCCTCCCAGAAAATTCCATCGGAAGTTGGGAAGAGCTTGAGGATGCTTTTCGGGCCAATTTTCAAGGGACCTATGTCCGTCCCCCGGATGTTGACGATCTAAGTCACATAATCCAATAACCCGAGGAGTCAGCCCACAAGCTTTGGAATCAGTTTCTCACTAATAAGAACCAAATCATCGACTGTCCGGACGCCGAAGCCTTAGCGGCCTTCAAACACAGTGTCCAGGACAAATGGCTAGCTAGACACCCCGGCCAGGAAAAGCCGAGGACAATGGCAGACCTAACTACACTCATGACCCGCTTTTGCGTGAGTGAGGACAGCTGGTTAGCTCATAGCAGCCCCAGCAACCCTGGCACATCCGAAGTCAGTGATGGCAATGGAAAGCCATGACGTAATGAAAACAAACGTCGAAATAATGCTGGAAGCCTAGATGATATGGCGGTAAACGCCGGATTCAGTGGCTCCAGACCCGGTCAACAGAAGAAGCCATTTAAAGGCAAGAAATACAGTCCATCTAGCTTATACAAAATATTAGATAGGCCCTGCCAGATCCATGGCACCCCAGATAAACCTACAAACCATACCAACAGTAGTTGTTAGGTCTTCAAGCAGGACGACAAGCTCAACGCCAAACACAGGGGAAAGGGACCTCAGAGCGAAGACGAGGATGAACCTCGCCAGCCGAACACAGGGGGACAGAAGAAATTTTCACCGGAGATCAAAACCGTGAACATGATCTATGCCACTCATATCCCAAAGAGGGAGCGCAAGCGCGCACTCCGAGATGTCTATGCCGTTGAGCCTGTTGCCCCCAAATTCAACCCATGGTCAGTCTGTCCGATCACCTTTGATCGCAGGGATCATCCGACTAGTATCCGTCATGGGGTTTCGGCTGCCCTAGTGCTCGACCAAATAATAGATGGATACCATCTCACTCGAGTCCTTATGGATGGCGGCAGCAGTCTTAATCTGATATACCAGGACACTGTCCGCAAGATGGGGATAGACCTGTGAAGAATCAAGCCAATTAGCACGACCTTTAAAGGAGTGATAACGGGCGTAGAAGCCCGCTACACGGCTCTTTAACATTGGAGGTCGTATTTGTCTCTCCTTATAACTTTCGAAGCGAAGAGCTAATCTTTGACATAGCTCCGTTCCAAAGTGGCTATCATTCACTGCTCGGAAAAACGGCCTACGCCTGCTTTAATGCAGTCCCGCATTATGCTTATTTAAAGCTCAAAATGCCTGGACCACAGGGCGTCATCACGGTCAATGGAAATATGGAGTGCTCTCTCCGTACGGAGAAGGACACCAAGGTCCTAGCAGACGAAGTCCAAAACGGCCTATTCAAGCCGAACAGCTCATCGGTCGTCAAGACCGCGGACACAGCTAAACGTGTCCAGCATACGACTGAGTGCGGCAGCTCGGATTAACCTGAGCTCGATTAGCAGCTACGCCCCCATCGACTACCCCATAAGGTGGCAGCATACGTACCTTGTGTACACAATTATGCCCTTAAAATTCCTTGGGCGGCGCTGGGGGCACACTGCATACAAATAGTCCATAGATTGGCTCGACCCTATTCGGACTCTAAAATTATCATTCAAGGTTCATTAGACGAACCAGTTTTGTTTATGACTACACTGGATTTATTTTTTCCAGGTTTTTTCTCTTTCTTTTTCTTATTTTGCAGATGGCCATCGCACTTCCCCCCTTCAAGAACACATTACAAAGGAGAAAGCGGCGCAGACGTGTAGCAGGGACCCGCACTAAGGTTTCTTTTTAGATTACGATCCTGTGTAAACCCTCTTATCACTTTTTGTTTTATACTTGTTGGCATGTAAAATGTCCAAGGAAGTTATCGGCATTATCTGTAAACATAAGGCTCGCCGCACTATAACGGGATATTATAGAAACTGCTTGGTTTATATTGTGTTTGGAGTTTTATTCTCTCACCACATGTGTTCTCTCCCCATGTCACATTGCCACATGTGCCTTGACAAGAGGGTCCATTATCAGGGGCTGTATTCAACCCGGTATATGTCGAAAAGCCCAAACACCTATAGGGAGTGTTCGGCGTCCTGGATATTTTCTTTATATGCATCAGTTCCGAATCATGTCTTGGGTCAATAGTTGGGTTGCCTGGCTCCTGTGCTTACCCCTACGTTCCTGATTGTTAGGCTAGGGTGTAAAGGGAGAAATACTGCGATTGTACTTATGGCTCGTCCGGTCAAGTATCTCAGTACAGAAAGCCAAAAACTGATTGTCATGATATGCGAGAATCTGGTGTGCGATCCGGTGACTTAGTGTTATACTACAATCAATGGAGATCTACCACGTGTTATACGAAAGGGTTGGTTTTTTGCCTAGCCGCGTACAAGTGGATACCTTAATTCGGAAATACCATATACGCACCAGGGGCTAGTACCTAGCCCCACTTGTCAAACTCCTATGGCTAAGTGAAAGCAATAACGCCACATAGTCTGATTGCGTGGTTCGCTCCGCATACACCTCCTACATGGACCAAGACGTTGGATAAAGAGTGTCTATGCATATGACCGAACAACCCAGTAATAATTACATGGGGGCTGAAGCCGATGACTGGGAACTTTCAGAGTAAAATAAATGGACGCATAGGAGGTGAAAGCTGCTCACATTATAATAGCGCAAAAGTTACATACATCGGTTCATAAGCTTAAGTCTTTACAACCAGATACAATTACTCAAAGATAATATGTTTTGAGCACTGGCCTTCTACAAGGCGGGCGCCTTCTATGATGTCCTCAAAGTATCTCTCCGTCTTGCGGTGCTCCTTGCCTTCGGGCGGGCCAGCAGTGGCTATGTCCTGCGCCTTCATCTTCGCCCACTGCACTTTTACACGGGCGAAGGCCATCTGAGCGCCCTCTATGCAGGCCGAACACTTCAACGCATCGACCCGCGGACTCCCTTCGATGAGCCGCTTCACCAATCCAAAGTAGCTACTTGGGATTGGCTCAGCGAGCCATAGCCGAACTATCAAGTCCTTCATGGCCGAACCCGCCATGTTGTGCAGCTCGACCAGCCGCTTCATCAGGTCATTGAGGGGCACAATATATTTTGGCGCATAGAACTGCAACCAGAACAGCTTCTCCGTGTTGTTCCCCTCCTGGGCTCGGAAGTATTGGGCGGCGTCAGCACTGCTCCTCGGGAGATCCGCAAACATGCCTGGAGAACTCCATAACCGTGTCAGCCCAAGGTACTTCCGCCCTCCGAAGATGCTCTTTAAGAGAAAAGTCTTACCAGATGCTATCTCCCGCGCCTGCCTGATTTCTTCGCAGACGCTGCGCGACTCGCTTCGCGCCTCGTGGGCAGCCTTAACTGCCGTAGTGAGCTCGGATGCTTGTTCCGAAGTCTTCTCTCCCAACGCCTCGCATTTGCGAATAGCATCTTGATACGTCTCCAACATATCTATAATTTGTTATTGTTTCATGCTATTATATTATCTGTTTTCGATGTTTAATGGGCTTTATTATACACTTTTATATTATATTTGGGACTAACCGACTAACCCAAGGCCCAGTGCAAATTGCTGTTTTTGCCTATTTCAGTGTTTCGCACAAAAGGAATATCGAACGGAGTCCAAATTGAATGAAACCTTCGGGAGGATCACATTTGGAACAAATGCAACCAAGAAGACTTGGAGTACATGCCAGGGAAGCCACGGGGAGGCCACAAGGTAGGAGGCGCGCCCCCACCCTCGTGCCCCCCCCCCATAACTCCACTGACGTGCCTCTTCCTCCTATATATACCCATATACCCTGAAAACATCCGAGAGCACCACGAAAACCTAATTCCACCGCCGCAACCTTCTGTACCCGTGATATCCCATCTTGGGTCCTATTCCGGAGCTCCATCGGAGGGGGAATCGATCACGGGGGGATTCTACATCAACACCATAGCCTCTGCGATGAGTTGTGAGTAGTTTACCACAAACCTTCGGGTCCATAGTTATTAGCTAGATGGTTTCTTCTCTCTCTTTGGATCTCAATACAAAGTTCTCCCCGATCTTCTTGGAGATCTATTAGATGTAATCCTTTTTGCGGTGTGTTTGTCGAGATCTGATGAATTGTGGATTTATGATCAAGATTATCTATGAACAATATTTGATTCTTCTTTGAATTCTTATATGCATAATTAAGATATCTTTGCAAGTCTCTTCGAATTATCAGTTTGGTTTGGCCTACTAGATTGATCGTTCTTGCAATGGGAGAAGTGCTTAGCTTTGGGTTAAATCTTGCGGTGTCCTTTCCCAGTGACAGCAGAGGCAGCAAGGCACGTATTGTATTGTTGCCATCAAGGATAAAAAGATGGGGTTTATATCATATTGCATGAGTTTATCCCTCTACATCATGTCATCTTGCTTAATGCGTTACTCTGTTCTTACGAACTTAATACTCTAGATGCAAGCTGGATAGCGGTCGATGTGTGGAGTAATAGTAGTAGATGCAGATTCGTTTCGGTCTACTTTCATGGACGTGATGCCTATATACATAATCATGCCTAGATATTCTCATAACTTTGCGCTTTTCTATCAATTGCTCGATAGTAATTTGTTCACCCACCGTAGAATCTGCTATCTTGAGAGAAGCCACTAGTGAAACCTATGGCTCCCGAGTCTATCTTCCATCATATTAATCTTTCATCTACTAGTTATCTTTTATTTTGCAATCTTTAGTTTTCAATCTATACAACAAAAATACCAAAAATATTATCTTATTATCTTTATCAGATCTCACTTTTGCAAGTGGCCGAGAAGGGATTGACAACTTCTTTATCGCGTTGGTTGCAAGGTTCTTATTTCTTTGTGCAGGTACGAGGAACTTGCGTGTAGTCTCTTACTGGATTTATACCTTGGTTCTCAAAAACTGAGGGAAATACTTACGCTACTTTGCTGCATCACCCTTTCCTCTTCAAGGGAAAACCAACGAATGCTCAAGAGGTAGCAAGAAGGATTTGTGGCGCCGCTGCCGGGGAGATCTGCGCACAAGTTATATACCAAGTACCCATCACAAACTCTTGTCCCTCGCATTACATTATTTGCCATTCGCCTCTCATTTTCCTCTCCCCCACTTCACCTTTGTCGTTTTATTCGCCCTCTTATTTGCTCCTTGTGTTTATCGTTAGCTTTGCTGCCATGGCTGGCCCTTCTATCATTATTAGTACTCTCGAGAGTAAAGTTCTTAACTTTAAACAAAGGGAGGGAGAAAATCTAAAAGATGTTTGGTATAGAATTTGCAATGCTCAGAATAGATCTACTAGGAAGCTTTCCACTTCCGTGCTTCTTCACAATTTTTATGCAGGCATCACTCCTTGGAAAAGATATATTCTTGATACCATTACCGGAGGGAATTTCTTGGGTAGCCATACTTTTGATTCTTATAATGCTATGATAGATTTGTTTGGCCCACCACCTCTTTTGGTTAATGGAACTATCTTAATTTTAGAAGACGTAATGTAGGGGCTTGAAATTATTAAAAATAAAGTTGCCACTATAGAGTTGATTGAGAGTGTGGATATAAAGATCCATAACCAAATTACCCAATATGGATCTAAAGTAGGAGTCACTCTGAAATGTTTTAAGGAAAAAAACCATAATGAGAAAATAGATCAAGATTCAACTAGAATTGATAAGCTTGAGGATATTATTACCAATGTAGGGTCTGCTCTTTCTGCTGTGAGAAATACTATGAACCCCTCTACTACCAAAATGGCTAAGTTTATGTACGTTCCTAAAAATAAGGGTGAATCTTCTAGTAAGGAAACAACGGGTCTCAAATAAATAAGTGTTCACCCCAACTTTCTCACTATCACAAGGGAACCTTTTGCTACAAATGAATTTCTTGACTTCTTTCCTAGGAGTTTGATTACTAATAAAAAGGAAGAAAACCTAAGGATTATATGTGTTCAATTGAAGAATTGCCTACCAAAGATGGCAATACTTATATATATTCTTGTATCATGCCTAGCTAGGGGCGTTAAACAATAGCGCTTGTTGGGAGGCAACCAATTTTATTTTCTTTGATTTTAATGTAGTTTAGTAATAAATAATTCATATAGCTTCTGGTTAGATGTGGTTTTGTGTTTTAATTAGTGTTTGTGCCAAGTAGAACCTTTGGGAAGACTTGGGTGAAGTCTTTGTGATCATGCTGTAAAAAACAGAAACTTTAGCGCTCACGAGATTAGCTGCCATTTTTTACTGGAGAGTGCTTTTAAGTTGATTATTTTTGCAGATGATTAATAGACAAATTCCTCACGTTCACCAATTTATTTCAGAATTTTTAGAGTTACAGAAGTATTCCAAAGTTATAGATTGCTACAGACTGTTCTGTTTTTGATAGATTCTGTTTTTCGTGTGTTGTTTGCTTATTTTGATGAATCTATGAGTAGTATCGGGGGGTATGAACCATAGAGAAGTTGGAATATAGTAGGTTTAACACCAATATAAATAAATAATGAGTTCAATACAGAACCTTAAAGTGGTGGTTTGTTTTCTTATACTAACGGAGCTCACGAGATTTTCTGTTAAGTTTTGTGTTGTGAAGTTTTCAAGTTTTTAGGTAAGGAGTTGATGGACTATGGAACAAAGAGTGACAAGATCCTGAGCTTGGCGATGCCCAGGGAACCCCAAGGTAAAATTCAAGGACAACCAAAAGCCTAATCTTGGGGATGCCCCGGGAAGGCATCCCCTCTTTCATCATCGTCTATCGGTAACTTTACTTGAGACTATATTCTTATTCACCACGTGATATGTGTTTTGCTTGGAGCGTCATGTATGATTTGAGTCTTTGATTTTTAGTTTACCACAATCATCCTTGTTGTACACACCTTTTGATAGAGACACACATGAATTGGAATTTATTAGAATACTCTATGTGCTTCACTTATATCTTTTGAGCTAGATAGTTTTGCTCTAGTGCTTCACTTATGTCTTTTTTTAGCACGGCGTTGGTTTTATTTTATAGAAATTATTGATCTCTCATGCTTCACTTATATTATTTTGAGAGTCCTTTAGAACAGCATGGTAATTTGCTTTGGTTATGAAATTAGTCCTAATATGATAGGCATCCAAGATGGGTATAATAAAAACTTTCATATTAAGTGCATTGAATATTATGAGAAGTTTGATACTTGATGATTGTTTTGAGATATGAGGATGATGATATTAGGTTCATGCTAGTGGAGTAATTGTGAATTCGATAAACACTTGTGTTAAAGTTTGTGATTCCCGTAGCATGCACGTATGGTGAACCGTTTTGTGATGAAGTTGGAGCATGATTTATTTATTGATTGTCATTCTTTGTGTGGAGGTCGGGATCGCGCGATGGTTAATTCCTACAAACCCTTCCCCTAGGAGCATGCGTTTAGTACTTTGTTTTGATAACTTGTAGATTTTTGCCATAAGTATATGAGTTCTTTATGACTAATGTTGACTCCATGGATTATATGCACTCTCCCCCTTCCACCATTGCTAGCCTCTCTAGTACCGCGCAACTTTCGCCGGTACCATACACCCACCATATACCTTCCTCAAAACAGCCACCATACCTACCTATCATGGCATTTCCATAACCATTCCGAGATATATTGCCATGCAACTTTCCACCGCTTCGTTTATTATGACACGCTGCATCATTGTCATATTGCCATGCATGATCAAGTAGTTGACATCGTATTTGTGGCGAGGCCTCCACGCGTAATTTTTTCATACAAGTTCACTCTTGATTCATTGCACATCCCAGTACACCGCCGGAGGCATTCACATAGAGTCATATTTTGTTCTAGCTTCGAGTTGTAATGTTTGAGTTGTAAGTAAATAAAAGTGTGATCATCTTCATTACTAGAGCATTGTCCCAATGAGGAAAGGGTGATGGAGACTATGATTCCCCCACAAGTCGGGATGAGACTCCGGACAAAATAAAAAAAAAGGAAAAAGTGCCATAAAAAGAGAAAATGCCCAAAATAAAAAAAAGAGAAAAAAGAAAAAATGAGAGAAAAAGAGAGAAGGGGCATTGCTACTATCGTTTTCCACACTTGTGCTTCAAAGTAGCACCATGATCTTCATGATAGAGAGTCTTCTATGTTGTCACTTTCATATACTAGTGGGAATTTTTATTATAGAACTTGGCTTGTATATTCCAATGATGGGCTTCCTCAAAATGCCCTAGGTCTTCTTGAGCAAGCGAGTTGGATGCACACCCACTTAGTTTCTTTTGTTGAGATTTCATACACTTATAGCTCTAGTGGATCCGTTGCATGGCAATCCCTACTCACTCACATTGATATCTATTGATAGGCATCTCCGAAGCCCATTGATACACCTAGTTGATGTGAGACTATCTTCCTCCTTTTGTCTTCTCCACAACCACCACTCCATTCCACATATAGTGCTACATCCATGGCTCATGCTCATGTATTGCGTGAAAGTTGAAAAGTTTGAAAATTGGAGTATGAAACAATTGCTTGGCTAAAACCAGGGTTGTGCATGATTTAAATATTTTGTGTGATGAAGATAGAGCATAGCCATACTATATAATTTTGCAGGGATAACTTTCTTTGGCCATGTTATTTTGAGAAGACATGATTGCTTTGTTAGTATATTTGAAGTATTATTATTTTTATGTCAATATTAAACTTTTGTCTTGAATCTTTCGGATCTGAACATTCATGCCACAATAAGGGAAAATACATTGAGAATTATGTGAGGTAGCATTCCAAATCACAAATTCTGTTTTTATCATTACCTACTCGAGGACGAGCAGGAATTAAGCTTGGGGATGCTTGATACGTCTCCAACGTATCTATAATTTTTGATTGTTCCATGCTATTATATTATCTGTTTTGGATGTTTAATGGGCTTTATCATACACTTTTATATTATTTTTGGGACTAACCTACTAACCCAAGGCCCAGTGCAAATTGTTTTTTTTCTATTTCAGTGTTTCGCAGAAAAGGAATATCAAACGGAGTCCAAATGGAATGAAACCTTTGGGAGGATCGTTTTTGGAACAAATGCAACCCACAAGACTTGGAGTACACGACAGGGAAGCCACGGGGTGGCCACGAGGCAAGAGGGCGCGCCCCCACAC
>LR738711.1:635957813-636103145 GCA_902687465.1 Secale cereale | reverse complement strand
CCCCCCGTAACTCCACCGACGTGCCTCTTCCTTCTATATATACCCATATACCCTGAAAACATCCGATAGCACCACGAAACCCTAATTCCACCGCCGCAACCTTCTGTACCCGTGAGATCCCATCTTGGGGCCTGTTTCGGAGCTCCACCAGAGGGGGAATCAATCATGGAGGGATTCTACATCAACACCATAGCCTCTCCGATGAGTTGTGAGTAGTTTACCACAGACCTTCGGGTCCATAGTTATTAGCTAGATGGCTTCTTCTCTCTCTTTGGATCTCAATACAAAGTTCTCCTCGATCTTCTTGGAGATCTGTCCGATGTAATCCTTTTTGCGGTGTGTTTGTCGAGATCCGATGAATTGTGGGTTTATGATCAAGATTATCTATGAACAATATTTGATTCTTCTCTGAATTCTTATATGCATGATTAAGGTATCTTTGCAAGTCTCTTCGAATTATCAGTTTGGTTTGGCCTACTAGATTGATCGTTCTTGCAATGGGAGAAGTGCTTAGCTTTGGGTTCAATCTTGCGATGTCCTTTCCTAGTGACAGCAGGGGCAGCAAGGCACGTATTGCATTGTTGCCATCGAGGATAAAAAGACGGGGTTTATACCATATTGCATGAGTGTATCCCTCTACATCATGTCATCTTGCTTAATGCGTTACTCTGTTCTTATGAACTTAATACTCTAGATGCATGGTGGATAGCGATCGATGTGTGGAGTAATAGTAGTAGATGCAGAATCGTTTCGGTCTACTTGTCATGGGCGTGATGCGTATATACATGATCATGCCTAGATATTCTCATAACTATGCGCTTTTCTATCAATTGCTCGACAGTAATTTGTTCACCCACCATAGAATCTGCTATCTTGAGAGAAGCCACTACTGAAACATATGCCCCCCCCGTCTATCTTCCATCATATTAATCTTTCATCTACTAGTTATCTTTTATTTTGCAATTTTTACTTTTCAATCTATACAACAAAAATACAAAAAAATATTATCTTATTATGTCTATCAGATCTGACTTTTGCAAGTGGCCGAGAAGGTATTGACAACCCCTTTATCGCGTTGGTTGCAAGGTTCTTATTTGTTTTTTCAAGTACGGGGAACTTGCGTGTAGTCTCCTACTGGATTGATACCTTGGTTCTCAAAAATTGAGGGAAATACTTACGCTACTTTGCTGCATCACCCTTTCCTCTTCAAGGGAAAACCAACGCATGCTTGAGAGGTAGCACATCTTTAAGTTCATCTTCGACTTCGGACAACCGAGCCTCATGCTTTTGGCACGCGGCCTTTTCGGCCTCTAGATCAGCAAACGCTTTGTCAGCAGTTGCCTTGCTTGCTTCGGCCTCCTTCTTGGCCCTCGTGAGTTTGCCCTTGAGGGCCTTGAGCTCAGTGGCGCCAACTGTTCAAAACATAATATCATAAAGAATTTATACTCATACTCAATTAAAATTATTAGTCTTCTTGACATCTTGATTTTCTAAATCCGCATACCTTGCGTCTCATCCAAACGCTGGTTGACGCGGTCGAGGTCCGCGTTGGCCTCTGAGAGCTTCCGATTTGGTTCGGCAACTTCTGCATCAGTTGCCGCAACTAGTGAAGCCTGTTAAAATAAAAAAGCACACAGTTCAGCTCTACAATATGCCATATTATGGATACTTCGTCCGATTCTGTTCAGAATCACAAAAAGCATCAGGAGCTACTGGCTATATATGTGCATATAAAATAAATAAAGTTCCATAAAGAGCATTACATTGCTTACCTCAAAGCCTGTTACTAGGCTGTTGAAGGCTTCATTCAGTCCGCCTTTGACGCACTGAATCTTTTTCATCACCGCACACATTATGGTGCGGTGCTCCTCCACGACGGAAGCACTTTGTAGTTCTCCCTCCAGAGGGTCCGGCGCCTCTAGATTGACGTCGGGCACCATTGTATCCTCCCCCACCTTGGGGGTCTGGTCTTCGGACCCCGGAGGCGCTAGGCTCCGGATCAGTATTCGGCGGGGCCCCGGATTGTTTGGGCCCCCCGTCTTCGGTCACACTATCACTTTCCCCGCCCTCATCTCCTTGAGCAGGAGACGCACGCTGGAAAGACACTTCGGTGTCCCCGCAGGCCATGGGCGATGGAGCTTGGACCGGTGGGTCACTCTCCGTCTCTCTAGTTGCCAAAGAGTTCCTCTCCGATAAGGAGGCATCGGGGTGTGTTCGGGGAGGGTTGTAGGTCAGCAGGTGAGAAATACTTAAAAAGCATTGGTATGCTGAATAAAGAGAGTACGACAATTGACATATCCGAACAACATACGTTTCGGTCGGGGGCTTCTCCCTGGGCTTCACCACAAAATTGTGTTCGGACGATGAGTCCGAACTGGCGGGGAGGTTTAGCTTCCTCCGGGGTGCGGCCTTTCCTGCATCAGCAGGGGCCGCCCTCTTCTTCCCCCTGCCCTGGGCAGGGGTCTCTTCTTCTTCATTATCCTCCTCCTCTTTGGAGGAGAGGATGTTGATCTCCTCGGACATCGCGTCCACAGGGCGGGGGCCGCTCTCGGCCTCCTTGCTCTTCTTCTTGGACTTCTTGTCCGGTGCCTTGTACGGCGCCGGAACCAGCATCGCCGTCAGTTGAGGCATGTCTGGGTCTTCGGGCAAAGGCGCCAGACACTTAATCTGGACCGCCTTCTTCGTCCAGCTCTGTATATCACACAAAAACTCCAATTCCTATTATCGTTAAAAAATGGAAAGAATATATGTTCAGCGGAATATTTTGATTAGCTCTTGTGCGGGAAATGCGGTGTTGTAGCCTGCATCCTCAGTATCCTTCGGCCACTCCTTCTGGCTATTTAAGAGATGTTTCCATATCTCTTTGTGTGTGGATCCAAAAAATGCTTCAGGGGCCGGTCTCCTGCCGGATCAAACTCCCATAGAGAGGAATCCCGGCGTTGGCAAGGAAGGACAAGTCGGGCCAGCATTACCTGAACCACGGTTGTGAGTTGGTAGCCCTTGGTGATCATGCCGGACACACGACCTTGGAGTGTCGTCACCTCAACCTGAAACCCCCAGTTCGTACTCTTATCGGTCCAGGAGGTTAGCCTCTCCGGGGGTCCAGATATGAAAGCACCTGCCGCCGCCAAGTTGGCGTCGCGGGGCTCAGTGATATAGAACCACTCCTACTGCCAAACCTTGTTCGTCTCCACGAATGACCCCTTTGGCCAGGTTGCATTCGGGACCTTGCTTATCATAGCGCCCCCGCACTCCGCGTGTTGCCCATCCACCACCTCCGGCTTCACGTTGAAGGTCTTGAGCCATAAGCCGAAGTGTGGGGGAAGGCGGAGGAAAGCTTCACACACCACTGTAAAAGCGGAGATGTGGAGGATTAAATTCGAGGCTAGATCATGGAAATCTAGCCCGTAGAAAAACAGTAGACTCCGTACAAAGGGGTGAAGAGGGAATCCTAGTCCCCTAACGAAGTGTGAGAGGAACACGACTCTCTCACCCGCCTCCGGGACGGGAATCACCCGGTCCTGGGTGGGGACACGGTGCGCGATGTTAGCAGCAAGGTATCCCATGCTCCGGAGATCCTCCACGGCCTTCTTAGTAACCGTGGAGGCCTCCCACTTGCCCTTGGTGCCAGATCCAGCCATTGCTGAGGAGGGAAGTGGTGGTCGAGGAATGGAGAACTGCGGGCGCAAGAGATGAGGATGCTGGGGCTAGGAAGATTGGAGAGCTCGAGCTTGAGGATATCCTTTTATAACGATGTGAATACAATACGTCCCCCCACTTTAGCCGCAAACCTCACCGGTTCCCAAAGCGGTTGTGCATAATGCATGGTTCGGATGCTCACGTCACATTGATAAGGATCCACTAATACGCGGGCACGATCTCTGTGTTGATAGGACATGCCAAGTGGGGTTATACCTGGAAACGCGAAACTAGGACCAAATAAAATGGTCTGATATGTTAGTGGGATCGACGCGATGCTTCACCAAAAAGTTGTCAGTAAAGACACAATATTCATTTTCTTTCAATGCCTTGCCTTCGAGGCTAAGGGTTGTACTAACCATGCAAAGCCGGACACAGTACACTTTTTACAGAAGATAGTGCCTCGATATGTTCGGAAGAAGGAACCCGCCTTGCAATGCCGAAAAAAATATGGAAGCCGAACTCATCATCATCGAAGACAGGTTCAGGGGCTACTAAGGGAGTCACGAATTTAGGGGTCCTCGTGTGGCCGGATAACTCGTGGTGGGCCGGACTGGTGGGCCGTGAAGATCATTGCTGAAGATCATCTCTCGTATCCGGATAGGACTCCTGTATGCGTATAATGGAAGGTTTTAGGTTCGAGTGTAATCTTTCCTTCCTCTGCAAGTTTGTTATGTACAAACCCTAGGGCCCTCTAGTGCATATATAAACTGGAGGGTTTAGTCCGTAGAGGCTAGAGAACAATAGAATCATAGGCTAGACTTTGTAGGGAATAGCCCTTACGATCTCGAGGTAGATCAACTCTTGTAATCATATTCATCAAGATCAATCTAGCAGGAAGTAGGGTATTACCTTGGTCGAGAGGGCCTGAACCTTGGTGAACATCGTGTCCCCAGTCTCTTGTTACCATCGATCCTCAGACGCATAGTTCGGGACCCCCTACTCGAGAACCACCGGTTTTGACACCGACAGTATACCTTCTATCCCAAATCTGAGGGCAAGATCTTTGTTGTCAAGAATGGATCCCCTAGAGAAGGAGTTTCCCTTGATAGAAGTGAGTGGGAGGAAACTAGAGCTTGATGAGGTAATTGTACCCTCTCTCAAATTGGAAAGTAGCGTATCACAGAAAGAAGTTCCCGTGATGCCTACACTTGCCAGAGAGGAAGCCAACGATGATGATCATGAAACTTCTGATCAAGCTACTACTAAACTTTGTAAGTTGACGAGGACATGTACCGCCCTTGAGTGGTTTAGTAATCATGTCTTGGAAGTCATGTTGCTAGACAATGGTGAACCTTCAAACTATGAAGAAGCAATGATGAAAGCACAAGTCCTCCCTGGGTGATTTTGGTAATTAATGTCAACATATCTCTTGTTGGACTAATGTTTTTATCTAGTATATTTCAGACAGGTTCAACAAATGGAGTGGCCTGGACTAGAGGATGTGGAACCCCTTCAAGATGATAAGGACAAAGGATTGGCTCAAGCTCAAAGCTCAGGACTCTACATTTTATATTTTAGTGATCCAAGATCACATTGAGTCCATAGGAAAGCCAATACTATTAAAAGGGGATGATGTGTAGCTTAATGGCTTGCTTTCTCAAAGTGCTTAGTGATATGCTCCAAAACCCTCAACCACTTTCTCACATCCACATATGTTCCAAACCAAAAGTCAAACTCGGCCCCACCGAAACTTTCTATCCGGTGCCACCGAGTTCAGTTGACATAGCCACTGCCACAGACCCAAATCAATTTGGTCTCATCGATGGGATCTCAGTCTCACCGAGATGGGCTTGCAAACTCTCTGTTTCCTGTTGCAATATTTTTGGTCCCACCGAGATATGAAATCGGTCTCACCGAGTTTGCTTGGCTAACTCTTTGTTTCTCTTATTACCCAAATCGGTCCCACCGAGTTTGTGTAATCGGTTAAACCAAGATTAGGCTTAACCCTAACCCTAGCACATCGGTCCTACCGAGTTGACCATATCGGTCCCACCGAAATGCCTAACGGTCACATTATGAACTAAATCGGTCTGACCGAGTTTACTGATTTGGTCCCACCGAGTTTGGTAAATTGTGTGTGACGGTTAGATTTTCTGTGGAAGCTATATATACCCCTCCACCCACTCTTCATTCTTGGAGAGACCCATCAGAACATGCCTACACTTCCAACATACATTTTCTGAGAGAAAACCACCTAAACTTGTGTTGAGGTCAAGATATTCCATTTCAACCACATAAATCTTGATCCCTAGCCTTCTCCAAGTTGCTTTCCACTCAAATCATCTTTCCACCAAATCTAATCCTATGAAAGAGAGTTGAGTGTTGGGGAGACTATCATTTGAAGCACAAGAGTAAGGAGTTCATCATCAACACACCGTCTATTACCTTTTGGAGAGTGGTGTCTCCTAGATTGGTTAGGTGTCACTTGGGAGCCTCCGTCAAGATTGTGGAGAACCAAGGAGTTTGTATGGGCAAGGAGATCGCCTACTTCATGAAGATCTACCCTAGTGAGGCAAGTCCTTCGTGGGCGATGGCCATGGTGGGATAGCCAAGGTTGCATCTTCATGGACCCTTCGTGGGTGGAGCCCTCCGTGGACTCGCGCAACCGTTACCCTTCGTGGGTTGAAGTCTCCATCAACGTGGATGTACGAGAGCACCACCTATCGAAACCATACCAGAAATCTCCGTGTCTCCAATTGCATTTGCACACTCCGATCCCATCCCTTTACATTCTTGCAAAATTGCATGCTTTACTTTCCGCTGCCCATATACTCTTGTCATGTTTGCTTGATATGTATTTTGAATGTTGAAACATGTGCTAAAACTCCACCTAAACTTGAAGAATGGGTCCTTGATAGTGGATGTACCGATCATATGACCGGAGACAAGGATATATTTCGTGAGCTTGCTGAAAACGACGGCCCTTGAAAGTACGTCACTTTTAGTGATAACTCAAAGGGTAAGGTGGTTTTCCTCGGTAAGGTGGCCATCTCACATGATAGATCCATACAAAATGTCATGCTCGTTGAATCTCTTGGCTGCAATTTACTATCTGTATCTAGACTTGCTGACTTCGGCTTCAATGTCCTATTTACTTAAATAGGTTGCCAAGTGTTTCATAGAGATAATCATAAAATGGTCTTTACCGGTATTCGTAGAGGTGATCTTTACAGTCTTGATTTCACTAAAAAGGCTCAACCTAGAACTTGATTAATTGCTAAATCTTCAAAAGGCTGGTTGTGGCATAGAAGGTTAGGTCATGTGGGCATGCAAAATCTTGATAAGCTTATTAAAGGTGATCATATCCTTGGAGTAAAAGATGTTATATTTGACAAGGACAGACTTTGTAGTGCTTGTCGATTAGGAAAACAAGTTGGAGGAAGCCACCCCGTGAAGAACATTATGACCATGAGAAGACCGGTCGAGCTACTTCACATGGATCTCTTTGGTCCCAATGCCTACAAGAGTCTCGGTGGTAACTCATTTGGCCTGGTCATAGTTCATGATTTTTCAAGATTTACGTGGGTGCTTTCTTGATGATAAATTGCAGGTCCAAAAGATCTTCAAGAACTTCGCTAGGAAGGCCCAAAATCAATTTGAAGTGAAGATCAAGAACGCTCGCAGTGACAACGGAACGGAGGTCAAGAACGCAAATGTGGATACCTTTCGTGACGAAGAAGGGATTTCACACGAGTTCTCGGCTACGTACACGCCTCAACAAAATGGAGTTGTTGAGAGGAAGAACCGAACTCTTATCGAGATGGCAAGAACGATGCTTGATGAGTACAAGACTCCAAAACACTTTTGGGTGGAAGCGGTTGAGATAGCTTGTCATGCAACCAATTGCTTGTATCTTCACAAGCTTCTTGGCAAGATGGCATACGAGCTTCTCACCGGTAACAAACCCCAAGTTGGATATTTTTGAGTATTCGGCTCAAAGTGCTACATTCTTGATAAGCATCATCGTTCTAAATTTTCTCCTAAATCTCATGAAAGTTTCCTACTTGGTTATGGCTCAAACTCTCACACTTACCGTGTCTACAACAATTTCACCCGAAAGGTTGAAGAGACAGTAGATGTGAAGCTTGATGAATCTAACGGCTCGCAAGTAGAGCAATTGCCTATTGATGTAGGAGATAAAGATCCTTCGGAAGCAATTCAAGACTTTTCTATTGGCAAGATCCGTCCAACGGAGGTGAAAGAGAGTACTTCGTCCGTCGATGTGGAAGCTTCTACCTCACGACAAGGTGAACCAAGACTTGATTCGGGAGCATCCACAAGTGGGACACACCAAGTTGAAGAAAACGAGGAAGTACACCAAGATGAATCTCATCAACCTCCTTCTCCACCACGACAAGGGAACGACAACGTCAACAATGAAGAAGGCCAAGATGAAGAACAAGAGGATGAAGAAGATGCTCCACCCCAATCGAAACAAAAGCTCTCACGAGTTTGAGCAAGAGTCGCCCGAGACCATCCCGTCGAACAAATATACAATGATATCCAAACCGGGAGAATCACTCGCTCTAAAACTCATTTGGCTAACTTTTGCGAACATTATTCATTCATCTCTAGCATTGAACCTATGAAGGTTGAAGAAGCATTGGAAGATCCGGATTGGATAAGTGCCATGCACGAAGAGCTACACAACTTCGAGAGAAATCAATGTTGGGGAACGTTGCATGGGAAATAAAAATTTTCCTACGCTCACCAAGATCAATCTAGGAGATGCATCTACGAGGGAAGAGTCAGATCCACATACCCTTGTAGATCGCTAAGCGGAAGCGTTGCTAGAACGCGGTTGATGGAGTCGTACTCGCGGCGATTCAAATCGCGGAAGATCCGATCTAGCGCCGAACGGACGGCGCCTCCGCGTTCAACACACGTACGGCTTGATGACGCCTTCACCTCCTCGATCCAGCGAGCGATGGTGAAGTAGCAACTTGAGTCCTCCGGCAGCACGACGGCGTGGTGGAGGTGGTGGTGGAGAAAACTCAGCAGGGCTTCGCCAAGCACTGCGGAGAAGAAGATATGCTACGAGGGACAGGAGAGGCAGCGCCAAGGCACGTAGGGGTGTGGCTGCCCTCTCTCTCCCTCTCTATATATAGGGGGAGGGGAGAAGTGGAGGCGCCCCTAGGGTTTCCCCTAGGGGGTGGCGGCCACAAGGGAGAGGGGGGCGGCTAGGGTTTGGGTGGCCCCCCCTAGGCGCCTTGCCCCCCAAGCCAGAGGGGGCCGGCTGCCCTAGGGGCGCCCCCACCCTCCTAGCTGCGTGGGAGGCCTGTGGGGGGGCGCACAGCCCCTGTGTGGGCTGATGTGCCTCCCCCTTTTTGGCCCATGAGGCCCGCAACACTTGCCGGGACCCCCCGAAACTCCTTTCGGTCATCCGACGACTCCCCGGTGCTCCCCGGAACACTTCCGGACTCCGATTCCCATCATCCAATATATCAATCTTCATCCCCGGACCATTCCGGAGTTCCTCGTCACGTCCGGGATCTTATTCGGGACTCCGAACAACCTTCGGTTACCAACATAACGACTCGACTATACTTATATCATCACCAAACGTTAAGTGTGTAGACCCTGCGGGTTCGAGAACTATGCAGACATGACCGAGACACCTCTACGGTCAATAACCAATAGCGGGACCTGGATGCCCATATTGGTTCCCACATATTCTCCGAAGATCTTATCGATTGAACCTCGATGTCAAGGATTCAGACAATCCCGTATATAGTTCCCTTTGTCTGTCGGTATGTTACTTGCCCGAGATTCGATCGTCGGTATCTCTATACCTAGTTCAATCTCGTTACCGGCAAGTCTCTTTACTCGTTCCGTAATACAAGATCCCGTGATCAACTCATTGGTCACATTGCTTGCAAGCTCATTGTGATGTTGTATTACCGAGTGGGCCCTGAGATACCTCTCCGTCATACGGAGTGACAAATCCCAGTCTTGATCCATGCCAACTAAACAGACACCCTCGGAGATACCTGTAGAGCACCTTTATAGTCACCCAGTTACGTTGTGATGTTGGGTACACACAAGGTACTCTTCCGGTGTCAGTGAGTTGCATGATCTCATGGTCGTAGGAACATATACTTGACATGCAGAAAACAATAGCAATAAACTGACACGATCATATGCTACGTTTATCGTTTGGGTCTTGTCCATCACATCATTCTCCTAATGATGTGATCCCGTTATCAACTAACAACTCATGTCTATGGCTAGGAAACCGTAGCCATCTTTGATCAACGAGCTAGTCTAGTAGAGGCTCACTAGGGACACGGTGTTGTCTATGTATCCACACATGTATCTTAGTTTCCTATCAATACAATTCTAGCATGGATAATAAACGATTATCATGAACAAGGAAATATAATAATAACCAATTTATTATTGCCTCTAGGGCATATTTCCAACAGTCTCCCACTTGCACTAGAGTCAATAATCTAGTTCACATCGCTATGTGATTAACACTCATAGTTCACATCGCCATGTGACTAATACCCAAAGAGTTTACTAGAGTCAATAATCTAGTCCACATCACCATGTGATCAACACTCAATGAGTTCTGGGGTTTTATCATGTTATGCTTGTGAGAGATGTTGTAGTCAATGGGTCTGCAACATGCAGATCCACACGTACTTCGCAAAAATCTATGTCATATTGTAGATGCTGCTACTTCGCTCCACTTGGTGCTATTCCAAATGGTTGCTCCACTATACGTATCCGGTTTTTCTACTCAGAGTTATCCGGATAGGTGTTAAAGCTTGCATCGACGTAACTCTTTACGTTGAACTCTTTATAACCTCCACAACCGAGAAACATTTCCTTATTCCTCTAAGGATAATTTTGACCGCTGTCCAGTGATCCACTCCTGGATCACACTTGTACCCCCTTGCCAGACTCGTGGCAAGGCACACACCAGGTGCGGCACACAGCATGGCATACCGTATAGAGCCTATGGCTAAAGCATAGGGGACGACTTTCGTCCTTTCTCTTTCTTCTGCCGTGGTCGAGCTTTGAGTCTTACTCAACTTCACACCTTACAATTCAGGCAAGGACTTCTTCTTTGACCGATCCATTTTGAACTCCTTCAAATATATGACAAGGTGTGTGCTCTTTGAAAGTCTAATCAGGCGTCTTGATCTATCTCTATAGATCTTGATGCCTAATATGTAAGCGGCTTTACCCAGGTCTTCCTTTGAAAAACCCCTTTCAAACAACCCTTTATGCTTTCCAGAAATTCTACATCATTTCGGATCAACAATATGTCATCCACATATACTTATCAGAAATGTTGTAGCGCTCCCACTCACTTTCTTGTAAATACAAGTTTCCTGTAAACTTTGTATAAACCCAAAAACTTTGATCACTCCATCAAAGCGTATGTTCTGACTCCGAGATGCTTGCTCTAGTCCATAGAAGGATTGCTGGAGCTAGCATACCTTTTAGCATCCTTAGGATCGGCAAAACCTTCTGATTGCTTCACATACAACCTTTCCTTACGAAAACCGGTAAGGAAACTTGTTTTGACATCCATCTGCCAGATTTCCTTATCGAAAAATGCAGCCAATGCTACCATGATTCCGACGGACTTAAGCATCGCTACGGGTGAGAAAATTTCATCGTAGTCAACTCCTTGAACTTGTGAAAAACTCTTTGCCACAAGTCGAGCTTCATAGACGGTGACATTACCGTCCACGTCCGTCTTCTTCTCAAAGATCCATTTATTTTCAATGGCTTGCCGATCATCGGGAAAGTCCACCAAAGTCCATACTTTGTTATGATACATGGATCCTATCTCAGATTTCATGGCATCTAACCATTTGTCGGAACACGGGCCCACCATCGCTTCTCCATTGCTCGTAGGTTTCATCGTTGTCTAACAACATGACATCTAAGACAGGATTACCGTACCACTCAGGAGTAGTACATATCCTTGTCGACCTACGATGTTCGACAGTAACTTGATCCGAAGTTTCATGATCACTATCATTAGCTTCCTCTTCAACAGATGTGGGTTCCACAGAAACATCTTTCTGTGTTGCACCACTCTCTGTTCGAAGTAGAGGTTCAACAACCTCATCAAGTTCTATCTTCCTCCCACTCAATTCTTTCGAGAGAAACTCCTTCTCAAGAAAGGACCCGTTCTTAGCGACAAACACTTTGCCCTCGGATCTGAGATAGAAGGTATACACAACTGTAACCTTTGGGTATCCTATGAAGACGCATTTGTCCGCTTTGGGCTCGAGCTTTTCCGGCTGAAGCCACAAGCATCGCAGCCCCAAACATTTAAGAAACGACAACTTTGGTTTCTTGCCAAACCAATGTCCATTCGATGTCGTCTCAACGGACTTTAGATGGTGCCCTATCTAAAGCGAATGCAGCTGTCTCTAATGCATAACCCCAAAATGATAGTGGCAGATTGGCAAGAGACATCATAAATCGCACCATATCTCATAAGGTTCGATTACGACGTTCGGACACACCATTACACTGTGGTGTTCCAGATGGCTTCAACTGTGAAACAATTCCACATGTCTTAAGTGATTGCCAAACTCATAACTCAGATATTCTCCCTTGATCAGATCGTAGGAATTTGATCTTCTTGTTATGATGATTCTTAACTTCACTCTGAAATTGCTTGAACTTTTCAAACGTTTCAGACTTGTGCTTCATTAAGTATATATCCCCATATCTACTCAAGTCGTCAGTGAAGATGAGAAAACAACGATATCCCCTGCTCGCCTCAATCCTCATTGGATCACACACATCAACATGTGCGATTTCCAACAAGTCACTAGCCCGTCTCATTGAACATGAAAACGGGTCTCAGTCATCCTGCCCATGAGGCATGGCTCGCATGTGTCAAGCGATTCAAAATCAAATGACTCCAAACATCCATCAGCATGGAGTTTCTTCATGCACTGTACACCAATATGACCTACGCGGCAGTGCCACAAGAAAGTGGTACTATCATTATTAACTCTACATCTTTTGGCGTCAATATTATGAACATGTGTATTACTACGACCGAGATTCAATGAACCATTCACATAGGGTGCATGACCATGAAAGGTATTATTCATCTAAGCAGAATAACCATTATTCTCTAACTTAAATGAACAACCGTATCACAATGAACATGATCCAATCATATTCATGCTCAACGTAGACACCCGATAACTTTTATCTAGATTCAACACTAATCCCGAAGGTAGAGGGAGCGTGCGATGGTGATCACATCAACCTTGGAAACACTTCCAACACACATCGTCACCTCGCCCAGCCAGTCTCCGTTTAGTCTGTAGCTTTTGCTTCAAGTCACCAATAATAGCAACTGAACCGGTATCCAATACCCAGGTGCTACTAGGAGTACTAGTAAGGTACACATCAATGACACGTATATCAGATATACTTTGTTGAAGTTGCCAGCCTTCTTATCTACCATGTATTTAGGGTAGTTCCGCTACCAGTGACCGTTCCCCTTATAATAGAAGCACTTAGTCTCGGGTTTGGGTTCAACCTTGGGTCTCTTCACTAGAGCGGCAACTTGTTTGCCATTCATGAAGTTTCCCTTCTAGCCCTTGCCCTTCTTGAAACCAGTGGTCTTGTTAAACCATCAACGTTTGATGCTCCTTCTTGACTTCTACCTTTGCGGTCTTAGGCACCGCGAACAAACCCGGGATCATCTCTATCCCTTGCATGTCATAGTTCATCACGAAGTTCTAGTAGCTTGGTGATAGTGACTAGAGAACTCTGTCAATCACTATCTTATCTGGAAGATAAACTCCCACTCGATTCAAGCGATTAAAGCACCCAGATATTCTGAGTACATGCTCACTGTCTGAGCAATTCTCCTCCATCTTTGTAAGGCAAAGAACTTGTCAGAGGTCATACCTCTCAACACGGGTATGAGCTTGAAATACCAATTTCAGCTCTTGGAACATCTCATATGTTCCATGGCGTTCAAAACGTCATAGGAATCCCGATTCTAAGTCGTAAAGCATGGCACACTAAACTATCAAGTAGTCATCAGAATGTGTCTGCCAGATGTTCACAACATCCATAGACGACGCTCGAGGGGTTGGTACACCGAGCGGTGCATTGAGGACGTAAGCCTTCTGTGCAGCAGTGAGGACATTCCTCAGATTACGGACCTAGTCCGCAAAATTGCTTACAATAACTTTCAACTTATTCTTTCTCTAGGAACGTATTAAACAGGGAGCTACAATGCAAGCTATTGATCTACAACATAATTTGCAAAGGCAACTTAGACTATTGTTCATGATAAGTGAGTTTAACTAATCAAATTACTTATAACTCCCACTCAAATTGACATCCCTCTGGTCATCCGAGCGTGACATGATCCAAATCCACCAACCCAAGTCCGATCATCACGTGAGATGAGGTGGTGTCAATGGTGAACATCTTCATGTTGATCATATCTACTATATGACTCATGCTCGACCTTTCGGTCTTCCGTGTTCCGAGGCCATGTCTGTACATGCTAGGCTCGTCAAGTCTAACCCGAGTGTTCTGCATGTGCAAAACTGGCTTGCACCCGTTGTATGCGAACGTAGAGTCTATCACACCCGATCATCACGTGGTGCTTCGAAACGACGAACCTTCGCAACAGCGCACACTCGGGGGGAACACAATTTCATCTTGAAATTTTAGTGAGGGATCATCTTATAATGCTACCGCCGTCCTAAGCAAAATAAGATGCATAAAAGGATTAACATCACATGCAAATCATAAGTGACATGATATGGCCATCAACTCGTGCTTTTGATCTCCATCTCCAAAGCACCGGCATGATCTCCATCGTCACCGGCGTAACACCATGATCCCCATCATCATGATCTCCATCATCGTGTCGCCATCGGGGTTGTCGCGCGCCCACCATGCTCTTACTACTATTGCTACCGTTTAGCGATAAAGTAAAGCATTACATAACGCTTAATGATTGACACGCTGGTCATACAAAAATTAAAGACAACCCTATGGCTCCTGCCGGTTGCCGTATACATCGACATGCAAGTCGATATTAACTATTACAACATGATCATCTCATACATCAAATATATCTCATCATGTCTTTGGCCATATCATATCACATACATACCCTGCAAAAACAAGTTAGACGTCCTCTAATTTGTTGTTGCATGTTTTACGTGGCTGCTATGGGTATCTAGCAAGAACGCTTCTTACCTACGCAAAGCCACAACGGTGATATTTAAGTTGCTATTTAACCTTCTACAAGGACCGCCTTCGTCGAATCCGATTCAACTAAGATAGGAGAGACAGACACCCGCCAGCCATCTTATGCAACAAAAGTCGCATGTCTGTCGATGGAACCGGTCTCATGTACGTGGACATGTAAAGTTGGTCCGGGCCGCTTCATCCCATAATGCCGCTGAATCAAGAAAGACCAAAGAGGGAAGCAATCTAAACATCAACGCCCACAAACCCCTTTGTGTTCTACTCGTGAAAACATCTACGCAAGATCCTAGCTCATGATGCCACTGTTGGGGAACGTTGCATGGGAAACAAAAATTTTCCTACGCTCACCAAGATCAATCTAGGAGATGCATCTACGAGGGAAGAGTCAGATCCACATACCCTTGTAGATCGCTAAGCGGAAGCGTTGCTAGAACGCGGTTGATGGAGTCGTACTCGCGGCGATTCAAATCGCGGAAGATCCGATCTAGCGCCGAACAGACGGCGCCTCCGCGTTCAACACACGTACGGCTTGATGACGCCTTCACCTCCTCGATCCAGCGAGCGATGGTGAAGTAGCAACTTGAGTCCTCCGGCAGCACAACGGCGTGGTGGAGGTGGTGGTGGAGAAAACTCAGCAGGGCTTCGCCAAGCACTGCGGAGAAGAAGATATGCTACGAGGGAGAGGAGAGGCAGCGCCAAGGCACGTAGGGGTGTGGCTGCCCTCTCTCTCCCTCTCTATATATAGGGGGAGGGGAGAAGTGGAGGCGCCCCTAGGGTTTCCCCTAGGGGGTGGCGGCCACAAGGGAGAGGGGGGGCGGCTAGGGTTTGGGTGGCCCCCCCCTAGGCGCCTTGCCCCCCAAGCCAGAGGGGGCCGGCTGCCCTAGGGGCGCCCCCACCCTCCTAGCTGCTTGGGAGGCCTGTGGGGGGGCGCACAGCCCCTGTGTGGGCTGATGTGCCTCCCCCTTTTTGGCCCATGAGGCCCGCAACACTTGTCGGGACCCCCCGAAACTCCTTTCGGTCATCCGACGACTCCCCGGTGCTCCCCGGAACACTTCCGGACTCCGATTCCCATCATCCAATATATCAATCTTCATCCCCGGACCATTCCGGAGTTCCTCGTCACGTCCGGGATCTTATCCGGGACTCCGAACAACCTTCGGTTACCAACATAACGACTCGACTATACTTATATCATCACCAAACGTTAAGTGTGTAGACCCTGCGGGTTCGAGAACTATGCAGACATGACCGAGACACCTCTACGGTCAATAACCAATAGCGGGACCTGGATGCCCATATTGGTTCCCACATATTCTCCGAAGATCTTATCGATTGAACCTCGATGTCAAGGATTCAGACAATCCCGTATATAGTTCCCTTTGTCTGTCGGTATGTTACTTGCCCGAGATTCGATCGTCGGTATCTCTATACCGAGTTCAATCTCGTTACCGGCAAGTCTCTTTACTCGTTCCGTAATACAAGATCCCGTGATCAACTCATTGGTCACATTGCTTGCAAGCTCATTGTGATGTTGTATTACCGAGTGGGCCCTGAGATACCTCTCCGTCATACGGAGTGACAAATCCCAGTCTTGATCCATGCCAACTAAACAGACACCCTCGGAGATACCTGTAGAGCACCTTTATAGTCACCCAGTTACGTTGTGATGTTGGGTACACACAAGGTACTCTTCCGGTGTCAGTGAGTTGCATGATCTCATGGTCGTAGGAACATATACTTGACATGCAGAAAACAATAGCAATAAACTGACACGATCATATGCTACGTTTATCGTTTGGGTCTTGTCCATCACATCATTCTCCTAATGATGTGATCCCGTTATCAAATGACAACTCATGTCTATGGCTAGGAAACCGTAGCCATCTTTGATCAACGAGCTAGTCTAGTAGAGGCTCACTAGGGACACGGTGTTGTCTATGTATCCACACATGTATCTTAGTTTCCTATCAATACAATTCTAGCATGGATAATAAACGATTATCATGAACAAGGAAATATAATAATAACCAATTTATTATTGCCTCTAGGGCATATTTCCAACAATCAAGTGTGGACATTGGTCGAGAAGCCCGACAACAACCACAACATCATTGGTACCAAATGGGTGTTTCGCAACAAGCAAGACAAAGATGGTCAAGTCGTCCGCAACAAAGCACGTCTCGTCGCCCAAGGCTACACTCAAGTCGAAGGTATGGACTATGGTGAGACAAATGCCCCCGTTGCTAGACTTGAGTCCATTCGCATCTTACTTGCTTGTGCTAATCACCATGATATCACCTTGTACCAAATGGAGATTAAAGTGCTTTTCTAAATGGTGAAATTGAAGAGGAAATTTATGTTAAACAACCTCCTGGCTTTGTCAATCCTAAGAAACCCGATCATGTTTACAAACTTCACAAAGCTTTTTATGATCTTAAACAAGCTCCTAGAGCGTGGTATAAATGCTTGACCAAGTTCCTTATTGAAAAAGGCTTTGAGATTGGAAAAATAGATTCTACTCTTTTTACTAAAAGGGTTAATGGTGAATAATTTGTGTGCCAAATTTATGTTGATGATATAATATTTGGTTCGACTAATCCTCATTTTAGTGAGAAGTTTGGAAAGCTTATGTCAGAGAAGTTTGAGGTGTCTATGATGAGTGAACTCAAATTCTTTCTTGTTTGCAAATCAAGCAAACTAAGGAAGGTACATTTGTCTCTCAAACAAAGTACACCAAGGACTTATTCAAGAAGTTCAATATGCAAGAATGCAAAGGTATGAATACACCCATGCCTACTAGTGGACATCTTGATTTGGCTAAGGACGGTGAACCGGTTGATCAAAAATTTTACCGCTCTATGATTGGTTCCTTATTGTATCTATGTGCATCCCGTCCTGATATCATGCTAAGTGTGTGCATGTGTGCACGATATCAAGCGGCCCCTAAAGAATGTCATCTTAAGGCTGTGAAAAGGATAGTGAGATACTTAATACATGCACCAAATTTTGGCATTTGGTATCCTAAGAGGTCCTCTTTCGATCTTGTTGGTTACTCTGATTCGGACTATGCCGGAGACAAGGTTGATAGAAAGTCCACTTCGGGTACTTGTCAATTTCTTGGTAGATCTCTTGTATCTTGGTCCTCCAAGAAACAAAACTCGGTATCCTTATCCACCGCCGAAGCGGAATACATTGCCGCTGGATCATGTTGTGCTCAATTACGTTGGATGACCCAAATTCTTAAAGACTACAGGATATATGTGAAACATGCTCCATTGCTTTGTGACAATGAAAGTGCTATTAAGATTGCTCACAATCCCATCCAACATTCTCGAACTAAGCATATTGAAGTTCGTCATCATTTCATTTGAGATCCTGTTGCTAAAGGGGACATTAATCTTAAGCATGTTCGAACCGACAAGCAATGGGCGGATATATTCACCAAACCGCTTGATGAGAAAGTCTTTTGCCGATTGAGAGATGAATTGAACATCATTGATGCTTCAAACATGGAGTAGGAACTCCATTTGGATACTTGCAAGGCATGTGCCTATGACTAATCCTTGACTTTTTGTCTTATGATGTTGATCACATGTCTTGGATACATTTGTACCCTTGCATCTATCTAGCCCTTGTAGGCACTTGGATGAATCTAAATCCATGGGATTGCAACCCACTCACATCTTGAGCAATCTGTACATCACCAAGTCCCTGCATCGTGGTGGTTGAAGACAAGGAAGCATGAAACCCTTCAACATATCCTTTGACAAACTCTATATATCATTTGGTATCAAATATCATGATTGTCACCTTGGATGCACAAGTGCTCTTCCTTGCAAGACTAACCCACGTATGTAGATGAATGTCGGGGTTTTGGTGCGACATATGCCAAAGGATGGCTTATCATGCATGGGGACAATAGAACGTAGCCGGGCCCTGGAAGCGGGATAAGGCGGTACTTGGGACGCCTACAAATCTTACCCAGGTTTGGGGCTCAACATGGAGATAACACCCCTAGTCCTGTTCTGCGGGGACTCCGCGCCATGACTAATGTCAATATGGAAGCTACAAGGTTGCTCCTTGAGCTGTGTCGTTTAGGGGACGAAGAAGGGCAAGGCTAGCTCTCTACCTCCGCTCTAGGGAATGGGAATGGTCACTAGGGTTTCTCCCTATCTCTCTTTGTGTCTCTCTTCTTCTTGGAGTCCAACCCCTCCATATGGAGGACCCTGGGGGGTTTATATAGGCCTACCCCCAGGGGTACAATAGTAATCCAGGCGGAATGGCCCCCAGCTGTCAACGTCTTCGGGTGCCGGCCTTCCCGCCTGCCTGCTGGCGGGCCCACGTGATTGCCTTTTACTGTGGGTGCTCTTCTGCTGACGGCAGCATCATCGGGAGGGGAATGGCTACACAGTCGCCGCCTCCTACCGTACACTGCCACCACGTCCTGTCTTGTCATCTTGATGGGGTTCAGACTTCTAGGGCTCAGTTGGCCGCCTGCTACCAGGCGGCCCGTCCCCCAGGCCGCCTGCCAAGGATTGCTTGCTTCTGGTTCACCCACTAGCAAGTGGGGCCAGCCGCCTGTTGCCCTACCGCCTATGAGTAGTGGGGTCATGGCTTCCTCTGACCGAGGCTAGGTCATTGGCAACATGGCTACAGTGATACGCCGCTTAAGGAGTGTCTGTAAGATACACCCTCACTGTAGCCACGCCCTTATAGATTCTCTAAGGACATGCTCAACTGTAGCCATGCCTTAGCCTTGTCATGGTTCCCCAGCACGCGTCCCGAGAGGGAGACGTGGGGCCGTCTTCTGGATGCTGGCCATGAGGCTGCCGCCTGTCCAGGCCCCGCCGCCTGCTGGCAGCTGGCTCCTAGGCGTTGCTGCCCCAGGAGGCGGCCCGATGAGCAAGCGACCGGGGGGTGACAAGCGGCCCCCAATTGTCTTGAAATACCATGGGTGGTCGATGAGGACACCCGTGGTCAATATCTCCGATAGTAGTCCCCGAAGCTGGTGGAACTCTGTGGTTGCGATCGGGGCTGTGGGGTTCCGGCACCTTCCCACTCCAAGTAAGGTTTGGTGTTTCTTGCCCGTCCTCTGGGGGGGGGGGGCTTCTGGCAGCCGGGCCTCCAGAAAGGTGCCGGCTTCTGGCAGCCGAACCTCTGGAAAGGGGCCGGCTTCTGGCAGCTGGACCTCTGGAAAGGGCCGGATTTTGGCAGCTGGACCTCTGTCTTCTAATATTTGGGGAGAAGATACCGCCTCGATGGCGGGCTGTGGTGTGAGCCTGCCGCCCGTTGGCAGTATCCCACATGTCATCCACCGATCGCGTCAGCCTGCCAGCCCACGCGCGTGACGAGACATAGCAACTGGCCGGGGCCCGCCATGTCAGGACCCCGATCCTAAGTCACACCGATCTAGCTGTAACACGTCATATCACTTTGCGGCCTCACGCGTGGTAACCCCACGGGTGCCACCTAACCTGGCCCGGGACCGTTTGCGCATTTTGGCACACGTATATGACAGTGTCGCTAGCATCCATATGACAGAGAACCCGGGCCGACATGGCTAGTTATAAACCAAAAGTGGCACTAGATTACAGAGACAGGCATCCATGACCCAGCAACGAACGTGTCGGTCATCAACGTATGAACCCAAGTCGTAGCAAGCTACATGGACTTAAAGGAACAACGCGTGACATTTCCCCTAAGGGACAGACACAGGAACGAAGAAGGACACATGCCGGCCAGCCTACGTGTTCCGAGCAGTAGCAAGCTACCAAGGCTCATTGGAATCACTAGGAGGCATTTCCCTGTAAGGTAGGCTACCAAAGGAAAACAACTAGGTGTCGGATCCCACACATACCAAGCATTTCAAACATACACGCAATATGCTCAATATGTGCAAATACAACACTGCATCACAACAGAACTCTATGACTCAAAGTACTTTATTTAAAAGGCTCCAAGAGCCATACATAACATATCCATACAGGTAGGGGTCACATGACCCAACACTCAAGTCATACAGTCATACAAGCACAAGCGGAAGCTACATGTCTGAGTACAGACAACTTAGAAAATAAAACAGGCTTGGTGTAGCCTGACTATCTACAAGGCCCTTCACAAGCTCCAGATCTCCGTCTGGGTGTCAAGCTACTCGTCGACGTCAACGTCTATGTAGAACCCATCAGCAGGGGCAGGGTTCTCCTCTGCAACAGTTATTAAGCAAACATGAGTACAAAGGTACTCAGCAAGTCTTACCACAGAACCTATCATACATGCAACATTATCAAAGGGGGGTAGTGGAGTTCATAGCAGAATGCCAGCTTTGACCTTGGCTAACCTATACTACAACTCTCAACAGATTGCAAGATGTTATTACGAACACGAGTACTCTACTCACCACATCAATACACTACCGAGGATCCTCTTCCGTCATCCTACGGAAGGGCCATCCACGGCACTCACGCTTATCTTGAGGCTTTTAGTAGTATCCATCAACTTGTCTATGAACTGTAAGAGCAACCAAGTAGTCTTGAAAGCACATTTGCTCCCTGGGTGGTTTTGGTAATTAATGACAACATACTTTGTGGTTGGACTAATACTTTTATCAAGTATGTTTCAGGAAACCCAATCACATTGGTATGGCAAGATGATTGAAGAAGTGGACCCCTCAAGTGCTAAGACAAGCATTGGCAAAAGCTCAAGACTCCATTTTTGGTTTAGTGATCAAAGATCACATTGAGTCCATAGGAAAAGCCAATACTATTAAAAGGGGATGAGGTTGTGTTAATGTTCTTGTTGCTCAAGTGCTTGGTGATCTAACTCCCTCAACTATCAGCACTATTCACTACTTAACACAAACCCTAACATCTCGGTCACACCGATTTCTCCAACTCAGTCCCACCGAGATGAACCACTTCTGCCATATTCCAAACCCTAGAAAAATCGGTCTTACCGAGTTTGAGATCGGTCACACCGAAACTGAACTGCCAACCTTCTGTAATCATTTCATATCATATCGGAATATCCGAGTTTGCATTTTCGGTCTTACCGAAATGGCCAGGTTCTGTCTTGGGTCAAATCGGTCTCACCGAGATTGCATTATCGGTCTCACCGATTTTGGCATGTTCCTGCTCTTTCTCAAATCGGTCTAACCAAGTTTTCTTTCTCGGTCTCACCGAAAACTCCAACGTTCATATCAGATACACTTTCGGTCCCACCGAGATGGTATTTTTGGTCCCACCGAAAATCCCAACGTTCACTATATTTGAACTTTCGGTCTGACCGAGTTTTCACTTCGGTCTCACCGAGATTGGTCAAATGTGTGTGTAACGGTTGGATTTTGTGTGGAGGCTATATATACCCCTCCACCCCCTCCTCATTCGTGAGGAGAGCCATCAGAAAGTACCACCATTCCTACCATACACTTTCTGAGAAGTGAACCACCTACCCTTGTGTTGAGATCAAGCCATTCCATTCCTACCATATGAAACTTGATCTCTAGCCTTCCCAAGTTGCTTTCCACTCAAATCTTTCTTCCACCACAGCCATATCAGTGAGGAGAGTTGAGTGTTGGGGAGTTTATCACTTGAAGCACAAGAGCAAGGAGTTCATCATCATCAACACCGTCTATTACCTTTTGGGGGGTGGTGCCTCCTAGATTGGTTAGGTGTCGCTTGGGAGCCTCCGTCTTTGAGATGTGGAGTTGAACCAAGAAGTTTGTAAGGGCAAGGAGATCGCCTACTTCGTGAAGATCTACCCCGAGTAAGGCTAGTCCTCCGTGGGCGTAGGCCGTGATGGAATAGACAAGGTTGCTTCTTCGTGGACCCTTTGTGGGTGGAGCCCTCCGTGGACTCGCGCAGCCGTTACCCTCCGTGGGTTGAAGTCTCCATCAACGTGGATGTACGATAGCACCACCTATCGGAACCACGACAAAAATCTCCGTGTCACCAAACTGCGTTTGATCTTCTCCACTTCCATTTACTATATATGCAATTTACTTTCCGCTGCCCATACTCTAGAATTGCATGTGTAGTATGTTACTTGACTTGATCTTAATTGCAAAACTGCCTAAAACTTTGCACAACCAAAAGGCAGATTTTTATCTTGTCAAGTAGTCTAATCACCCCCCCTCTAGACCTACTTCTTCGATCCTACAATTGGTATCAGAGCTTTGGTCTCCATTGCTTTGGTTTACACACCATTGGAGGAAGATGGACGTGTCTACGGATGGGAGTGTTAGCCATAGAGTGCCTGTTCTTGATGGAAGGTTTTATAACTCTTGGAGGGTTGAAATGCTTAGTATCTTTAAAATGTACAATTTGTGCAAATATATTAAGACCCCATATGTGCCTCATGTTGATCCCTTGCACCCTACCATGGATGAAGAGCTTGATTTGCTTCGTAACCTTAGAACTGTGAATCTTATCATTAGAGGGTTACCTGATGACTTGCTTAATCTTGTTACAAATTTTGAGTGTGCCTATGCTATGTGGAAGTTCTTGGAAGAACTTTATCCGGACTACTCCATGAGAGGTCTTGATGAAATTCTACACAAGACTATTGAATTTGATAGGTTGCACCCCAATGATCCTAACTTTGATAAATGCTTCTTTGAGCTTCGTGATCTTATGAAAAAGAAGGGTGATCCCGGTCTTATAAATATTAGAGTTAGAAATGCTCTTGCATTGCATTCCGAAGATTATTATTCCATTGACCAAACTAATGCAAATACTTATCAAATTGACCTAGGTGTTGATGATGAACAATCTATGGGTCAATATGATGATGAGCATGAGCATGATGATGATTACTCTGATTCGGACACCGAGCTAGACAATATCATGAAGAGTCTCAATCTTATGGCAAATATGAGAGACTACATGTCCGGTGGAAAAGAGTGGATTCTTGATAGTGGATGCACCGATCACATGACCGGAGACAAAGACATGTTTCGAGAGCTTGCAAAGAACGATGGTCCACGCAAGTATGTGACTTTTGGAGACAACTCCAAGGGTAAGGTACTTGGCCTTGGTAAGGTGGCCATATCTCATGATAGCTCAATTCAAAATGTCATGCTTGTAGAATCTCTTGGATACAATTTACTTTCCGTGTCTAGATTAGCTGACTTTGGATTCAATGTGCTATTCACCAAAGTAGATTGCCAAGTCTTTCGTCGTGATAATCAAAACATGGCTTTTACTGGTATTCGTAGAGGTGATCTATATATTGTTGATTTCACTAAGAAAGCCCAACCTAGAGCTTGTTTCATTGCTAAATCCTCTAAAGGTTGGTTATGGCATAGAAGGCTAGGACATGTTGGTATGCGTAACCTTGACAAGCTAATCAAAGGTGATCATATTCTTGGTGTTAAAGATGTTTTCTTTGACAAAGATAGACTTTGTAGTGCTTGTCAAGCAGGAAAACAAGTTGGTGGAAGTCATCCCGTGAAAAACATCATGACCACTAGGAGACCGCTTGAGCTTCTTCATATGGATCTTTTCGGTCCCAATGCTTACAAAAGCCTTGGTGGTAACTCCTTTGGTCTAGTTATAGTTGATGATTATTCCAGATTTACGTGGGTATTTTTCCTTGATGATAAATCGCAGGTTCAGAAAATCTTCAAGACCTTTGCCAAAAAGGCCCAAAATCAATTTGAGGTGAAGATCAAGAAAGTTCGGAGTGACAATGGAACGGAGTTCAAGAACGCCAATGTAGACTCTTTTCTCGATGAGGAAGGAATTCTACATGAGTTCTCGGCTACGTACACTCCTCAACAAAATGGAGTTGTTGAGAGGAAGAACCGAACGCTCATAGAGATGGCAAGAACGATGCTTGATGAATACAAGACACCGAAACACTTTTGGGGAGAAGCGGTCGAGACAGCTTGTCATGCTATCAACAGACTTTATCTTCATAAGCTCCTCGGCAAGACATCATACGAGCTTCTCACCGGTAACAAACCCCAAGTGGGATACTTTCGTGTCTTTGGTTCAAAATGCTATATCCTTGATAAGCATCGTCGGTCTAAATTTGCTCCTAAATCTCATGAAGGCTTTCTTCTTGGTTATGGATCAAACTCCCACACCTACCGTGTCTACAATAATTTCACCCGAAAGGTTGAAGAGACGGTAGATGTGAAGTTTGATGAATCTAATGGCTCGCAAGTAGAGCAAATGCCTATTGATGTAGGAGACAAGGACCCATCGGAAGCTATCCAAGATTTATCTATTGGAAAGATCCGTCCCATGGAAGTGAAGGAGAGTACCTCATCTACATATGTGGAGCCACCTACCTCACAGAGAGATGAACCTCAAGGCAACATGGAGGCCTCCACAAGTGGAACTCACCAAGATGAGGAAATGCAACAAGAAGATCCACCACAACCTCCTTCTCCACCACCTCAAGACAACACCAACAACAATGAAGAAGAAGAAGAAGAGGAAGATGAAGATGATGAGGAAGCTGAGCCACAACATCAACAAAAGCTATCCCGAGTTCGAGCAAGAGTCAAGAAGAATCATCCCGTGGAACAAATGATGAACGACATCAACTCCGGGAGAATTACTCGCTCTAAAACTCGCTTAGCTAACTTTTGTGAACATTACTCATTTATCTCTAGTATTGAACCTATGAAGGTAGAAGAAGCACTTGATGACCCGGATTGGGTGAACGCTATGCACGAAGAACTACACAACTTCGAGAGGAACAAGGTGTGGACATTGGTAGAGAAGCCCAACGATGATCAAAACATCATTGGAACCAAATGGGTGTTTCGGAACAAGCAGGATGAAGATGGACAAGTCATCCGCAACAAGGCTCGTCTCGTAGCTCAAGGTTACACACAAGTCGAAGGTATGGACTATGGTGAGACCTATGCCCCCGTTGCTAGACTTGAGTCCATTCGCATTCTTCTTGCTTATGCCAATCACCATGATATTACTCTCTATCAAATGGACATCAAAAGTGCTTTCCTAAATGGTGAAATTGAGGAGGAAGTATTTGTTAAACAACCTCCCGGTTTTGTGAATCCCAAAAAGCCTAATCATGTTTACAAGTTGCATAAAGCTCTTTATGGTCTTAAACAAGCCCCTAGAGCTTGGTACAAATGCTTAACTAGCTTTCTTCTTGAAAAAGGCTTTGAAATTGGAAAGATAGACTCAACGCTGTTCACGAAAAGGGTTAATGGTGAACTATTTGTGTGCCAAATATATGTTGATGATATTATCTTTGGTTCAACTAACCCCCATTTTAGCAAGAAGTTTGGACAGCTCATGTCGGAGAAGTATGAAATGTCCATGATGTGTGAACTCAAATTCTTCCTTGGGTTGCAAATCAAGCAATCTAAGGAGGGTACCTTTGTCTCACAAACAAAGTACACCAAGGATCTCTTCAAGAAGTTCAACATGCAAGAAAGCAAAGGTATGAGTACCCCCATGCCTACTAGTGGACATAATGACTTGACAAAAGATGGAGAACCCGTTGATCAAAAGGTTTACCGTTCTATGATTGGTTCTCTACTATATCTTTGTGCTTCTCGTCCTGACATAATGTTGAGTGTATGCATGTGTGCGCGATATCAAGCAGCTCCTAAAGAATGTCATCTTAAAGCTGTTAAAAGGATAGTGAGATACTTGATACACACACCAAACTTTGGCATTTGGTATCCTAAGAGGGCCTCTTTTGATCTTGTTGGCTATTCCGACTCGGACTATGCCGGTGACAAGGTTGATAGAAAGTCAACTTCGGGTACATGTCAATTCCTTGGTCGATCCCTTGTATCTTGGTCATCCAAGAAACAAAATTCGGTATCTTTATCCACTGCCGAAGCAGAATATATTGCTGCTGGTTCGTGTTGTGCTCAATTACTATGGATGACACAAACGCTTAAAGATTATGGGATACATGTGAGACGTGTTCCCTTGCTTTGTGACAATGAGAGTGCAATCAAGATTGGACACAATCCTGTGCAACACTCTCGAACAAAGCATATTGAAGTTCGTCACCATTTTATTCGTGACCATATTGCCAAGGGTGATATTAATCTTAAGCATGTTCGTACTGACAAACAACTTGCTGATATCTTTACGAAACCTCTTGATGAGAAGGTGTTTTGTCGCTTAAGGAGTGAGTTGAACATCATTGATGCTTCAAACTTGGAGTAAGAACTCCATTGATGCATGCAAGGCATGAGCCTCTTGACTAATCCTTGATATTTCTCTTATGATGATGATCATATGTCTTGGACACATTTGCCTCCTTGTATTGCATCTAACTCTTTGCAGGTACTTGGATGATCTACATTCCACAAGATTACCACACACTCAAATCATGAGTAATCTTGTCATTGACCAAGTATCTAGCCCTTTGGGATGTTGTGTTCAAGGAACAAAATTCCACATATCCTTTTTGACATCTTATACATCTAGTATTTCACTCTTGTCATCTTGGATATTCTTGAGTATTTCCTTGCTTGCCTAACCCATGTAGGAAGATGAACTACACAAGTAGAAATGGCGCTTCAACCTCACATTCAATGAGCACCTACATCAAGCTTACCTACATGAGTAAAGCAACAACAAGCCCAAGGTATGTTCTTCACATCTTCAAGGAGCTTTGCTCAAAAGCCATGAGTACAAGCAGCTTCATAAGATGTGATCACATCAAATGCTTAATCGAAAAATGGCAACCCCATTTTTGAGCTTAAAATGATGAGTATGACCTATGATCAAATGCCTTCATTTGACTCCTAAGTCAATATACTCAAACATAGGTGACTTTGTCGCCGACCTTTATCTAGATGAAGTACATATGCTTTTGGAGTTTTTCTATTTTCTCTTATGCTCTCTCATTGAGTTTTCTTTACACAAAAAAAAAAACTTCATCTAGAGAATCTTTTTATTTCTTTTCTTATGTTTCTTTGTGAATATCCTTCTGGAAATCTTTTTATGGCTCTGATCAATTCCCTGAAAAACTTTTACAAATTCATTGCAAATCTTTTGAAACTCTCCTTGCAAAGTGAGCTGAATTATTTCCATATTTTCTTGGAGTTAAACTCGGTGTCACCGATTTATCTTCCAGGACATCTACTTCTGCAGCTCCACTCAATTTTAAATTCTAAGAAGGAGAGGACTCAAATTTTATTTCAAAGGGCAAATAAGTCCTGTTGTGATTCTTCAGGATCCCACTTCTTTCTTTCTTTCTTTCTTTCTTTCCATCTTTCCTGTCCTACCTAGTTTACTGTCCTTTTCGGCACTTGATGTCAAAGGGGGAGAGAACTTAGGGGGAGTAGGGGGAGTAGGAGAGAAGAGAAGACTTAAGGGAAGAAGAAAAGCAATCTTATCTTAAGGGGGAGAGAATCACATCAAAGCTTTGTCGTGTTTACATTGGACATTACAATTGGCATCTTTCTTTTGATTTTGCTTTTTCCATCACACCCCTTGTTATCACAATTGGTATCTTATTCACAATTGGTATCTCATGAAATCTTTTAGCTTAAGGGGAGAAGACTTAGAGGAATCTTCACAATTGATATCCTATGAAAAGCAAAATCTCTCAGAGTTCATTGAAAATCTTTTAGCTTCGGAGACATGTTTGCTGATTCAAGCCTGTGCTCAATATGAGACACTCTTTATACATGTCCTCCCTGGCTTGGTACTCTTGATGTCCTTGCAGTTGGTTGAAGGAATACTCTTGTGTTATCTAACCTTGTTTTCTCAAGTTTATCCCTTCAGGTACAATGTCAAGTGTCAAGGAACCTCAAGGTAAGTATATGCATCTTGCAGAATGTGCATGATGGTGACTTGCTTGTAAATACTTGTTTGCAAGAAATCACCATGCACATATGCATTATCACTCACTTCCCTTCTATTCTGCTCTGATGCATATAGCCAAGCTGCATGTAGCACATCTTGCTTATCTCTCTTGTGTGCTTGTGGTAGTCCAAAACCATAATATATGAAAATCTTGCACACTTGTAGGGGGAGCCTGTGTACTACATGCTTGTCAAAGCTTTCGTGATAATCTTGTCTTTCTTTCAATAAGCTTTGATGTCTCGTTAAATATAATTTTAGTGTGTTGCCATCAATTACCAAAAAGGGGGAGATTGAAAGCACATTTGCTCCCTGGGTGGTTTTGGTAATTAATGACAACATACTTTGTGGTTGGACTAATACTTTTATCAAGTATGTTTCAGGAAACCCAATCACATTGGTATGGCAAGATGATTGAAGAAGTGGACCCCTCAAGTGCTAAGACAAGCATTGGCAAAAGCTCAAGACTCCATTTTTGGTTTAGTGATCAAAGATCACATTGAGTCCATAGGAAAAGCCAATACTATTAAAAGGGGATGAGGTTGTGTTAATGCTCTTGTTGCTCAAGTGCTTGGTGATCTAACTCCCTCAACTATCAGCACTATTCACTACTTAACACAAACCCTAACATCTCGGTCACACCGATTTCTCCAACTCAGTCCCACCGAGATGAACCACTTCTGCCATATTCCAAACCCTAGAAAAATCGGTCTTACCGAGTTTGAGATCGGTCACACCGAAACTGAACTGCCAACCTTCTGTAATCATTTCATATCATATCGGAATATCCGAGTTTGCATTTTCGGTCTTACCGAAATGGCCAGGTTCTGTCTTGGGTCAAATCGGTCTCACCGAGATTGCATTATCGGTCTCACCGATTCTGGCATGTTCCTGCTCTTTCTCAAATCGGTCTAACCGAGTTTTCTTTCTCGGTCTCACCGAAAACTCCAACGTTCATATCAGATACACTTTCGGTCCCACCGAGATGGTATTTTCGGTCCCACCGAAAATCCCAACGTTCACTATATTTGAACTTTCGGTCTGACCGAGTTTTCACTTCGGTCTCACCGAGATTGGTCAAATGTGTGTGTAACGGTTGGATTTTGTGTGGAGGCTATATATACCCCTCCACCCCCTCCTCATTCGTGAGGAGAGCCATCAGAAAGTACCACCATTCCTACCATACACTTTCTGAGAAGTGAACCACCTACCCTTGTGTTGAGATCAAGCCATTCCATTCCTACCATATGAAACTTGATCTCTAGCCTTCCCAAGTTGCTTTCCACTCAAATCTTTCTTCCACCACAGCCATATCAGTGAGGAGAGTTGAGTGTTGGGGAGTTTATCACTTGAAGCACAAGAGCAAGGAGTTCATCATCATCAACACCGTCTATTACCTTTTGGGGGTGGTGCCTCCTAGATTGGTTAGGTGTCGCTTGGGAGCCTCCGTCTTGATGATGTGGAGTTGAACCAAGATGTTTGTAAGGGCAAGGAGATCGCCTACTTCGTGAAGATCTACCCCGAGTAAGGCTAGTCCTCCGTGGGCGTAGGCCGTGATGGAATAGACAAGGTTGCTTCTTCGTGGACCCTTCGTGGGTGGAGCCCTCCGTGGACTCGCGCAGCCGTTACCCTCCGTGGGTTGAAGTCTCCATCAACGTGGATGTACGATAGCACCACCTATCGGAACCACGACAAAAATCTCCGTGTCACCAAACTGCGTTTGATCTTCTCCACCTCTCTTTTACATGTGCAATTTACTTTCCGCTGCATATACTCTAGAATTGCATGTGTAGGGTGTTACTTGAACTGATCTTGTTTGTGAAACTGCCAAAAACATTGCATGATCTAAAGGCAGATTTTTTATATTGTCAAGTAGTCTAATCACCCCCCCTCTAGACCTACTTTCGATCCTACAACATATATATCATTGAACTAATATTATCTTGAGAATCATTTCAGAAAAGTTCGATGATATGGGTATGGAAATGTCTGAAGAAGTGGACCCCTCAAAATGCTAAGACAAGCATTGGCAAAAGCTCAAGACTCTATTTTTGGTTTAGTGATCAAAGATCACATTGAGTCCATAGGAAAAGCCAATACTATTAAAAGGGGATGAGGTTGTGTTAATGTTCTTGTTGCTCAAGTGCTTGGTGATCTAACTCCCTCAACTATCAGCACTATTCACTACTTAACACACACCCATAAGTAATCTCGGTCACACCGATTTCTCCAACTCAGTCCCACCGAGATGAACCACTTCAGTTGTTTCTCCAAACCCTAGCTTCTCGGTCAAACCGATTCTGAGTTTCGGTCTCACCGAAAAAGGGCTGCCAACCTTCTGTGATCACTTCACATCAATTCGGAATATCCGAGTTTATATTTTCGGTCTCACCGAAATGGCAAACCCTAACCTTTGACTCACTTCGGTCTCACCGAGATGGTATTTTCGGTCCCACCGAAAATCCCAACGTTCACTATATTTGAACTTTCGGTCTGACCGAGTTTTCACTTCGGTCTCACCGAGATTGGTCAAATGTGTGTGTAACGGTTGGATTTTGTGTGGAGGCTATATATACCCCTCCACCCCCTCCTCATTCGTGAGGAGAGCCATCAGAAAGTACCACCACTTCTACCATACACTTTCTGAGAAGTGAACCACCTACCCTTGTGTTGAGATCAAGCCATTCCATTCCTACCATATGAAACTTGATCTCTAGCCTTCCCAAGTTGCTTTCCACTCAAATCCTTCTTCCACCACAGCCATATCAGTGAGGAGAGTTGAGTGTTGGGGAGTTTATCACTTGAAGCACAAGAGCAAGGAGTTCATCATCATCAACACCGTCTATTACCTTTTGGGGGGTGGTGCCTCCTAGATTGGTTAGGTGTCGCTTGGGAGCCTCCGTCTTGATGATGTGGAGTTGAACCAAGAAGTTTGTAAGGGCAAGGAGATCGCCTACTTCGTGAAGATCTACCCCGAGTAAGGCTAGTCCTCCGTGGGCGTAGGCCGCGATGGAATAGACAAGGTTGCTTCTTCGTGGACCCTTCGTGGGTGGAGCCCTCCGTGGACTCGCGCAGCCGTTACCCTCCGTGGGTTGAAGTCTCCATCAACGTGGATGTACGATAGCACCACCTATCGGAACCACGACAAAAATCTCCGTGTCACCAAACTGCGTTTGATCTTCTCCACTTCCGTTTACTATATATGCAATTTACTTTCCGCTGCCCATACTCTAGAATTGCATGTGTAGTATGTTACTTGACTTGATCTTAATTGCAAAACTGCCTAAAACTTTGCACAACCAAAAGGCAGATTTTTATCTTGTCAAGTAGTCTAATCACCCCCCCTCTAGACCTACTTCTTCGATCCTACAAGTCTGTACCGCGAACAACGGCTATTCGAATAGTTTGATAACCCTGCAGGGGTGTACCTCTTCACACACGCTTTCACCACTTATCGTCGTTTACTCGGCGTGTACTCGGCAACCTTCAAGCGGAAGCCCAGCGGGGGTGTCGGCCACGACCTGACTAACTACTCAAGTCTCTCGTCCTGGTTTATCGCCTATTTGGGTTCCATCCGTGGGGAGATCCGGCCGGGGTGTCGCTCACGGCCCCAAACGATGTGTACAGGGTTCCCGAGTCACCAAACGGGCAACCGGTACACCATGCCACGTACCTGTAGCATCACAACCCACCCCGAGGGTCAGCGTTGTGCACGACCTCCAGTAAGCTATAAACACCAGAAACTAGTTGCAACTCCTGGACAGAGATCAAGGGTAATTAATAAGCCGAGAGGGTCAATTAAGGATCCCAATGTGTGGTAGTAGCTGTAACTTGAACCACACATACAGATCTCGGGTCCTATGGACGATTCCAATGAAACAACCCACCATGTACTCCTACATGGCCTTTCATCGATACCTTTGCCAAGCGTGTTCCACACTTCCCTCTCTTTATCGGTATGATCATTTCACTCTGATCCATCACCCAGATGAACCAGACCAGACACAACTCTAAGCATAGCAGGCAACATAAACAAATAGCATGGTGGATCACACATCACATGGCTCAATCAACTCCTACACATGCTAGTGGGTTTCAACTATTTACTGTGGCAATGACAGGTCATGCAAGGGATAGGGTTCAACTACCGCAGCAAGTAGCAGTTCACACGCTGTTGCCTTAATGCAGTAAAAGAGAGCAGGAGCGAGAAGATTGGGTTTGTATCGGAATGATCAATGATTGCTTGCCTGACAAAGTAGTTGTCGGGTACTGCTCTTCAACTGGATATGCCGCAGTACCCTCGGGAGCAGGACCTAACATAGAGAATACCGGCGATACAATCATTAACAAACAAATGCAACAATATGATGCATGCTCATGACATGGCAAGATGCATGTGTGTTGGCTAATGCAACTAAAACCAGAAGGTTTGAGCCTCTTTGAACCAAAGATTCAAATTGGCACTTTAACTATTATTTAAATAAGTGCATTATCATGTGTTAATGTATACAGCAAGGTTAACTTGCTCAAACATGCATGAAACCAGTGCCATTGGAAAGATTGGATTTTTTTTGATCATTTTTCATATATAAATCTTTTCCATCTGAGCTACTGTTGAATTTATATGATTTTTTGGAAGTTTAGGCATTTTTTGGAATTTCCTGAATTATTTTTAAATCTAAAAATCCCAGAAAATCCTTTACTGCGTCAGCATGACATCATGCTGACGTCAGGTAGTCAACAGGGCCAGTCCAAGTCAAACCTGACCAGTGGGACCCACCGGTCAGTGTCACAGTTAACTAATTAACTAATTAGAATTAAATTAACACCTAAACTAGGTTTGACTTGCGGGTAGGGCCCACATGTCAGTGACCCAGGGGGTCAAACCCGTGGTAAAACAGGTCCATCTCGCCGGCGTTTAGCCGCCGGCGAGGCCAAACACGGCGGTGGGGTGTGGGTTTCGTGCTCCGGCTGCCAAATCGACGGCGGAGCACATCTACGGGTAGCTGGAGGCAAACCGCATCGAGTGGAGGTGGTGGCTGGCCTCGGGGTCGCCGGAGATGACGCCGGCGACGAGTCCAGCAGCGGCCGGAGTTCGGCAAAGTCGAAAACGACGGTGCGGTGCTCGTAGAGGAGCGTGAAGTGGTCCTAGAGCATCTACGTGTGATGGTGAATCTGATAGGCACGGTGGCCGGACCAATGGATGGCCGGAGCCTTGTCGGCGACGAGCTCCACGGCGGTGCGTGCAGGTGAGCTTCGTGCGGTGCGTTCCAGGGCAGAAGAGAACCAACGGAGAGGGGGAGGACGAAGCTGGGCTCACAGGGGTTGCAGCAGGTGCCGGAGCGAGCTCGGGGGTGGTCGGAGCTGAGCGGGACGGCGAGGGGGATCTCCGCGGCCGGAGTTGGGGAAGAAGAGGTCGGGGCGTCTCTAGGGCGGGCGAGCGCTTGGGGCTCGGCCTGTTCGAAGTAGTCGAGGACGGCGGAGACGACGGACACCAAGGCGGGGCTCAGGGATGACGGTGGGCGCGGCTTCTACGACGGTGCGAGCACGACGGCGTCGGCCATGGCGCGGGGAGAGCGAGGGAGAGGAGCTGGGGAGAGGGGGAGGTGTCTGCGAGGTCGGGGACGACGTGTATGACCGATTCAGGCTTCCAGGGCGGCGAGGGGAGGAAGCAGGGCGGCGGGCAGCTGCGTGGCGCGCGGTGCGGTCGCCGTCGAGCACCTGCCTGCCTGCCTGGCCGAGCCAAGCAGCTCGCTGGAGCGGCAGCTGGGCTGGGCCGGCAGGTGGGCCGGGTGGGGCGCCAGGTAAACTTCTTCTCTCTCTCTTTTTTTTCTATTTCTTTATGTTTCATTTGTTTTGCAACTTTGTTTAATTAAATAAAATGCCAGAGCATTTTTATAACTCATAACACTTGTCATGTCTACTGTATATAATATGAACAGTAGGAAACATTATAGTTTATGATTATTTGAGCATTTAAAATATTTTATAGCATTTAAATGCCCAAATTCAAATACCATATGATTTAATCCAGTGACCTTGGATGTCCTAGAAAATTGTGCACCATTTTTAGCAAAGGTTTGAGACCAAGGCAGAAATGATGAACATTTTTGAAGGGCATTTTGGGTACATTGGAAAATATTTTATCAAACCCTAGTTGTTAGAAGAGGGGTGCTGGGGTTTCTGTCATTCGCATTTCAAATTTCTTTGAAAAGTAAACATGATGCACACACCAACTAACCCTAATGCAAGTGCTAACTAGGGATGTGACAACTCACCCCCACTTAAAAGAATCGCGTCCCGAGATTCGGGTTCCTCCGGAAAGAGGGTGGGGTACTCAAGTCGAAGACGATCCTCCCTTTCCGAAGTAGCTTCACTCTCGGAATGATGTGACCATTGAACCTTGAGAAATTTGATATTGTGGCGTCGAGTGGTGCGCTCGGTTTGATCAAGAATACGAACGGGGTATTCTCGATATGTGAGATTGTCCTGGAGATCAAGCGTTTCGTGGTCCACTCCGCGGATAGGATCCGAGAAGCAACGTCTGAGTTGAGAAACGTGGAACACGTCATGAACTCTGGAGAGGTGCGGAGGTAGTTCCAGTTGGTAGGCAACTTCTCCTCGTTTGGCAAGAATGCGAAAAGGACCGATATAACGAGGGGCCAATTTGCCTTTGATACCGAAGCGATGGGTTCCCTTAAGAGGAGTAACCCGAAGGTAAGCCTTATCGCCGACTTCAAAAGTCACAGCCTTATGATGACTATCATATTGGCTCTTCTGGCGAGACTGGGCTGTTTTCAACCTCTCACGAACGATGCGAACTTGTTCTTCTGCTTCCTGGATCATATCCTGACCAAAGAATTGTCTTTCCCCGGTCTCTGACCAGTTAAGAGGTGTTCGACACCTTCGTCCATATAGAACTTCGAAGGGACCTTTGCCCAAGCTGGCTTGATAACTATTGTTATAAGCGAATTCGGCAAATGGAAGACATTTTTCCCATTCCATACCGAAAGAGATGACAGAGGCTCGAAGCATGTCTTCCAGAATTTGATTGACTCGTTCCAGTTGACCACTTGATTGGGGATGGAACGCGGTACTGAAGGAGAGATAGGTTCCCATAGCATTCTGGAAACTTTCCCAAAATCGTGAAGTGAAAAGACTTCCACGGTCCGAGTTAATCTCCAACGGCACACCATGAAGTGATACTATTCGAGAGACATATAAGTCTGCTAGCTGGCTAGCGGTAATACTCTCGCGAACAGGCAGGAAATGGGCTACTTTAGAGAGACGGTCGATAACGACGAAGATAGCATTATTCCCTTTCCTGGACCTGGGAAACCCGGTAATGAAGTCCATACCGACTTTATCCCATTTCCATTCAGGAATAGCTAAAGGTTGAAGGGTGCCAGCAGGCCGTTGATGCTCTGCTTTGACTCGACGACAAACGTCGCAGTTAGCAATGAATTGAGCGATTTCTCTCTTCATCCTAGTCCACCAGAATCTCTGACGTAGGTCCTGATACATTTTGGTACTACCGGGATGAATCGTGAGAGGAGATTCATGAGCCTCCTTAAGAATCATTTGTCGTAGTTGTGGTTTCTTGGGTACCACCAAGCGGTTCTCGAAGTACACTACACCTCGATCATCCATAGAGAAACTTCTAGCAACTCCGCTAGCAATGCTCTCCTTGATCCGAGATATGCCTTTATCATACCGCTGGGCAACTATGATTTGATCCATAAGGGTAGGTCTCGCCACCAAGGTGGCAAGGAATCCTCGAGGAACAATGTGAAGGTTAAGCTTACGAAATTCCTCGTGGAGAAGTGGTTGACCTTGTTGTAACATTAAATTGTTACAATATGACTTACGACTTAGTGCATCAGCCATGACATTGGCCTTTCCAGGAGTGTAAGTGATTCCTAAGTTGTAGTCTGTGAGCAACTCAACCCAACATCTTTGCGTGAGATTTAGATCCGGTTGGGTGAAGATATACTTCAAACTTTGGTGATCAGTGAAGATTTCACAGCGATTACCAAGGAGGTAATGTCGCCATGTTTTGAGTGCATGGACTACAGCTGCAAGCTCTAAATCATGAGTAGGATAGTTATCCTCATGTGGACGCAACTGTCGGGATGCGTATGCAATCACTTGACGATCTTGCATGAGAATGCAACCTAGTCCTTGTCGCGAGGCGTCGCAATAGATTATAAAATCCTTGGAAAAATCTGGTGGTACCAGTACAGGTGCAGATGTCAGGCGTCTTTTCAGTTCCTGAAAACTGGACTCGCACTGTGGGGTCCACTCAAACTTTTTATCTTTCTTGAGGAGTTCAGTTAGAGGTTTGGCAACCTTGGAGAAATTCTCGACGAAGCGTCGGCAATAGCTCGCTAAGCCAAGAAAGCTCCTAACTTGCTTGACTGATTCAGGAGGAGTCCAATCAAGGACGGCTTGAACTCGCTCGGGATTGACGGCAATACCCTTGCCCGAGATCACATGACCTAGATAGGTTACTTCTGGCAACCAAAATTCACATTTAGAGAATTTGGCATAGAGGCGGTGCTCTTGAAGTTTCATCAATACCAGCCTTAAATGCTCGGCATGATCTTCCTTGTTCTTGGAATAGATGAGTATATCATCGAGGTATACCACGACGAATTTATCCAAATACTCCATGAATAAAGAATTCATTAACCGAGAAAAGGTAGCTGGGGCATTGGTTAATCCGAAGGACATAACGGTGTACTCATATTGGCCATAACGAGTAACGAAAGCCGTTTTAGGAATGTCCCCGATCTTGATTTTGATTTGATGGTAGCCCAACCTCAAATCCATCTTAGAGAAGACTGAGGATCCAGCGAGCTGATCATACAGGTCGTTGATCCTGGGAAGCGGATACTTATTCTTTATGGTGACCAGATTGACAGGTCGGTAATCTACAACCATCCGCTCCGTTCCATCCTTCTTCTTGACGAAGAGTACGGGGCAAGCCCAAGGGGAAGAACTAGGACGGATGAAACCTTTTTGCAAGGACTCGTCGAGTTGTTTCTTTAGCTCAGCTAATTCTAGTGGTGCCATCTTATAAGATCTCCTAGAGATTGGGACAGTTCCAGGGATAAGATCTATCACGAACTCGACATCTCTGTCAGGTGGAATTCCTGGCAGTTCTTCTGGAAAAACATCCGGGAAGTCACGGACTACCGGGATATCTTCGAGTTCTAGTAGAGGGCTGGCATTAAGAGAGTAGAGCTGACGCTCAGCCATTCGAGTCAAGACATTGACTATCTTGCCGGATGGATGTGTAAGTTGAACGGTCCTAGTAAAGCAATCAATTTTGGCGTAATGAGTTGTCATCCAATCCATACCCAAAATGATGTTTATGTCCGAGGACTTGAGGGCGATTAAAGATGCTAGGAAAACAAGTCTATCGACAAGGATTTCATTTCCATGGCTTACCCTAGAGGTTTGCCACTTTGAACCAGGAGTTTGAATAACCATGGAAGTAGGCATGTCACAAAAAGTCATGTTGTGCAATCGAGCATAGCTCTCAGATATGAACGAATGGGATGCTCCAGTATCGAAAAGAACAGATGCCGGATGGCAGTTTACGAGAAGCGTACCAAGGACGACGTTAGGATCCTCATAAGCTTCCTCGGCAGAGACATAGTTGACATGACCACGTGTAGTGGGGATTGGCTCGACATAATTCACCTTGCCGGTTGGTTTACCACGGCCAACGGGTTTTCCTGGTTGGTTCTGAGGACAATCACGCATGTAGTGTCCCGGTTCTCCACACTTAAAACATGTTACAGTGGTGGTGCGTGGAGCAAAGTTGGAAGGTGGTCCTCCATAGGTCTTAGCAGGTTCAAACTGTTGAGTTGGGCGAGGTGCCTCATAGGATGGCCTCGGTGTGTACTTGGGTGGCAGAGCAGTGTTAGGAACCCACACACGGCGCTTGTGAGAGCCAGAGCCGGATGAGGAACCAAAGTCTCGATTATGCTTGCGGGTGGCCTCGAAGTCGGTCTGGCCTGTTTCAGCACTGATAGCCTTGTTTACCAACTTCTAGAAGGAAGTGCACTCGTGCAGACGTAGATCTCGGCGGAGTTCAGGGCTGAGTCCCTTGCGGAACCTCGCCTGCTTCTTGGCATCGGTGGATACTTCCTCAGGTGCATAGCGTGCCAAGTTGCCAAACTCGCGGCTATAGCCATCCACAGTTAACCGGCCCTGGGTGAAATTGCAGAATTCCTCCCGCTTGCGATCCATGAGACCTTCCGGAATGTGATGTTCACGGAATGCCTCACTGAACTCAACCCAGGTAGTGACTTGGCCAGCAGGACGCATAGCTTCAAAGTTTTCCCACCAAAGACTGGCAGGGCCCTCAAGATGGTAGGCGGCGTAGATAACCTTGTCAGCTTCGGCCACACGGGCAGAGTGTAGCTTGTGGGTGATACTACGTAGCCAGTCATCAGCATCCAAAGGTTCAGTGGAGTGATGGAACTTCGGTGGACACATCTTGATAAAGTCATTGATTGACACCACGTCATTCCTCTGGCGGAACCCAGTGTTCTGCTCTATGCGTTCCAGCAGACGGTTGGTCTCTCTCTTGTTCCGTTCTGCTTCGAGCATAACTTCCGCCAAGGAGGGTGGCTGGGGCAGATTCCCATCTCTAGCCCCACTAGCCTCACCCTGCTCCTGAGCAGCAGGAGTGTTGTGAGTGTTGACCATCCTAGGAAAACAAAACAACGGTTTAGGTAAGGATGGCAAAATTTGACATAGAAGTGCAGAATGTAATTGATGACACGGAATGCAAAGATGTTCATCCGTACGACATGGTAATATAGGAACTGCTATATATACACCAGTGGTCATACACACCATACAAAGTTTAGTACAAGCCAAGGCTAAAGTACAACTGCGGTGAAAGACGATACATCCCATCAGAGGCATTCCAAGCTCCTATACATTATTTAACTACACCTCCGGAACTCAGTACACACTAAGTCATATTCCACAAGACGCGCAGGACTGTGGAAATACAACTACTACAATACTACTACAACCACGGCCTAGCTCAGACATTCGCGTAGTAATCCTCGTAAAGATTACCACAGTAGCCTGGAAGTGGAACAGATGGATCTTGGAACTCGCGAGCACTCGAAGGCTGTGGACCATAGGGACATGGATGTGGTCTCGGTCCCGATGCTGGTGGTAATCGACGCCCACGTGGAGGTGTAATACCCCCAACGTCACGCCAATCCATGCGATCAGGCAGACGAGTCCGCACGGGGTACAAATCCCGCATGTCCAGATATTCGGCGTGCACAGCAGGTGCAAGCCGTGTCAAAGTTGTCCAATGAGCGGCTCGAGTGTTATACAGCTCCATTCGGAGGGCACGGACCTCACGGTCCCTATCCTCCAACATCTGAACAGTAGTCTGAAGCAGTGCCTCTTCATGAGCAGCATCAGTATACAGACCAGTGTAGTAGCCTTCCTCTCCGGGAAGTCAGGCTGGCATGTAACAGAACTCAGTGTTCAGTAACAGGGCATGCCTAGCACGAAGAATGGTCATCATCGAATAAGCGGCATCCTGCACTGCCATCTCGATGGTAACCCCGAGTCCATAAGACCAATGGATGGGGTCATTAGCTCCAGGATATGAGGGGTATATCCAGACTGTGCAGAAATACTGACTCTGATTAAAATCCCGGTACTGTTCCTCCACGGTGTACTCCGGATACCAGCGATAACCGGTCTCAGTCAGCACACGGACTAGCATGGCCGTGTGACCGGGCACATTAATGCACCTAGTAAAACGAACCACTTGGTGAGGGATGCGGCCAGACATCTGAAACACGGAAATAATGCAAAGGCATTAGTGTTTCTGAAAGAAATCGGGCAGCATAACAACTGTAAATGCTCAAACAAAGATTTGAGACATCATACAAATGATAGCATAGCCACTCAACAATCCAAATCAAGGTTCCGGGTCCAACAATCATCGTACTAAAAGGATAGAAACTGAACTGACGCTTGACCAACAATCCTAAGAGTCTACGGATTAGTAACACGTGAACCTAATAAGGATAAGAGGCCTAGTCCTAATTCCCCGTAGAAAGAATAGACTGACTCAGATCAGAAGGGCATAAGGTAAAGGAGTAAAAAGAGCCTTACTTTCCCTTCCACAATCAATTCCCCTACATATAACTAAGAATTTTTCTAGACTCAACATCGACCAGTTTGGCTTGAGAAACCTACAGGCAGTCCAACTCTGATGCCAACGCTGTCAGGACCCCGATCCTAAGTCACACCGATCTATCTGTAACACGTCATATCACTTTGCGGCCTCACGCACGGTAACCCCACGGGTGCCACCTTACCTGGCCCGGGACCGTTTGCGCATTTTGGCACACATATATGACAGTGTCGCTAGCATCCATATGACAGAGAACCCGGGCCGACATGGCTAGTTATAAACCAAAAGTGGCACTAGATTACAGAGACAGGCATCCATGACCCAGCAACGAACGTGTCGGTCATCAACGTATGAACCCAAGTCGTAGCAAGCTACATGGACTTAAAGGAACAACTCGTGACATTTCCCCTAAGGGACAGACACAGGAACGAAGAAGGACACATGCCGGCCAGCCTACGTGTTCCGAGCAGTAGCAAGCTACCAAGGCTCATTGGAATCACTAGGAGGCATTTCCCTGTAAGGTAGGCTACCAAAGGAAAACAACTAGGTGTCGGATCCCACACATACCAAGCATTTCAAACATACACGCAATATGCTCAATATGTGCAAATACAACATTGCATCACAACAGAACTCTATGACTCAAAGTACTTTATTTAAAAGGCTCCAAGAGCCATACATAACATATCCATACAGGTAGGGGTCACATGACCCAACACTCAAGTCATACAGTCATACAAGCACAAGCGGAAGCTACATGTCTGAGTACAGACAACTTAGAAAATAAAACAGGTTTGGTGTAGCCTGACTATCTACAAGGCCCTTCACAAGCTCCAGATCTCCGTCTGGGTGTCAAGCTACTCGTCGACGTCAACGTCTATGTAGAACCCATCAGTAGGGGTAGGGTTCTCCTCTGCAACAGTTATTAAGCAAACATGAGTACAAAGGTACTCAGCAAGTCTTACCACAGAACCTATCATACATGCAACATTATCAAAGGGGGGTAGTGGAGTTCATAGCAGAATGCCAGCTTTGACCTTGGCTAACCTATACTACAACTCTCAACAGATTGCAAGATGTTATTACGAACACGAGTCCTCTACTCACCACATCAATACACTACCGAGGATCCTCTTCCGTCATCCTACGGAAGGGCCATCCACGGCACTCACGCTTATCTTGAGGCTCTTAGTAGTATCCATCAACTTGTCTATGAACTGTAAGAGCAACCAAGTAGTCTGTACCGCGAACAACGGCTATTCGAATAGTTTGATAACCCTGCAGGGGTGTACCTCTTCACACACGCTTTCACCACTTATCGCCGTTTACTCGGCGTGTACTCGACAACCTTCAAGCGGAAGCCCAGCGGGGGTGTCGGCCACGACCTGACTAACTACTCAAGTCTCTCGTCCAGATTTATCGCCTATTTGGGTTCCATCCGTGGGGAGATCCGGCCGGGGTGTCGCTCACGGCCCCAAACGATGTGTACAGGGTTCCCGAGTCACCAAACGGGCAACCGGTACACCGTGCCACGTACCTGTCGCATCACAACCCACCCCGAGGGTCAGCGTTGTGCACGACCTCCAGTAAGCTATAAACACCAGAAACTAGTTGCAACTCCTAGACAGAGATCAAGGGTAATTAATAAGCCGAGAGGGTCAATTAAGGATCCCAATGTGTGGAAGTAGCTGTAACTTGAACCACACATACAGATCTCGGGTCCTATAGACGATTCCAATGAAACAACCCACCATGTACTCCTACATGGCCTTTCATCGATACCTTTACCAAGCGTGTTCCACACTTCCCTCTCTTTATCGGTATGATCATTTCACTCTGATCCATCACCCAAATGAACCAGACCAGACACAACTCTAAGCATAGCAGGCAACATAAACAAATAGCATGGTGGATCACACATCACATGGCTCAATCAACTCCTACACATGCTAGTGGGTTTCAACTATTTACTGTGGCAATGACAGGTCATGCAAGGGATAGGGTTCAACTACCGCAGCAAGTAGCAGTTCACACGTTGTTGCCTTAATGCAGTAAAAGAGAGCAGGAGCGAGAAGATTGGGTTTGTATCGGAATGATCAATGATTGCTTGCCTGACAAAGTAGTTGTCGGGTACTGCTCTTCAACTGGATACGCAGCAGTATCCTCGGGAGCAGGACCTAACACAGAGAATACCGGCGATACAATCATTAACAAACAAATGCAACAATATGATGCATGCTCATTACATGGCAAGATGCATGTGTGTTGGCTAATGCAACTAAAACCAGAAGGTTTGAGGCTATTTGAACCAAAGATTCAAATTGGCACTTTAACTATTATTTAAATAAGTGCATTATCATGTGTTAATGTATACAGCAAGGTTAACTTGCTCAAACATGCATGAAACCGGTGCCATTGGAAAGATTGGATTTTTCTGTCATTTTTCATATATAAATCTTTTCCATCTGAGCTACTGTTGAATTTATATGATTTTTTTGAAGTTTAGGCATTTTCTGGAATTTCCTGAATTATTTTTAAATCTAAAAATCCCAGAAAATCCTTTACTGCGTCAGCATGACATCATGCTGACGTCAGGTAGTCAACAGGGCCAGTCCAAGTCAAGTCTGACCAGTGGGACCCACTGGTCAGTGTCACAGTTAACTAATTAACTAATTAGAATTAAATTAACACCTAAACTAGGTTTGACTTGCGGGCAGGGCCCACATGTCAGTGACCCAGGGGGTCAAACCCGTGGTCAAATAGGTCCATCTCGCCAGCGTTTAGCCGCCGGCGAGGCCAAACACGGCGGTGGGGTGCGGGTTTCGTGCTCCGGCTGCCAAATCGACGGCGGAGCACATCTACGGGTAGCTGGAGGTAAACCGCATCGAGTGGAGGTGGTGGCTGGCCTCGGGGTCGCCGGAGATGACGCCGGCGACGAGTCCAGCGGCGGACGGAGTTCGGCGAAGTCGAAAACGACGGTGCGGTGCTCGTAGAGGAGCGTGAAGTGGTCCTACAACATCTACGTGTGATGGTGAATCTGATAGGCACGGTGGCCGGACCAATGGATGGCCGGAGCCTCGTCGGCGACGAGCTCCGTGGCGGTGCGTGCAGGTGAGCTTCGTGCGGTGCGTTCCAGGGCAGAAGAGAGCCAACAGAGAGGGGGAGGATGAAGCTGGCCTCACAGGGGTTGCAGCAGGCGCCAGAGCGAGCTCGGGGGTGGTCGGAGCTGAGCGGGACGGCGAGGGGGATCTCCGCGGCCGGAGTTGGGGAAGAAGAGGTCGAGGGCGTCTCCAGGGCGGGCGAGCGCTCGGGGCTCGGCCTGTTCGAAGTAGTCGAGGACGGCGGAGACGACGGACACCAAGGCGGGGCTCAGGGACGACGGTGGGCGCGGCTTCTACGACGGTGCGAGCACGACGGCGTCGGCCATGGCGCGGGGAGAGCGAGGGAGAGGAGCTGGGGAGAGGGGGAGGTGTCTGCGAGGTCGGGGACGACGTGTATGACCGATCCAGGCTTCCAGGGCGGCGAGGGGAGGAAGCAGGGCGGCGGGCAGCTGCGTGGCGCGCGGTGCGGTCGCCGTCGAGCACCTTCCTGCCTGCCTGGCCGAGCCAAGCAGCTCGCTGGAGCGGCAGCTGGGCTGGGCCGGCAGGTGGGCCGGGTGGGGCGCCAGGTAAACTTCTTCTCTCTCTTTTTTTCTATTTCTTTCTGTTTCATTTGTTTTGCAACTTTGTTTAATTAAATAAAATTCCAGAGCATTTTTATAACTCATAACACTTGTCATGTCTACTGTATATAATATGAACAGTAGGAAACATTATAGTCTATGATTATTTGAGCATTTAAAATATTTTATAGCATTTAAATGCCCAAATTCAAATACCATATGATTTAATCCAGTGACCTTGGATGTCCTAGAAAATTGTGCACCATTTTTAGCAAAGGTTCGAGACCAAGGCAGAAATGATGAACATTTTTGAAGGGCATTTTGGATACATTGGAAAATATTTTATCAAACCCTAGTTGTTAGAAGAGGGGTGTTGGGGTTTCTGTCATTCCCATTTCAAATTTCTTTGAAAAGTAAACATGATGCACACACCAACTAACCCTAATGCAAGTGCTAACTAGGGATGTGACACGCCACTACAGGATCTAGATCCGCGCGCGGATCTAATGTGGCAGAGGCAATCGATTGCCCTCCCCACGCGCATTTAATGCACGCGGATTAGGCATGAAAAAGGTGGGTATCGTACGGGGCGTGGAGCAGTTAATCCCACGCCCTCGCCCCCTCGGCTTCGTCGCCCCGAGCCTATAAGTAGGCCCGGGGAGGGAGGTCAGTGCCGCTCGCGCACACACCCCCGCTCCATTCTTTTCTTCCTCCTTGCTCTTGTTGGGGAACGTAGCATAATTCCAAAAAATTCTTACGCTTCACCAAGATCAATCTAAGGAGTCATCTAGCGACGAGCATAATGGAGTGCATCTACATACCCTTTTGTAGATCGCGAGCGGAAGCGTTCGAAGGAACGTGGATGAAGTAGTCGTACTCTTCGTGATCCTCGTCACCGGTGATCCCAGCGCCAAACGGACGACACCTCCGCGTTCAACACATGTACGGTACAGTGACGTCTCCTCCTTCTTGATCCAGCAAGGGGGGAGGAGAGGTTGACGGAGATCCGGCAGCACGACGGCGTGGTGGTGGATGCAACAGGAAAACCTGCAGGGCTTCGCCGGCGCCCTGCGAGAGGAGATGGAAGTGTGACGGGAGGGGGGAGAGGCGCCAGAGGCTTGGGGTGCGGCTGACCTCTCCCCCCCCCCACTATATATAGGGGCCAGGGGGGCTCCGGCCCTAGGGAGATCAAATCTCCTAGGGGGCGGCGGCCAGGGGGGAAGACTTGCCCCCCAAGGCATAGGGGGCGCCCCTTCCCCTAGGGTTTCAACCCTAGGCGCATGGAGGGGGGCCCATGTGGTGCGCCAGCCCACCAGGGGCTGGCTCCTTCCCCCTTGCAGCCTACGGGACCCACCGGGATAGGTGGCCCCACCCGGTGGACCCTCGGGACCCCTTCGGTGGTCCCGGGACACTCCTGGTGACCCCCGGAATTCACCTGATGGCCGAAACTGGACTTCCTATATATCATTCTTTACCTTCGGACCATTCTAGAACTCCTCGTGACGTCCTGGATCTCATCCGGGACTCCGAACAACATTCGCGTTTCCATGTGCATGTATCTCTACAACCCTAGCGTCACCGAACCTTAAGTGTGTAGACCCTACGGGTTCGGGAGACACGCAGACATGACCGAGACGACTCTCCGATCAATAACCAACAGCGGAATCTGGATACCCATGTTGGTTCCCACGTGTTCCTCGATGATCTCATCGGATGAATCACTATGTCAAGGATTCACTCAATCCCGTATGTTATTCCCTTTGTCTATCGGTACGGTACTTGCCCGAGATTCGATCGTCGGTATGCCCGATACCTTGTTCAATCTCGTCATGGCAAGTCTCTTTACTCGTTCCGTAATCCATCATCCCGTGACTAACTCCTTAGTCACTTTGAGCTCATTATGTTGATGTCTTACCGAGAGGGCCCAGAGGTACCTCTCCGTCATACGGAGTGACAATATCCCAGTCTTGGTTCGTACCAACTCAACAAACACTTTCGGAGATACCCGTTGCATACCTTTATAGCCACCCAGTTACGTTGTGACGTTTGGCACACCCAAAGTATTCCTACGGTATCCGGGAGTTGTACAACCGCATGGTCTAAGGAATAAATACTTGACACTAGAAAATCTTATGCATTACGAACTATACGATCTCGTGCTAGGCTCAGGATTGGGTCTTGTCCATCACATCATTCTCCTAATGATGTGATCCCGTTATCAATGACATCCTACGCCCATGGTCAGGAAACCGTGACCATCTGTTGATCAACGAGCTAGTAACTAGAGGCTTACCAGGGACACGTTGTGGTCTATGTATTCACACATGTATCGTTGTTTCCGTACAATACAATTCAAGCATGGATAACAGACAATTATCATGAACAAGGAAATATAATAATAATCCTTTTATTATTGCCTCTAGGGCATATTTCCAACACTCTCCCACTTGCACTAGAGTCAATAATCTAGTTACATTGTGATGAATCGAACACCCATAGAGTTCTGGTGTTGATCATGTTTTGCCCGTGGAAGAGGTTTAGTCAATGGGCTGCGACATTCAGATCCGTATGCACTTTACAAATATCTATGTCTCCATCTTGAACATAATTCCGGATGGAGTTGAAACGGCGCTTGATGTGCTTGGTCTTCTTGTGAAACCTGGGCTCCTTGGTAATGGCAATAGCTCCAGTGTTGTCACAGAAGAGAGTCATCGGGCTTGGCGCGCTTGGAATGACTCCTAGGTCGGTGATGAACTCCTTCATCCAGACTCCTTCCTGTGCTGCTTCGCAAGCAGCTATGTACTCCGCTTCACATGTAGAATGCGCCACGACACTCTGCTTGCAACTGCACCAGCTGACTGTTCCACCATTCAAAATATACATGTATCCGGTTTGTGACTTTGAGTCATCCAGATCTGTGTCGGAGCTAGCATCGACGTAACCTTTTACGACGAGCTCTTCGTCACCTCCATAGACGAGAAACATATCCTTAGTCCTCTTCAGGTACTTTAGGATGTTCTTGACCGCTGTCCAGTGTTCCATACCGGGATCACTTTGGTACCTCCCTACCAAACTTATGGCAAGGTTCACATCAGGTCTGGTACACAGCATGGCATACATGATAGAACCTATGGCTGAGCCATAGGGTATGACACTCATCTTTTCTCTATCTTCTGCCGTGGTCGGGGACTGAGCCTTGCTCAATCTCATACCTTGCAAAACAGGCAAGAACCCTTTCTTGGACTGATCCATATTGAACTTCTTCAATATCTTGTCAAGGTATGTGCTTTGTGAAAGACCAATGAGGCGTCTTGATCTATCTCTATAGATTTTGATGCCTAATATGTAAGCAGCTTCTCCAAGGTCCTTCATTGAAAAACTCTTATTCAAGTAGGCCTTTATGCTCTCCAAGAATTCTATATCATTTCCCATCAGCAATATGTCATCCACATATAATATGAGAAATGCTACAGAGCTCCCACTCACTTTCTTGTAGATACAGGCTTCTCCCCAAGTCTGTATAAAACCAAACTCTTTGATCACATCATTAAAGCGAATATTCCAACTCCGAGATGCTTGCACCAGCCCGTAGATCGAGCGCTGGTGCTTGCATACCTTGTTAGCATTATCTGGATCGACAAAACCTTCCGGCTGCATCATATACAGTTCTTCCTTGAGCAAACCATTAAGGAATGCCGTTTTGACGTCCATTTGCCATATCTCATAATCATAGAATGCGGCAATTGCTAACATGATTCTGACTAACTTCAGCATCGCTACAGGAGAGAAAGTCTCATCGTAGTCAATCCCTTGAACTTGTCGATAACCCTTAGCGGCGATCCGAGCCTTATAGATGGTCACATTACCATCCGCGTCTATCTTCTTCTTAAATATCCATTTATTTTCTATGGCGTGCCTATCATCGGGCAAGTCCACCAAAGTCCCTACTTTGTTTTCATACATGGATTCTATCTCGGATTTCATGGCTCCAAGCCATTTATTGGAATTCGAGCCTGCCATCGCTTCTTCATAGTTCGAAGGTTCACCGTTGTCTAACAACATGATTTCCATGACAGGGTTGCTGTACCACTCTGGTGTGGAACGTGTCCTTGTGGACCTTCGAAGTTCAGTAGTAACTTGATCTGTATCTTCATGATCATCATCATTAACTTCCTCCCTTGTCGGTGCAGGCACCTCAGGAACAATTTCTTGTGTTGCGCTACTTTCCGGTTCAGGAGGGGTGACTGTCACCTCATCAAGTTCTACTTTCCTCCCACTCACTTCTTTCGAGAGAAACTCTTTCTCCAGAAAGGATCCATTCTTGGCAACAAAGACCTTGCCTTCAGATCTGTGGTAGAAGGTGTACCCAATCGTTTCCTTTGGGTATCCTATGAAGACGCATTTTTCCGATTTGGGTTCGAGCTTTTCAGGTTGAAGTTTCTTGACATAAGCATTGCAACCCCAAACTTATAGAAACGACAGCTTAGGTTTCTTGCCAAACCAAAGTTCATATGGTGTCGTCTCAACGGATTTCGACGGAGCCCTATTTAAAGTGAATGCGGCAGTCTCTAAAGCATAACCCCAAAAAGATAGCGGTAAGTCGGTGAGTGACATCATAGATCGCACCATGTCCAACAGGGTACGATTTCGACGTTCGGACACACCGTTACGCTGAGGTGTTCCAGGCGGTGTCAATTGTGAAACAATTCCACAGTTCCTAAGGTGTGTGCCAAATTCATGACTTAAATATTCACCCCCACGATCCGACCGCAAGAACTTTATTTTTCTGTCATGTTGATTCTCAACCTCATTATGAAATTCCTTGAACTTTTCAAAGGTCTCAGATTTGTGCTTCATCAAGTAGATATACCCATATCTACTTAAGTCATCTCTGAGGGTGAGAACATAACGATAGCCTCCGCGAGCCTCAACACTCATTGGACCGCACACATCGGTATGTATGATTTCCAATAAGTTGGTTGCTCGCTCCATTTTTCCGGAGAACGGGGTCTTGGTCATCTTGCCCAAGAGGCATGGTTCGCACGTGTCAAATGATTCATAATCAAGAGACTCCAGAAGTCCATCTGCATGAAGCTTCTTCATACATTTGACACCAATATGACCAAGGCGGCAATGCCACAAGTATGTGGGACTATCATTGTCAACTTTACATCTTTTGGGATTCACACTATGAATATGTGTATCATCACGATCGAGATTCATCAAAAATAAACCTTTGACCAGCGGGGCATGACCATAAAACATATCTCTCAAATAAATAGAACAACCATTATTCTCGGATTTAAATGAGTAGCCATCTCGCATCAAACGAGATCCAGATACAATGTTCATGCTCAAAGCTGGTACTAAATAACAATTATTAAGGTTTAAAACTAATCCCGAGGGTAGATGTAGAGGCAGTGTGCCGACGGCGATCACATCGAACTTGGAATCATTCCCGACGCGCATCGTCACCTCGTCCTTCGCCAGTCTCCGTTTATTCCGCAGCTCCTGCTTTGAGTTACAAATATGAACAACTGCACCGGTATCAAATACCCAGGAGCTACTACGAGCGCTGGTAAGGTACACATCAATAACATGTATATCACATATACCTTTGACGTTGCCGGCCTTCTTGTCCGCTAAGTATTTGGGGTAGTTCCGCTTCCAGTGACCCTTTCCCTTGCAATTAAAGCACTCAGTCTCAGGCTTGGGTCCATACTTTGGCTTCTTCCCGGCAACTGGCTTACCGAGCGCAGCAACTCCCTTGCCGTCCTTCTTGAAGTTCTTCTTACCCTTGCCCTTCTTCAACTTAGTGGTTTTATTGACCATCAACACTTGATGCTCTTTCTTGATCTCCACCTCCGCTGATTTCAACATTGAATACACCTCGGGAATGGACTTCTCCATCCCCTGCATATTGAAGTTCAACACGAAGCTCTTGTAGCTAGGTGGGAGCGACTGGAGGATTCTATCAACGACCGCTTTGTCTAGGAGATTCATTCCCAACTGAGACAAGCGGTTGTCCAACTCAGAAATCTTGAGTATGTGCTCACTGACAGAACTGTTTTCCTCCATCTTACAGCTGTAGAATGCGTTGGAGACATCATATCTCTCAACTCGGGCATGAGCCTGGAAAACCATTTTCAGCTCTTGGAACATCTCATATGCCTCGTGGTGCTCAAAACGCTTTTGGAGCCCCGATTCTAAGCTGTAGAGCATGCCGCACTGAACCAGGGAGTAATCATAACAACGCGACTGCCAAGCGTTCATAACATCTTGGTTTGCCGGGGCGGGAGCGTCACCTAGTGGTGCTTCTAGGACATAAGTTTTCTTGGCAGCTATGAGGATGATCCTCAGGTTACGGACCCAGTCCGTATAGTTGCTACGATCGTCTTTCAGCTTTGATTTCTCTAGGAACGTGTTGAAGTTGAGGGTGACATGAGCGTGGGCCATTTGATCTACAAAACATATTGTAAAGAATTTAGACTAAGTTCATGATAATTAAGTTCATCTTAATCAAATTTTAATGAACTCCCCTCAGATTGACATCTCTCCAGTCTTCTAAGTGATACATGATCCGAATCGACTAGCCCGTGTCCGATCATCACGTGAGACGGACTAGTCATCAACGGTGAACATCTTCATGTTGATCGTATCTTCTATACGACTCATGTTCGACCTTTCGGTCTTCTGTGTTCCGAGGCCATGTCTGTACATGCTAGGCTCGTCAAGTGAACCCTAAGTGTATTGCGTGTGTAAATCTGGCTTACACCCGTCGTATGCGAACGTTAGAGCCTATCACACTCGATCATCACGTGGTGCTTCGGAACAACGATCATTAGCAACGGTGCAAAGTTAGGGGGAACACAATTCTTGAAATTTTAGTGAGAGATCATCTTATTTACTACCATCGTTCTAAGTAAACAAGATGCATAAACATGATAAACATCACATGCAATCAAATAAAGTGACATGATATGGCCAATATCATCTTGCTCCTTCGATCTCCATCTTCGGGGCACCATGATCATCTTTGTCACCGGCTCGACACCATGATCTACATCATCATGATCTCCATCATCGTGTCTTCATGAAGTCGTCACGCCAACTATTACTTCTACTACTATGGCTAACGTTTAGCAATAAAGTAAAGTAATTACATGGCGTTATTCAGTGACACGCATGTCATACAATAATTAAGACAACTCCTATGGCTCCTGCCGGTTGTCATTTTCATCGACATGCATGTCGTGATTTCCTATTACAAGAACATGATCAATCTCATACATCACATATATCATTCATCACATCTTCTTGGCCATACCATATCACATAGCACATGCTGCAAGAACAAGTTAGACGACCTCTAATTGTTGTTGCAAGTTTTTATGTGGCTGCTATAGGTTTTCTAGCAAGAACGTTTCTTACCTATGCCAAAACCACAACGTGATTTGTCAATTTCTATTTACCCTTCATAAGGACCCTGTTCATCGAATCCGATCCGACTAAAGTGGGAGAGACAGACACCCGCCAGCCACCTTATGCATCTAGTGCATGTTTGTCGGTGGAACCAGTCTCATGTAAGCGTACGTGTAAGGTCGGTCCAGGCCGCTTCATCCCACGATGCCGCCGAATCAAGATTGGACTAGTAACGGCAAGAAAATTGAGCAAACTCAACGCCCACAACTTGTTTGTGTTCTACTCGTGCAAGATGCTACGCAAAGACCTAGCTCAGATGCCACTGTTGGGGAACGTAGCATAATTCAAAAAAATTCCTATGCGTCACCAAGATCAATCTAAGGAGTCATCTAGCAACGAGCATAATGGAGTGCATCTACATACCCTTTTGTAGATCGTGAGCGGAAGCGTTAGAAGGAACGTGGATGAAGTAGTCGTACTCTTCGTGATCCTCGTCACCGATGATCCCAGCACCGAACGGACGGCACCTCCGTGTTCGACACACGTACGGTACAGCGAAGTCTCCTCCTTCTTGATCCAGCAAGGGGGGAGGAGAGGTTGACGGAGATCCAGCAGCACGACGGCGTGGTGGTGGATGCAACAGGAAAACCTGCAGGGCTTCGCCGGCGCCCTGCGAGAGGAGATGGAAGTGTGACGGGAGGGGGGAGAGGCGCCAGAGACTTGGGGTGTGGCTGCCCTCTCCCCACACTATATATAGGGGCCAGGGGGGGCGCCGGCCCTAGGGAGATCAGATCTCTTAGGGGGCGGCGGCCAGGGGGGAAGACTTGCCCCCCAAGGCATAGGGGCGCCCCCTCCCCCTAGGGTTTCAACCCTAGGCGCATGGAGGGGGGCCCATGTGGTGCGCCAGCCCACAAGGGGCTGGCCCCTTCCCCCTTGCAGCCTACAGGACCCACCGGGATAGGTGGCCCCACCCGGTGGACCCCCGGTACCCCTCCGGTGGTCCCGGGACACTCCCGGTGACCCCCGGAATTCACCCGATGGCCGAAACTGGACTTCCTATATATCATTCTTTACCTCCGGACCATTCCGGAACTCCTCGTGACGTCCTGGATCTCATCCGGGACTCCGAACAACATTCGGGTTTCCATGTGCATGTATCTCTACAACCCTAGCATCACCGAACCTTAAGTGTGTAGACCCTACGGGTTCGGGAGACACGCAGACATGACCGAGACGACTCTCCGGTAAATAACCAACAGCAGGATCTGGATACCCATGTTGGTTCCCACGTGTTCCTCGATGATCTCATCGGATGAACCACTATGTCAAGGATTCACTCAATCCCGTATGTTATTCCCTTTGTCTATCGGTACGGTACTTGCCCGAGATTCGATCGTCGGTATGCCTGATACCTTGTTCAATCTCGTCATGGCAAGTCTCTTTACTCGTTCCGTAATCCATCATCCCGTGACTAACTCCTTAGTCACTTTGAGCTCATTATGATGATGTCTTACGGAGAGGGCCCAGAGGTACCTCTCCGTCATACGGAGTGACAATATCCCAGTCTCGGTTCGTACCAACTCAACAAACACTTTCGGAGATACCCATTGCATACCTTTATAGCCACCCAGTTACGTTGTGACGTTTGGCACACCCAAAGTATTCCTACGGTATCCGGGAGTTGTACAACCTCATGGTATAAGGAATAAATACTTGACACTAGAAAAGCTTATGCATTACTAACTATACGATCTCGTGCTAGGCTCCGGATTGGGTCTTGTCCATCACATCATTCTCCTAATGATGTGATCCCGTTATCAATGACATCCTATGCCCATGGTCAGGAAACCGTGACCATCTGTTGATCAACGAGCTAGTAACTAGAGGCTTACCAGGGACACGTTGTGGTCTATGTATTCACACATGTATCGCTGTTTCCGTACAATACAATTCAAGCATGAATAACAGACAATTATCATGAACAAGGAAATATAATAATAATCCTTTTATTATTGCCTCTAGGGCATATTTCCAACAGCTCTCCCTCATCATCCTCGCCACCGCTGCTCGCAGTGCTTCGTCGGAGCAAGTCTTTGCCTTGAGCCATGGCTGCAGCGGCGCAGGTCCGCCACTCCGGCGAGTGGGACGGCAGCGAGGTCCTTGAGGAGAACATCTTCTACCTCTGCCGCGCGCGGCGATTGCCTCCCGCCGACAAGGTCGCCGTGCGCCTGGCGCCTGCGGCGGAAATCAGGCCGGTGCCGCGGTTCGGCGAGCGGGTCGTCTTCTGCTCGCACTTCCCTTGCGGCTTCGGCCTCCCCGCCAGCGGCTTCTTCCGTTCCTTCCTCGAGTTCTTCAACATACAGCCCCACCACCTCACGCCGAACATGGTGGTGACGCTATCCGCCTTCGTCGCCCTTTGTGAGGGGTACTACGGGATACTCCCCACAATGGAGTTGTGGACCGAGCTCTTCTATATGAAGCGCGGTACCGCGGTCCAGGGCGTGGCAGCCCAGTGCGGGGGGTGCATCACGGTGAAGCGCAGCGATACCAAGAACTACTTCCCGTCGCATGTGCTCATGCAATCGGTGAAGCAGTGGCAAAAGACGTATTTCTATGTCTTCAACGTCGACCTCGCGCACGACTTCATCGGCCTGCCGGACTGGACACCCAGCCCGCCTGCCGAGCCCCGCGCCTCTTGGAAGACCCGGATCGTCTCCCTCACACAAGGGGCCTCCATCGCCATGCGGTGCCTCCGGGAGATGAGGGACAACGAGGGCCTGGTGTTCTCGGACCTTCTGCTCACTTTCGCAGAGTGCCGAGTGCTGTCGCTGCAGTCCCGCCCGCATCTAATCTGCGACATGAGCGAGCACCGGGACCCGAGCCGGACCTGCACCAAGCAGATGCAATACAAGGAGGTGGCCCTCTTGGTGAACTCCGTCTCCAATTGCAAGCTCTCCGACTCGGGCTGGGCATTCGGCAAGCCGCCGTACATCCGCAACAATCCGCCGCCTGCGGTGAGCTCCCTCTTTCCTTCTTCTTCTTTCCTTCCTCCGCCTGTCACAGCCGCCTGACCCTTGTGCCGCCTGCAGATCTTCCCGGGCCAGCCAGAGCTGGGCTTCGACCAGCCGGGCCACCCTCTGGAACCAGACCGCTCCCGGAGCGATACGAGCGACCCCGATCTGGGGGCCGCCACTATGGAGGAGGAGGAGGTAACAGGCGGCGGGGGCCAGCCAGCAGACGGCCCATTAGGAGGCGGTGTCGAGAGCTGGCCAGACGATGACGATGAGGACGAGGAAGCGCCTCTTCGCGTCCGAGAGGCGAACCCGACTGAACACGGCAGCAATCTAGTGGCGCCGTCAACCGCAGCCGGCGGCGTGAAACACCGGCCCTCAGCTGGGCCGTCTGGCAGCAGGCCCAAGAAGCTCAAGCTCTCAGCCGCCGCCACCAAACGACAGTAGGCGGCTGCCAAAGCAGCCCTTCCTAGGGTGCCCAAGCCTAGGTCGGCCGTGTCCGCGTAAGTGCTACATTCTTTTTTCTTTTTGCATTCATTCTAATTTTTCGCTTCCTTCGTGGCTGATTTTACCGTTTTCTTGGGAATGCCCAAACAGTGCCCCGCTTTCTCTCTCATGGGCGCCTGCGGGCTCTGTGGTTGGGGGCACGGATGCCCCTCCTACGCCGTGCCGCGTGGATCCTGCCGCCGCGCTCCGGGAGGCGACAGAGAGGAACGCCCGGGAGGCGCGTGAGGAGGAGGAGGCCGCGGCCCTTGAGCAGGCGAAGGCTGACGCTGCTGCCAAGGCGGAGGCCGAGGCAGCCACCAAGGCCCAGGCGGATGCCGCCGCCCAAGTCCTGGAACAGGAGGCGGGCCTCCAGCAGCCGGCGGACCGCGCCAAACCCTAGGACATGGGCTCTCTGGAGCCGTCCGTCCAAGTGCCGGCTGCTGGCGAGCAGCCGGCTCCTGACAGGGAGAGGGACGGCCGCGCCGCCATGGAGACGGAAGCGACCCCTCCCGCGCCGCCTACTGGAACGCAGGATAGACGGCCCGTGGGAGCGGAGGTGCCGCCGGTGGAAGGCGTGCTGGTGGCAGGCCCGCAGCCGACCCCCCGAGCCCCCGCCCGTCCGCGTCCTGTGAGGGCGGCCTCGGCGCCGCGGCGAGTAGAGGCCGGCGCCGCCAGCTCGTCATCGCCGGATAACAAGGCCACCAGTGCAGCGCCGCCAGGCTGGATGCCCGGAGGTGGCGGCGCGGTTATCGTTGCGTCACGAGACGTCCTCGACCGCTTCAATTCTCTGGGCGTGGTCGTGCAGACGGTTTTGCGGGAGTTCCTGGCTACGCGAACCTCTATCCGGGTATGTTGATTCCTTGCATCTGTTTTTATTTCTTCAGTTTCTTCTGTGGGGTTGCGTCAGCGCACCCACTGGGTGTAGTCCCCGAGTTCTGAGCCGGCTGCTGAGCAGGCGGCTTGGAACTCCAAGGCGTTACTCTGTGGGCTGACTTGTTTCTTGTTGCAGGATTACCATAATCTTCGGGTGGCGGCCTTCAACTCCCAGCGTCAGGAGCTGGCGCAACTGAGGGCTGCTCTGGCCGAAAGCCAGGGTAAGTGTTTTCTTTTCCTCCTTGTGGGGGCGCGTCAGCGCACCCGCTGGGTGTAGTCCCCGAGTTCCGAGCCGGCTGCTGAGCAGGCGGCTTGGAACTCCAAGGTTGTCTTGTCTTTTTGCTGATGTTGACGCTCCTTCTCCTTTCTTGCCAGCGACCGCGATCGACCTCTGCAATCAGCTAGGCGGGGTCCAGGCCGAACTCGCCGCCAAGGAGCAAGAGCGCAGCCTCGCCGCCCAGGACCGTGACCGCCTGGCTAAGGAGATGGTAGACCAGGCGGCGACACACAAGACGGAGCTTGGGAAGCTGGCGGACGCTGAGGTGCTCCTCCGAGCCAAGTTTGAGACTGAACGCTAGAACTGGTCCGAGAAGGAGGCAGCCCTGTAGGACGGCTACGGGGCCATTGCGGACATGGTCAATGGTAAGCCGCCTGCCCTGCTTTCACGTGCTTCCTGTCTGTTACGGACGGCTTTCTCTTTTCTGATCTTTTGTCTTGTTCTTGGCGCAGAATTCTTTCCTGGCCATTCTGTCGCCGCCAGCCAGGCTATTGAGGCCCAGCGCGATGAGAGGTGCCAGGCGGGCCGGGTGATCACACCCAACGCGCCCCGGACTCCCGTCAAACAGCTTCTCGCCATCAAGGCGCGCCTCTAGCTGGCCCACCCCTTGCTCCACCGTCTGCAACGTGCTGGGGCCCAGGTACTGGCCACCCTCTGGCCAGGCATCCTAGTACTCCGCACTCCTAGATGGACCGCCGACTGGCTGGAGGTGGCTGGGAGTCGCTTTGAGGCCTGGAAGGGCGCTGCAGCGAGGGCTGGTGCGCGGACCGCCCTGGAGTTTGCCAAGGGTTGGTACCTGGACCTGGACCTCGCCCAGCTGGCGACCTTCTGCCTGGAAGCCGAGGTTGAACTGGCCGCGGTGCGAGGAGATCTCGTCAAGTGCGCCGCCTCCCTCGCCGACTACGCCGACACTGCCGTTTTCATTCTAGAGTTGGATGAAAACGGTCATGTGGTGCCACCCGATAACTTTGGGCTAGACCTGGCGGTGCCGGAGGAGCTAGATGAGGGGATCGCCTCAAGCGACGACAACGAGGATGAGGAAGACGGCAATGAGGAAACCAGCTCCCAGGAGGCGGAGCCGTCTGCTCGCTACCAGCCCGATCAGGCCTCCACCAGCTGGACGGCGCCGTCTGCTGCGGGAAGCGACCAGGTCGAGACCTATCAGGCGGTCCCCCAGCAACCGGCCTTGTTGACCCCGTCGTGCCACCCGCTCTGCCTGCTGCACCTCTAGTTTAGGCGTCGTTGTGTATCTTTCATTTCCTGTTTTCTTTAAGACTTGGTAGGATTAGTCCGAACAATTCCACCCGCTGGGTGTATTCGTAAGATATTGCTGGAAGGCGGCATTCGAGGCCTTTTGTTATAAATATTATCTTAATTCTGCATATGCCTATGCTGTCTGCCAGGTTCTAGAGTTAGCACCGTCCTTTGTTCCTTCGGGCATTTTTCTTTTGCTGTTTCCTTTAACTGTCGTTCCGCCAGCCAGACAGCCACTCTGTGGTCTGTGACTGGGTCAGGTACTTAGCTGTTTTCCGGATAGGCAAGTATCCCGCCCTCTGGAACGCGGTTTTGCTAAGCTAGAAGTCGGCTGGCCGGCTGCTCGATAGCCGTCCAACTTGCATAAAGGGCCGTCTTGCCCTATGTTCATTTTTCTTTCGCCATTTTTCATGTGTGCACCACTTCCTGCCTTTGACTCCCGCCAGTCTGACAGCCGCATTCTGCGAGTCTGTGAATGTAGGTGGGAGAGGCCTTGGATGCCGACACATTACTTGTCCGACTGTTGAAGAAAAGTTTTAAACATAGCGCCACACGGCAAGCCCTCGGGCCGTCTGCTTGGTCCCGATGCCGGACGGAGAAATGAAAACACTCATTCATAGGCATAAATCTTATCATATAGATAAAGGGTTGGACAGTCCCCGAGAACTCCTCGGGGGTCCCATTGTTTCTCAAAATAAAGTAGATAGCACAACATATACTGTCTTTAGCTATAAAAGCGGCGAAGTAGGTTTGCGTTCCACGGGCGTTCCGACTCCTTGCATGGGTCAGCTCTTTTGCGTGCTCTTGGCTTCTGCGCATCGATGAGGTAGTAGGCATCGTTGCCTAGTACCTTGCTGATGATGAATGGTCCTTCCCAAGGGGATGAGAGCTTGTGCTGGCCGACTGTTCGCCGGATCAGCCGAAGCACAAGATCTCCCTCGCGGAAGGAGCGTGGCCTGACTCGCCGGCTGTGGTAGCGACGGAGACCCTACTGGTAGATGGCGTACCGGTGGAGTGCTACCAGTCGGGCCTCCTCCAGCAGGTCCACGCCGTCTTCTCGTGCTTCTCTTGCTTCGGCTTCTGTGTACATGGTGACACGAGGCGAGTCAAACTCAACATCTGTTGGGATGACGGCCTCGTCCCCATAGATGAGGAAGAAGGGAGTGAAGCCGGTTGACTTGTTCGGAGTTGTCCTGAGGCTCCAGAGGACAGACGGCAACTCTTCGATCCAGCAGTCGGCTCATCGTTCCAAAGGCTCGACCAGCCAGGGATTGATGCCGGACAAGATAAGGCCGTTTGCGCGCTCAACTTGGCCATTTGACTGAGGGTGGGCAACCGACGCTAAGTCCAATCGGATGCCCTGCGTTGCACAGAAACGGGCCAAGGCGCCTTTGGCAAAGTTTGTGTCGTTGTCGGTGATGATGTTGCGTGGTATGCCATACCGGACTGTGATGTCTGCGATGAAGGTCACAATTGTTGGGCCGTTGAGTTTCTTGATTGGCTGCGCCTCGATCCACTTGGGGAACTTGTCCACGGCCACAAGCAAATGGGTCAAACTGCCTCGGGCTATCTTGAAAGGACCCACCATGTTGAGTCCCTAGACTACAAACGGCCAAGTGACTGGAATGGTCTTGAGTGCAGAAGCCGGGAAGTGTTGCTTGGAATTGAAGCGCTGGCAGCCATTGCACTTCTTGACTAAATCTTTGGCATCGTCCAAAGCAGTCGGCCAGAAAAATCCGTGGCGGAAACTTTGGCGACAAGGGATCTTGAGGCCGCATGGTGGCCGCACTCCCCTTGATTAATATCTCTCAAAATGGCCAGACCCTTTTATGCTTCCACGCAGCACTGGAAGACGCCTATTGCACTTCTTATGACAAGCTCTCTGTTAATTATTGTATATGCTGAAGCTCGGCGTTGAACCTGTCGTGCCAAGGTTTTATCTGCTGGCAGCTCTCTTCTGAGCAGGAAATTGAGGATTGGCTGTGCCCAATACGGTGCTGAGACTCCTGTTATTTCTGCCACGGAGACCAGGGCGGTTGGGCTGGGAGGTAGAGGGCTCGGGTGAGCCGCCTGTTGCGCTTCTGTAGTCCCCAGGCTGGCTACAGCAGTCCCTGGCCCGTCTATTGGAGCTGACTCTTCTTGGCCGCCTGATGGATCAATCCCCGGGCTAGTCGCAATAGTCCCCGGGCCAGGTGCCGATGCAGCAGGCCCTGGGCCGTCTTTTGGACTTGAAGTTTCTTGGCCGACTGCTGGAGCAGTCCCCGGCCCAGCCGCTGAAGTTGTTGGGCCGTCTGCCCCAGGATCGGCTGGCATGAAGATTGACTCTGAATCTCGTGACAGCTTGATAGACGGCTTGCACAAGCATTGGAGGGACACGCCGGCTGGTATTGCTTGGCGGGTCGATCCAATTCGTGCCAAGGTGTCGGCTTGCACGTTGTCGGCTCGTGGCACGTGGAGGAACTCGCAGCCGTCAAAGTGCCCACTGATCCGCTGGACAAGGAAACGGTAACTTGCCATGTTTGCATCCTTGGCGTCCCAGTCCCCAGAGGACTACTGGATAACCAAATCTGAGTCACCATAGCACAGCACCCGGCAGATGCCAATCTCTTTGGCCATCCGGAGCCCGTGAATGAGTGCCTCATACTCGGCCACATTGTTGGAGGCGGCGAAGTGGATTTGCAGAGTGTACTTCAGCTTGTCGCCCTTGGGAGAGGTGAGGACAACGCCGGCTCCCAAGACAGTGTGCGTCTTTGATCCATCAAAGTGCATCTGCCAATGGGTTGAATCTAGAGCAGGCGGCAGGTACTAGGTCTCGGCCCAGTCGACGAGGAAGTCGGCCAGCGCTTGTGACTTGATGGTGGTGCGGGGCTGGTAGAAGATGGTGAAGGGGGCCAACTCAATGGCCCACTTCTCCACTCGGCCTGAAGCATCTCTGTTGCCCATGATTTCAGCAAGCGGGGCCATGCATACGATCGTGATCGGATGCTCTTGGAAGTACTGATTGAGTTTCTTGGCGGCGAAATACACGCCATAGCACATCTTCTGGTAGTGGGGGTAATTCTGCTTGGAGACTAATAGCACCTCGCTCAAGTAGTAGACCGATATCTAGACAGGCAAGGCTCTGCCGTCCTCTGAGCGCTCGACCACAATCACAGTGCTGACCACCTGGCTAGTGGCGTCTATGTAAAGGAACATGGGTTCCTCGTCTGTTGGCGCCGTCAGGACAGGCGGCGTGGACAACACTTTCTTGGGCTGCTGGACAGCTTCATCCGCCTTGTCGTTCCACTCAAAGCAAGTGGTCTTCTTAATCAGTTGGTACAGGGGGAGTGCCTTTTCTCCCAGCTGGCTGATGAATCGGTTGAGCGATGCTAGGCACCCCGTGAACTTCTGGACGTCCCGTATGCGAGTTGGCCTTTCCATTCTCTTAATGGCCTTGATTTTTGCAGGGTTGCGCTCGATGCCGCCTTCAGATACCATGAAGCCATGGAGCTGGCCTGCTGGTACCCCAAAGACGCATTTCTCCGGGTTTAGCTTGGTCTGAAAGCGGCACATGTTTTCGAAGGTCTCTTGGAGGTCCTCCAAGAGAGTTCCCCTCTTCTCCGTCTTCACCACGATACCGTCCACGTAAACGTGGGCGTTTCTACCAAGTTGTTTGAGGAGACACTTCTGCATGCAACGCTGAAAGGTGGCGCCAGCATTCCTCAAGCTGAATGTCATAGTCAGGTAGCAGAAGGCCCCAAAACGCGTGAGGAAGGCGGTCTGCAGGCGGTTGGCCGGATCAAGTTTGATCTGGTGGAATCTGGAATAGGCATCAAGGAATGACAGCAGCTCGCATCCGGCTATGGAGTCAATCACCTGGTCTATTCGCGGGAGAGCAAACGGATCTTTAGGGCAAGCTTTGTTGAGGCTGGTGTAATCAATGCACATGCGCCATTTGTTATTCTTCTTCAGCACTAGGACAGGGTTGGAGAGCCACTCAGGATAGAACATTTCCATAATAAAGCCGGCTGCTAGCAGGCGGGCGACCTGTTCTCCAACAACTTCTATTTTTTCTTCTAACAGGCGGCAGAGTGGCTGCCTGTCAGGCTTTGCATCTTTTCTCACATGTAGCTTGTGCTCGGCGAATTCCGTCGGGACACCCGGCATGTACTTGGGGGACCATGCGAAGATGGCCCGATTCTCACGGAGGAAATCGACGACATCGCTTTCCTATTTGCTGTCTAGATTTGACACTATGACAGCAAATCGCCCTGGGTGAGACGGGTCAAACGCAATCTTCTTTGTCTCCTTGGCTGGCTGGAACGAGCCTTGCGGCTCTGCCTCCCTGGGATCGGATGGTATGGCTGGCAGCTCGCCAGCCATTGCCACCAACCGTTCCAGGCGGCGCTTCCCTTCAGCTAAGACAAGGGACTCGGCCAGCCGGCTGCTGGCAGCTGCACAAGCGACGGACTTCTCATAGTCCCCGACTATGGTGATTATTCCTTTGGGACCCGGCATCTTCATCTTGAGGTAGGCGTAATGGGGTACTGCCATGAACTTCGCAAGAGCTGGCCGGCCCAATATCACGTGATAGGGGCTTTCCAGGTTCACCACTTCAAACCATACCGGCTCCCGCCAGAAATGCTTCTTGTCACCAAACAAAACATCAATCTTGGCCTTGCCGATTGGTGAGCAAGAGAGGCCCGGAACGATGCCGTGGAACACGGTCCTGGTTGGCTGAAGTTGTTTCTCTTTGATGCCCAACTTCTCCATGGTGTCACGGTACATGATGTTGATGCTGCTGCCGCCGTCTACCAGCACTCGTGAGAAACGACAGGCCCTCCTGCCGGTGGAGAGAGTTGCATCCAGAACCAAGGCATAAGCCCCTGTTGAAGGCATGATAGCCGGGAGATCTTCACGGCTCCAGCTAATGGGCCTTTCAGACCAGTGCATGAATTCTACGGCTTCGACGGCAATGGTGTTGACTTCTCTGCGCTGCTGGCACCGGCTGTGCCTATCGTCTTCCTGGCTCGTGAAGCCGACGTTGTCGGATTTAGGTCTCCACAAAACCCTATAAGTTCGAACACAGGGGCGTGAACGAAGATCTCTCCCACTCACGTCTACCTAGCGCCTCGCTCTCGTCTCGGTGGAAGGATTCAAGAACACAACAGACAAAACACACAAGAGTTTATCCAGGTTCGGGCCACCTTGTGGTGTAAGACCCTACTTCCTGCTTTGGTGGATTAGCTTCGGGCGAGCTGGGATATGAGCTAGTACAATGGTTCCTGAGCTCAGGAGGTGAACTCAGGAGGGTCAGGAGGCAAGTGTTCTTGCTCCTTGCGTGGTGGCAGAGTGTATGAGTCGATCCCATCACAGTGGGAATCCCAACTACTTATATAGGCGGCCACGGTCCTCTTCCCCCGAAATGTTTAGGCGGGCAGGGATCCCACAACGGCCATTTTTTGAACGGGAACACAAGGACATTCTTATCCTCACAAAAGCGGTCTTCGCGTTTAAAAGGATCAGGCGGTGACACGGTGGTGGGCTCGACGGTGACATCCTCCTTGTCATCCTTGCGGTCTTCGGTCTTGTTGCACCAAAGGGGAAACCTTTGCCCCACTCCTTGGGAACCAACGGCTGCGCTGTCCCCTTTGCACTGAAATGGCAACTGCGCCGCTAGCGGACGCTGGCACCCGCTGGTGCGGTGCATCACTGCTGACATCACTGCCTCCTCCTGAGGCAGGCTTGGCCTTGGATTCTCCGCCCCTCCGGAGCACCTTGCTGAGGCCACTCCCGAGGGGGTCTTGACGTCGTTCTCCTCGCGAGGGTCTTGGACAGCTGGTCGATCAGCTTGGTCGTACCAGGCCACTTGTAGGAGCGCGTCGCGGCCCGCAGATAGGCAAGTCTGGGTACCCTGGTTCCCAGGACGCCGACTATAGCCCCCGGGCCCAAGGCGCGCGCAGAGTTGGCTTCAGGGCGAAGCGCCACGGGCCCCAAAAAGGCTACGAGCCAGGCTAGGGTGTGACGGTTGGATGGGACACGGGCGACCCTGCTCCCCACGCCGTCTCGGCAACCGTGCGTCTTGACAAAAGGGGGCCTTTTCCGTTGGGGGAATTATCGCTCTCTTTCCTTCCTGCTCAGATTTCTTCCCCTTACGACTCCTACCTTCCTGAATCACCTGCGTCCTTCGGCTCCCTCAACCATGGCGAAGAGGAACAAGAATGTCATGCCGGCGCCTGGATCCGCTTCTTCCCTTGATGCGATGCTTGAGGAGTCCTCCATTACCAGGGAGGAGGACTACTCAGAGGTCCAACCTTTCCTCTCGAGCACCCACAATGAGCACGGCCCGATGCGGATCTAGGTCGGATCCACCATGGTGTGGACCTTGTCGAAGTCGTGCTACCCCTTCTTCCTCCACAGCATCTCCGTGGGGCTCGTGACCCCCTTCTCCGAGTTCTTCTACGCCATCCTGGAACATTACCAGGTGCACGCTCTCCACATCCAGCCTCGCTCCATCTTCGTCCTGTCGCTCTTCGCCTTTACTGTGAGGCGCTCGTGGGGGTGAGGCTAACCGTCGCCCTCTTCCATCACTTCTTCTCCATGCACCGGTACGACGATGGCCCGTGCTTGGGCTGCGTTTCCTTCATCTTCCAGCGCCAGGGCTGTCAACTAATGACGGCCGGGAAGAAGATAGAGTCCCACCGGAAGAGGTGGGTCTACCTGGACGCCCAGCGCGTCCATCCTCTGCTGGTGTTGCCTACTGCCCGTCTGGCGAAGCATGCTGGCTAGAGCCACGCGAAGCTCACCGACCCCCTTGCTGGGCCTGTCCTAGCAAAGATTGAGGCCGACCTGAGCTCGAGGCTCGAAGGAGGCCAGATCGTGAAGGAGTTCTTGAGGCAGCGTCTGGCTCCGCTGCAGGCTCACTCGCGCCCCATGTGGGAGCTGATGGGCGACGACGACAGGCTCCGGCTGCACCCAGGGGTGCTGGCCGAGGACGACCTCGACTTCACCTCGAGAACTCTCCTGGGGATGGTTCCGGAGGATCTCCCCGGGGCCTACCTACCGCTGTACAGCCGCCCTGACAAGGCCGAGCTGTTGAAGGCCCTGTCGGGTTTTGGTGCGCCCATGGGCGCTCTGCCCACGTTCGACATGTCTTCTGGTGCTGACGACGAGAGCAATGAGGGGGGCTTTGAGGATACCCTGGACGACGAGGGGGACTCCTCCGGGGCGTTCGCCGGAGCAATGACGTCAGGCACAGGTGCCGCCGGACGGTCCCAGGCGACCACTCCACGTCGATCCGGACGCGCTGCGTCCGGGGGAAGTAAGGTGGCGACTCCGCTGAAGAGTACCGTGACAGCGAACCTAGCGACCGCGGTCGCGCCTAGGACTGTGGCCTCACACCTCGCCTCGGCCCGGGCAATCGGCGCGCCCAGGGCGCCAGCGGCTGATGCTGACTTGCTGGTGAAGAGAAGGGCGCGCCTCGCCTCCGACGAGTAAGTGTGCAATTTCTCACTTATTCTTAGTTGCCGTGTCCCTGATGCGCTCTCCCTGATGCAGCATCCTGGGAGGTGTAATGAAGAAGGTGAAGGGGGAGGTCACCCTGCGATGCCCTGCTCCTCCGGCTGCTGATGCGACCTCGGGGAAGGATGCCGCGGTGCTGGGTGCCCCAGTCGACTGGGCCACCGAGCTTGTGGCGATGGTGTCGCTCGAAGACGTCCTCGTCTCCAGCGAGGTTGCGGAGTTTGCTTCTGCTCCGGCTGCTCTAGCGAGGGAGGCCGGAGCCCCCGAGCCCCTGGTCGAGCAGTCGGTCTTGTCGGTGCCCGTGCGCCAGCCGGCGCAGCCTGGTCCTGAGGCTTTGGAGGCTGCGTTCGCCGTGCTGGGTCGTCTTCGCGCCGATCTGCAAGATGGTGACGGCCACCTGACAGAAGGGTGCCTGGGGCTGATCCGCGGGTGGCTCCTGGCAGACGAGTGTGCGCGGACCTCCTGGGATCAGGCCTCGGTGGTGGCAGCCAAGGGTCGAGAGGAAGTTGCGGAGGCCACGCGGGCTCGAAATACCGCGTGAGCTAATGCCGCGTCCTTCGAGAAGCGCTGCCTCAAGGCAGAGAGCAAGCTGGAGGCCCTCCGCGAGGAAGGCATCGGGCGCGCCCTGGAGCCCGAGAGGTTGGAGAAGGAGCTCGAGGCGCAGAAGACTGAGTCGTCCCAGTTGCAACAGGAGCAGCTTGCTGACCGCGCGTCCCTGGAGAAGCTGAAGGTTGAAGTTGAGCAGGCCAGGGCGACCCAAGCTGCTCGCGACAAGGAGGAAGACCTTGCGGCCTCGGCAGCGGTGAGTCCCGAGGCCCTTGCCGCCTTTGACCTTGAGGCCCGCAAGGCGCTGCATGCCGCCTACGGGGAAGGGTTCAAGGAACCCCTGGCCGCCCCGGAGGAAGGCCCCGCCGGGCTCCTTGCTGCGCTCGTTGTGTCCCTGCATGATGTTGCGGCCGCAATTGGCCAGTTAGCCGACGTCGAGAGCCGCACGCTGCTTACCTTGGTCCTGACGCAGGTGTGCAGCCACCTAAGTCTTCGTGACCCCACCCTTGACCTGGCCTCGCTGTCCGGGCCCGTGACCGAAGTCATGGAGAGCACGGCTGCCGAGGCCCTGAGGGTGAAGGTCATGTCGTTGATGGAGGCGTTCCTCCAGGCCACTACTACCGCAGCCAGGGAGGTGGAGACCGGTGATGACGCGCTCGGCAATACCTGATCCGTCCTGTTCAGAGAGAGAAGTGAGGGTGCCTCGGGGAGGCGTAAGAACTTTGTTTGAATTTGAAAAACTTGACATTATTGTAATAACTAGATGATTTCCATGATTGCTTCCTTTCATGTTTGCTTAGGTGCTCTGCGTCGGCAGGGCCCAACCCCATGCATACCTCGACCGCCATTGAGCCCTCCGGATGACCGGGGTTACCGTAGTAACTAGACTCAAGGGATGAGGGGCTACGTGGCTAGTGAGGCCCTTGGGTCACAATGCCCAAGGGTCCCCCTTGACATTCAAGCGATCCCGTTTTCGTTCTGCATCGGCAGGGCCCAACCCCGCCCGTACCTCGATCGCCATTGAGCCCTCCGGTGGACCGGGGTTATCGTCATAACTAGACTCAAGGGATGGGGGGCAACGTGGCCAGTTAGGCCCCTGGGTCACGATGCCCAGGGGTCCCCCTTGACGTACGAACGACTCTCATGAAGGAGAACGAGCACCATACCTTGCCCACGAGCCTTCGCCTGGGATGGGGGCACGAGAAGGCCAGGTATCTGCACACCTGGTAGGGTGGCGTCTGCCAGGCGTGACCTGGGCATAGCCCCCATGCCTAGCCCCCCTCGCGACACCCATCCAAGGAGAAGCTGTGAGCATCATGAGCTGAAAAGCTCCCTGAGGTTGGTGCGACCACTGGGGCCACCATCAGTTGTTTATAACTAGCGTGGAGCATAGAGCTACCACACTTGCACAGAGTGTGGGCATAACCGCGCCTCGTTCGTAGCGGACAGCGCGGAGCTTGGTGCTTCCACTGGTTCGTGGGCATAACCGCTCCTCGGTTGGATCTGCCAGCGCGGAGCTAGGTACTTCCACTGGACCGTGGGAGGGAGCCTCCCACCGGGTGAGACTCCGGGGCATGTACAGCCTCGTCCTGACATGTGGCTTGCATGGTAGGACAGCCAAGGTGTATATGGGACCTCCTCAGGACGAGCTGAACGACTCTGAGGAAGTTCTCGTGAGCTTACGCATCACTGACGAGACCCTACCCTGAGGCAGGTTGCGCCTGAGTCTTCTTCTGCAAAATGTGAAAAAGAGGTGTTGTGTCGACCTGCGTCGAGTGCATCTCTATAGGGTATCGCATGAGAAGGCCGCAGCACCAGCGACCCCAGGAGGTGACGTCATCGGAATGGCTCGCGAGACAGAGCTCAGCCACTGGATTTATCGACGCTGCAGGGACAGACCCGAGCATAGACGTCGTGCCCAGTCTTCTCATGCAACGATTCAAAAGAAAAACAATCGGCGCGTGGTTCCCACGTGAGCGAGGCACCTGCCACGGGCCCCTACTTACCCATCCACGATTAGCCCATGCGAGAACAAGGCACGAAGGACCATGGGAGGTGACATCACGGGAATGGCTCACGTGACAGAGCTCAACCCTTGGGTTTATCGACGCTGCAGGGACGGACCCGAGCACCGACGTCGTGCCCGTCCTTAATCATGGGGCGGTCACGAGTGGGCTCACAAGGGCTCATAACCTTAGTGGCGGTGAGGACGCCAAGCATGTAGATAATGCGAATGGAAAGAAACATCTAGCCTTGATCATGCAAAAAGGGATATAACCGCGGGGGAACAGCCCCCAGCGGTCCGAGGATGATGCAGCCCTAGAGGCGCCCTCGTTTGGATACCTGAAGTGTCACCTGATACTTGTCGAAAGAGAGTTGGGGTAGCTGAAGACGCGAGCCGCGCGGGTAGCTCCTGAGGATCGTCAGGCTCCTGAGGCCCAGGGGCTCTGGAGGCTCTCAATGGTCACGCGGGTCCGGTTCTCGCTTTGTCCGGACCGCCTGCCACTGAGCCTCCCGAGCCCCCAAGGCCTGCTGCATGAGATGCTGGAACGTGACAGCTGCGTTGCGGAAGCCGAAGAGTGTGTGGACGTAGTTGCAGGGGAGGGCCCTCCTCCGGCCGACCGCCGTCGGCCAGAAGGGCTCCTGAGAGGCGGCTTGGTTGAGACCCACGATGTCGACGCAAACGCGGAAGCGGTCGCTTGGGCTGCGAGCAGGTGAACTTGGGGTTGCGCGGTTACACCCACCGCTGATGAGTCTTGCGTACTGAAGTTCCTCGGTAACTTGGTTGATGAAGTCCTGAGCCCCCAGCGCTGAACGGCTCACGCTGGGCTCACAAAAATGCGCGTCAAGACACGCTTGTAGGTGGTGCTCGAACAGCTCCCTCGAGACGCCGGTCAGCCCGGAGACACTCCAGAGGAGAGCCCCCGAGACCGTCATGAGAGGGGCGTCAAGCGCGCCTCACTATGCAAGGGTGCAGGGCGCCTCGTCAGCAGGCACAAGTCCTGAGGCCGGTCCGTTGGGAGCCCCTGTGCCCCGAGGTCCGTCGACGGGTAGGTTCTTCTTCTTCTTCTTGGGGGCGGTCTGCAGGGCGAGGACGGCCCCATCCTCATCGGAGCATTCGACTGCCGCGGTCTGATAGGCATGATCCAGGGAACGCACTGATTCCTTATCATCGGAGGCGATCGTGATGACTCCGCCGCTCCCGGGCATCTTGAGGACGTTGTAGCCGTGATGGGTCGCCGCCATGAACTTGGCGAGGGCAGGATAACCTACGATGGCGTTGTACGGGAGGTGGATGTTGGCGATGTCGAAGTCGATGAGCTCTGTGTGGTAATTGTCGCAGTCACCGAAGGTGACGGGGAGGCGGACCTGCCCCATCGGGAGTGTGGAGCCATCCGTGACCCCGTAGAATGGCTTGGTCGGGTGGAGCTGATCGTAGGGAACCTGAAGCGTCTCGAAGGTCTGGACGGAGAGGACGTTGAGTCCTGCTCTACCATCGATGAGGGTCTTGGTCACGAGGACGTTGCTGATGGTCGGGGTGCGGAGCATCGGGAGGGCGACTGGGGCCGCAGTGCACTTGAGCTGGTCCTTGGGGTCGAAGGTGATGACTTGCTTGGTCCACCTGAGGTTGCGCGCGGCGTCAGGCCTGGGAAGCGCCGCGTTCACCTCACGGGCAAACTGCTTGAAGATGTGGTGGGAAGCCGGGGCATGGGCTCCTCCCAAGATGCACGCAACCGCACGCGGCTCCTGGAAGCCCCCTGCCCCGTCTCCCTGGCGGTCGTTGTCGTTCCTCCTTGGCGGTGGTGGCAGCGGAGGCAGGCCTCCATTGCCCTGAGGGCGACCCTCACGAGGCTGGTCACGCCAGGGGGCGTCACGAGGCCGCTCCTGCTAGTGGTCTTCATGAGGCTGCTCACGCCACCCTTGGCACGAGTTCCTACCATCCCAACGTCCTCCTCCTTGTCCTCCTCCATGGCCGTAGCCACGGTTGTCGCGCTCAGGGCGCTGCCCGCCGCGCATCGCCCTGAGCTCCTGGCAGTCGTTAGTGTTGTGCCTGTGGACATTGTGGAAGACGCAGTAAGGTCGGTTGTCTCTGGGGAGGTCATCGTAGCCGCAGCCACGCTTCACTTCTGGCTCCGCAGCCAACACGGCGGGTCCCTTGCACTTTGTTTCCTTGGCCTTGGCCTTCTTGTCGTCCGCCTCCGCCTCAGGCAGCTCCTGGAGGGAGAGGCGGCCTTCCTCTACCCTGGCGCACTTTGCCACGAGCTTGAACATCTAGAGGGCTGTGCACAGGTCCTTGTGAATGGCGAGCTCTTCCCTCATCCTGACGTCGCGGACGCCATCAGAGAACGCGGAGATGGCCTCGTCTGAGACCCTAGGGATCCGGAGGCGCATGGTGTTGAAGCGTTAGATGTACTTTTGCAGGGTTTCTCCTAGCTGCTGCCTCGCGTGGCGCAGATCAGCAGCCGCCGTCGCTCGGTCGCGGGTGCCTTGGAAGTTGGCGATGAAACGCTCGCGAAGCTCTTCGCAGGAGGAGATGGATCCCATGGGGAGGTTCAGGAGCCAAGAGCGTGCGCCGTCTTTCGGAGCCATGGGGAACCAGTTCGCCATGACCTGCTTAGTGCCATTAGACACCTTGATGCTCAGCTCGTAGAGTTGGAGGAACTCCATGGGGTCGGTGGTGCCGTCGTAGCGTGGAGGCAGGTCCGGCTTGAACTTGTCGGGCCAGACGAGGCACCGTAGCTCACGAGCTAGGGCGCGACACCCGGCCGCACTCATGATTGCATGCGCCCCCTGCACTTGTGGTGCTGGTTCTTGAGGTGCCGGCACCACCACCTCCTGTGGCACGTGGTCTGGGCGCTGCGGGCCAGGGGGCCGCGAGCCCTTGCATGAGGATGCGGAATCACCTGGCAGCTCTCCTCGTCGCGCGCGTGGGCTCTGCGGGGTTGCTCACGTCGAGGGGCCTCGCGCCGGACCTCCTGGCCGGCGTGGTGGAGTGGAGGCGGGGCCGGGACCCCGTGGCCTTGGTTCCCCGCCGGGGGCGATGGAGGATGTGAGGAGTGCGTTGGTGCGGGTGCTTCCCGAGTGGCGTTGACGAGCTCGGTGATGCGGTGGAGCCACAAGTCGTAGAGGTCATCTGTTGGGCGGTAGCGCAAGAGCTCCCGCGCCATCAGCAGCGCAGGCTGTTGGTAGACCAGCCCGCGGCAGACCAGCGAGGACGACGCCCGGCCGGCGAGGGTGAAGGCGTTGCCGTGCGGCCATCCCACCGCACGTACGGTGGCAGCAACGAGTCCTGCTGCTCGTGGACGGCCGGGTCGGTGGCGGCGTTGGCGACCGGTGAGTTGGGGCGGAGCGGTGCATCGTTGCCTGCGAGCGTTGTCTGCGACGTTCACAGCGCGACGGGCGGCGCGAGCTCGGCATGTGTCCACCGTTGTTGCGGAGCAGAGTCGACGACAAGAACGGGACGAGGTCGTCGGAGAGGTGAGATTTCGACACGCCCCCTACCTGGCGCGCCAAATGTCGGATTTAGGGCTCTGCAAAACCCGATAAGTTCTAACACAGGGGCGTGAACGGAGATCTCTCCCACTCACGTCTACCCTGCACCTCGCTCTCGTCTCGGTGGAAGGATTTAAGCACGCAACAGATAGAACACACAAGAGTTTATCCAGGTTCGGGCCACCTTGTGGTGTAAGACCCTACTTCCTGCTTTGGTGGATTAGCTTCGGGCGAGCTAGGATATGAGCTAGTACAATGGTTCCTGAGCTCAGGAGGTGAGCTCAGGAGGGTCAGGAGGCAAGTGTTCTTGCTCCTTGCGTGGTGGCAGAGTGTATGAGTCGATCCCTTCATAGTGGGAATCCTAGCTACTTATATAGGCGGCCACGGTCCTCTTCCCCCGAAATGTTTAGGCAGGAAGGGATCCCACAACGGCCATTTTTGAGCGGGAACACAAGGACGTTCTTATCCTAACAAAAGCGGTCTTCGCCTGCAAGGATCAGGCGTTGACACGGTGGTGGGCTCGACGGTGACATCCTCCTTGTCGTCCTTGCGGTCTTCGGTCTAGTTGCACCAAAGGGGAAACCTTTGCCCCGCTCCTTGGGAACCAACGGCTGTGCTGCCCCCTTTGCACCGAAATGGCAACCGTGTCGCTGGCGGACGCTGGCACCCGCTGGCGCAGTGTGTCACTGCTGACATCACTACCTCCTCCTGAGGCAGGTTTGGCCTTGGATTCTCCGCCCCTCCGGAGCACCTTACTGAGGCCGCTCCCGAGGGGGTCCTGGCGTCGTTCTCCTCGCAAGGCTTAGCCCCCTCGCGAGGGTCTTGGACAGCTGGTCGATCAGCTGGGCTGTACCAGGATGCTTGTAGGAGCGCGTCGCGGCCCACAGACAGGCAAGTCTGGGTACCCTGGTTCCCAGGACGCCGACAAACGTAGGCTCCATTCTCTTCTGGGAACTCGTCCTGGACCTGGCAGCCTAGGCGAGCAGCCGGTGGTTTGGGAGGCAGAGCCGCCTGCCCGGCAGGCGGCGGTGGCAGAGCTTCCCCTCCGGCAATCTGCGTGAGCCAGTGACACTTTCGTATGGTGTGATTGGAGGGCTTCGTGCCGCTGTGAAACTTGCAGGGAGCATCCAGGGCTTGATCGAAGGAGAAGGCGGGCTGCCAGGCTGGCTTGTCGCCGTTCTAGTGTTTGGGACCTGCTTGAACTTCTGGCTGATGGCCATCAACTGCTGCCACCAACCGGCTGTTGGAAGCCGGCGGGTGGGCCTTGCGCTTGTGATCAGTCTACTGCTGGCGCCGACTGGACTCTCCAGCCGGCGTTCTAGGAGCAGGGGGAGCCATCTTTCCGAAGGCATCCATTTGCAGCTCGGACTTCATGGAGGAATCAGCAGTGGCATATTTGTCTACTATGCTTAACAGCTCGTCCAGCGTGGCGGGCTCGTCACAGAGGAGTTTGTGCTTGAGCAAGGTGCCTTCTTTGCACCCGGCCGTAAAATACTCGATGGCTTGTACCTCGTGCACTCTCTCGCAAGAGTTGCGCAGCTCCGCCCAACGCGTCGGGTAATCACGAGCGGACTCGTTCGGACCTTGGACACATAAGGAGAGCTGGCGCGGCTTGGGAGGACACTTGTAGGTGCTGGTGAAGTTGCGAGTGAAGGCGTCGGTGAAGTCGAACCAGCCATTGATGATGTTGGGCTTGAGGATGTTCAACCACGCCCGAGCCGTTCCTTGGAGCATAAGCGGTACATATTTTACCGCAACGCGCCTGTTGCCGGTTGCTATGCTGACAACCGTGGAGTAATCCACCAGCTAGTCCTCCGGCTTCACCGATCCGTTGTACTTGGGGGTGTCTCTAGGGAGTGAGAAACCCTTGGGAAAAGGCTCGTCATGGATGCGGGGGCCAAAGCAGGCTGGACCGAGGGCTTCTTTTTCTTCGACTACCTGGGACCGGGCTAGTCGGTCGAGGCGGTGGCGGTGGCGAGCGTCATTCTCCCCAACTCACTCGCCGCGGCGCAAGCGACCTGCGAGAGAAGGATGGTCAACAGGCGGCGGAGACACACGCCTCTCCCGGCGAGGAGGAGGTGGGCGCTCCTCTCGCCGCTCTACAGCCCTTGGGCGGCCGTCTTGATCGCGCTCGATGGTGATGCGAGTTTGTCTGCTGCCGCTAGCAGCCGGCTCTGAGTCACGCCGGTTGCGAGTGCCGACTGTTGGAGAGCGGGACATGGCCCCTTGCTCCCGCCGAAGAGGGCGGTTATCCGCCTGCGCGCCGGCCTTCTAGGCCCGGCGACGGGCTTCCTGCTGCATGGCAGCCGCGTCGAGGAGCTGCCGGGCGCACTGAGTCATGCAGCGAAGTTCGTCTCCCTCCAAGTGGCCTAGCTCATCAACTGCCGCCTGGGCAGCCCTTAGGTTTTCTGACGGGGTGAGGTACACTAGCCATGGGGCCCCCAGCATGTCGGCCAGCGCCTCGTCGTGATCGCGAACGGCACCGGCACGGCTGGGCTCGCCAGCAGCTGGTGTGCCGCCTATGGCACGGTCCATCTCACGGCGGTACGCTTCGGTGAGGCGCCGGGAGGCGGCCAGCTTGTTGGCGTTGTCGAGGAGAGAGACGCGGAGTGCCTCCAGCACCACGCCATCCATTCCCGCGGTGATGGGGGCGGAGAGGCTCTACATGGCCGCCTGCAGCGGGTCTTGGCCTGACCCGCCGGAGGGCTCGTCGTGGCTGGCGGCCAGCACCTTCGTGACGGTGCTGACACCATTGCCGCAGGTCGCAGTGGGGAGGGGATCATCGATGATCACCACGTGCTCGGGGAAGGAATCGGCGGATGCCGCGTCGAGGTCGATGATCATGTCGACAGGTGGATCAGAGGAGCCCACAGACTCTATGTCGGAGGCGCGCTCGTCGACAATGTGGAGCTTGTCTAGGAGCTCGAAGAGGAAACTCTCCGAGGCAACCGGCTCTGTGACCGGAGAGGGCTCATCGTGAAGGTGGACGCCAATGAGGAGGTCGGTGAGTCCGCTCGCGGCGCATCCAGCCTCAGCGCCGCGAAGCATCCCGGTATCCATGCCTGCAGGCGTGCCGGGCTGGCTGTGTTCGTCAGGGAGGAACAGAGTTCCCGTCCAGAACATGTCTTCGGAAGACGGTGCACCTTGCCCCACGGTTGGCGCCAAATGTCGGGGTTTTGGTGCGACATATGCCAAAGGATGTCTTATCATGCATGGGGACAATAGAACGTCGCCGGGCCCTGGAAGCGAGATAAGGCGATACTTGGGACGCCTACGAATCTTACCCAGGTTTGGGGCTCTCCGTGGAGATAACACCCCTAGTCCTGCTCTGTGGGGACTCTACGTCATGACTAATGTCAATATGGAAGCTACAAGGTTGCTCCTTGAGCTATGTCGTCTAAGGGAGGAAGAAGGGCAAGGCTAGCTCTCTACCTCCGCTCTAGGGAATGGGAATGGTCGCTAGGGTTTCTCCCTATCTCTCTTTGTGTCTCTCTTCTTCTTGGAGTCCAACCCCTCCATATGGAGGACTCTGGGGGGATTTATATAGGCCTACCCCAGGGGTACAATAGTAATCCAGGCGGAAGGGCCCCCAACTGTCAGCGTCTTTGGGTGTCGGCCTTCCCGCCTGCCTGCTGGGGCCCGCTGTCTGCGGGCCCACGTGATTGCCTTTTCCTGTGGGTGCTCTTCTGCTGACGGCAGCATCGTCAGGAGGGGAATGGCTACAGTGCCGCCGCCTCCTGCCGTGCTGCCACCACGTCCTGTGTTGTCATCTTGATGGGGTTCAGACTTCTATGGCTGAGTTGGCCGCCTGCTACCAGGCGGCCCGTCCCCCAGGCCGCCTGCCAAGGATTGCTTGCTTCTGGTTCACCCACTTGCAAGTGGGGCCAGCCGCCTGTTGGCCCTGCCGCCTATGAGTTGTGGGGTCATGGCTTCTTCTGACCGAGGCTAGGTCATTGGCAACATGGCTACAGTGATACGCCGCTTAAGGAGCGTCCGTAAGATATGCCCTCACTGTAGCCACGCCCTTATAGATTCTCTAAGTACATGCTCAACTGTAGCCATGACTTAGCCTTGTCGTGGTTCCCCAACACGCGTCCCGAGAGGGAGGCATGGGGCTGTCTTCTGGATGCTGGCCATGAGGCTGCCGCCTGTCCAGGCCCCGCCGCCTGCTGGCAGCCGGCTCCTAGGTGTTGCTGCCCCAGGAGGCGGCCCGATGAGCAGGCGGCCGGGGGGTGACAAACGGACCCCAATTGTCTTGAAATACCATGGGTGGTCGATGAGGACACCCGTGGTCAATATTTCCGACAATGAACTCAAATCCAAGTGGTGCTCCCAATTCTTGATGAGCTACATCAACCTTGAGCAACTCACACAAGTTCAACTACATGATCAAGATCAACACCACCACCCAAGGTATGTTATTCCATCTTAGAGAAGCTTTACCCCAAGACATGGGTCAAAGCAACTCAACAAGATGAGAATACATCAAATGCTTAAACGAAAAATGGTAACCCCATTTTGAGCTTAGACGATGAGTATGACTTATGGTCAAGTGCTCTCACTTGACTCCTTAGTCAATATACTCTAACATAGGTGACTTTGTCACCGCCCAATTATAGATGAAGTTCTCTAGTGTTTCTCTAAGTTCGTGCATTTGTTCCTTGCATTTTGTTCCTCTTATTTTAAACAACAAAAAAACTTTGTCTAGATTTTCTTTTCTCTGTTTTGTTCTGCATTTTTTGCATCCAATTCATTGCAAATCCTTCAGCTAATTCCTTGCAAATCTTTGTGAGATCGTATTTGCCTAGTGAGTTGAGGTGACTATTGCTCTTTTTCTATGTTGAACTCGGTCCCACCGGTTTGTCAGTTTCGGTCCAACCGAACCCGTTCGGTGCAACCGAAGAACACAACTCGGTGTCACCGATTTCACTGTAGAAAAGACAATTTTCCACTTGTTACTGCACTTTTGTTCCAGCTCCACTCAATGATTCTTGTCCTCTACCAGCATCACATTTTATATGCTGCTCTGCTCTGTGACTCAAGGACCAAACCTATTTTGACTCACATTCAAGAAGATCCCCTCTTGGAAATTGATGTCAAAGGGGGAGAGACAGTTCACATCAAAGCTTAATGAGAGAATGCTTCAAACAGGGGGAGAGAGTAATCACATGCCCCAGATGCTTGGTGTTCAAGAGGAGATAAGTCACATGTCTTTAAGAGGGGAAAGACATGTCTATGTTATGTCGCTGCCATCTGATCTAGTTTTTGTTCTGCTCTGATTCTATTTCACTACTCTCTTCCATTATCCAATATAAGATTCAGGGGGAGAAAGACTGCTAGGGAAGGAATTCTTTGAATTCATTGCATATCTTTTACCTTTGGGAACATGTGTGTATTCAACAGTACCCAGTACTCACTCTCTACATGTTATCCCAATCTTGGTACTCTTGTGGCTCTTTTGTTGCTATGTCTAGTAGATGTACCTGTGTTATCTAAACTTGTTTACTCAGGCTCATCCCTTCATAAGCCATCTCAAGATCACAAGGTAAGTATATGCATCACACTCATGTGCATGAAGATTTCTTGCTAATGTACATATTGTTCGCAAGAAGGAATCATGAACATGAGGATACACTTCATATATTCATATCATTTGCTCTGATGCATATAGCCAAGATACATGTAACTAATTGCTTGCTCTGTCATGTCTATGCTTTCACATGCTCTTATATTCCATATTTACATGATTGCATACATGTAGGGGGAGCCTATGCATGTTACGTGCCCTTCTATGGGGACCCCGACTTAGAAGTTGAGATCACCGAATGCACGTGTACAGTGATCCCAGAGATCAATGCTCACTGAACACACAGAAGATGAAATAACAAGAGTCTTACATCCATACGAATAGTCTTACACGAATTATGGCCATTATGGCCAAGTCTTACATAGATAGAGCCTCACGGGTTGAATAGCAAATAACTCAAATAGCGGAAGTCTTCGATAACGGGTAGAACCCATGCCATCTGCCTTAACCCTACAGGCATTCTGACTGGGATAGCGTCCTAGTTCGCATGTTCGTCTCCAAAGAACTCTTCCTCATATTCCTGTTCTTCCATGCCTGGCCAATTAAATAACCAGTGGCAAGCCAATGAGTACTTTGAATGTACTCGCAAGCAACCCATGATGTGGTTCAAAGTAACAATGCAATTGAACGATAATGAACAATCTAGCAAAGGGCTAGAATAAATATTCTACTATCAAGTTTATGCATCAATAACCTCGCGTAACCTCGAAGACAGGTTACCGATATCAACATGAATATGATTCAACACATCGAGTCAAGTCATTACCTTGACTCATCACACACATACTATCACCGATGAAGTAAAATTCTGGACATAGTTTAAGTAGCACCACCCAACTGTCCATGACCGTGGACATGGCTATTCGAATAGTTTTACACTCTGCAGAGGTTGCGCACTTTACCCACAAGATCCGAGGAACTTCCGTGTCATCCACAACCCGCGGTACCTCAAGTACCCGGGGTAAGCACCCGGTCATTACCTTTCCTTAGACGACACTAACATAGAGTCCACTCGTTGGTACACGGCCCTCGGGTACAACAATAGATCACGGGACTTGCCCTAATTTCAATGTCACACGTACCCGAAGGGACCAACGGTGTGTCCGGTGCCCTGTGAAAACAGTCATGGTCGTCTATCCAAGCACGACCCCGTCCCAGGAAAGACCTCAAGTCTTCCCGTCACTAGTAATGCGGGCACCATGCTAGTATCGACCTAAGTAATCAATAAAGCCTCGTCCCATAAGGGGTAGTGTGGTTGCACATGTTTGGTTGGGACGGTAGTCACACATAAATCTAATCCATCATTCCACCATGCACATGATTTTACCGGCACATCACTTCTTTCTCAAGTGATGACCTAATTCAACATCACCCTCGGGCATTAGGGGCACCCGATGGGTTCATGCAAAGATTTTTAACCACGAAGGTTCATGTCACACATGCATCCTCAAGTATCAAGACTAACTATTTGTAGGTCATCTAGCACATAGCAAGATCAAGTTCAAGCATGCATCATGTGGTGGTTTCAACTAGGTCACTATCGTAACCCTAACATCATGCATCGGAAACATACGGGTTCCGAAGAACAAGTGTATCATGGTCAAAGGGTTGCTTGCCTGGATTGGCTTGGTCTTCAAAGTCTTCAAATCCTTCTCCTTCTTCTTCCACAGCAACTTCGTCAAATACGGGATCTATACGTCGCATAATAACAACGGAAAAATAAGACCACAAATAAAACAGAAAAATCAAAGTGCTTAGAAAAATGTCAACTTATTTTTGTTAAATACTAGAGGAATTTCTAAGATGGGGAAAAATCTTAGTTGGAGTTTTGGAGTAACAGAATGGAATCTATTGATTTTAGAACAGGAGTTTTACTGCTCAAATTTGAATTTAAATTTGAACAGAACAGAAAAAGTTTCATAGATGTGAGTTAAAGTGGTACCATTAATAGGTTGGGATATTACAAGATTTTAGGAGTTGGAATTATTTTATTTGGACCATTATTCTTTTCTGTAGAAATGTTTTAAACAATTACAGAAAAGAAAAAGGAAAAGTGCCCTGTGCAACTGGGCCAGAGAAGGCCACAGTGCATGGCCCAGGGCGGACCAGCCCAGCCGCACGGGGCCCGTTGGTCAGTGACTGAGAGGAGGGGGAGAGAGGTGTGGGGATGACTGGTGGGGCCCGCCTGTCATCTCCAACCTTGCGACCACGGCGACGGTGAGCTCACCGGCGAGGTTTCCGGCCACGGCGACGGCAACGGAGGGCAGGGTTGGGTCCAGCGTCGAGTGGCGGTTGTAGGGGTGGTGGTACGGCACGCCGGGGAGGTCACGTTCGCCGGCGGCGAGGTGGGACGGCGGAGGAGTCTCGGGAGGTCGTGGCACCGGTCGTTTCCAGCGGCAACAGGAGGGGGAAACAGGGGGGAAACGATCAGTGAGGTGAGGGGGTTCCAAATCGGGCAAAAGGAAAGGCAGGGGAGGCCCGTACTGCGAGATCGCCGGTGGCCCGACGCGGCGGAGCTCCGGTCGATCCCGAGCACTGGGACTTCCTGGGGAGGAACTGGTGGTGTTGGGGGGCTCAGTGAGGTGTGGTGGAGCTGCTGATGCTGCTGGAGAGGCCCGGGGGGTCCTATTTATAGGGGGTCGACGGAGGCCCGTGGTCCAGTGCGCCGGCGAGCTCCGGCTCGAAGCTACAACGCACAGGGGGCGAGGGGAATGAGTCCACGGAGTTGCTGGACGAGCTCCACGTCCAGTAGAGGTGAGAGGAGGAGCGGGGGAGCTTCTGGAGCGCGCGCGCGTGTGAGGCAGAAGAGTGGCCGTTGCGGGCGGCCGGCGCGCGTGTGACGATGATCACTGGAGGGCGCAGGAGGAGGGGGGACAGCGCCGGGGCGGTCGCGGACGTCGAGGAGCATCGACTGGCGCGAGGGAGTGGCCCGAGGCTGTCGGGGGTGGCTGATTGGCTGGAGCTATAGTGCGTGTCCGCACTGTTGCGTGCTCCAGAGCGCGCGTATGGCTGGCACCTTCACGCCCTCGCCGCTCCGGTGAAAACCAACGTGCCCAAGAGTGTCTAGAAGGTCAGGGGAGGAGTAAAGAAATGGCCTGCGGCCTTGGATGCCCTGGAGATACTGAGAGAGAGGGAGGATGCTGGTGACTTGGTGAAATCTTGCTGTCCAGCAAGGTAAACTTGGGTTCTTACCCCTCAATCATGGAGCTGGGGTGCTGGGGAAGTTACTGGGGGTAGCCAGTAACTAAATGAACATGTGGTAAAAAGTTGAGGCCATGTAGAAGAGTAAAAGTGATCAAGATGGAGGTTTTAGTAAAAAGCCAGAAGATGTTTGATCAGTGTTTGGTCAAGCAAATGACCTCCACTTGACATGGCACTTAACAGGATTGTATAACATGTGAAAATAGGGTGCTTCACCAAATTTGGGCTCATTTGAAGAAACTAGCCAATGTAACTTTGGTGAACCCTAGAAATCAACAGAAAAAACTTCATCTTGATTGAGTCAAGCTAATCATCTCCCCTTGATGCACCACTTGGCGTAGCATCATCATTTGGGGTATTGATCATGCCGACAAAGTTTGAAGCTCCACATAAAAAGTTGGTAATGTAAAGTTGTTCAAATTTTCATTTGAACAGAAAGGGTTTTGAGGTGATCCGATCAAGTTGCTCTATTCCAAATCTTGTGCCATTTGGTCTAGATTTTTTATTAGGCCATTCTAGCATGTGCACTAAGTTTGAGAGCATTTGGACAAGTTTGGCAATGTAAAGTTGCTCAAACTTCAAATATGGACAGAATGGTTATGAAGGGGTTTGAGGATGTTTTCTTGCTTCCCAAGGCATGGGACTTGGCAAGATCACCAAATATGTCATATATGACATGATAGAATTTCCCTGGAATTTTTGGAGAAAGTTTCCTTTGTAAATATTTCAAAAGCTTGAAATATCCAGAAAGGGTTTTAGAGGGTTTAGCCCATTATTTTGAACATGACCAAGTGTTGAAACTCTTATATATGGACAATATATGTCCTCTGAGTCTCCATGAATTTTGGCAAATATTTTTGAAATAGTTAAATAATTTTTCCCTATTAAAGACCATTTCTGGCCTTAAGAAAAAGCTTTTAAATAAAATAGGAAAATAACTTTTAAAATTATACCTTTGTGGTTTCTGGGAGTCCTATGACTACTAGGTCTCAAATGTTCCTTTTGAAATAATTTTCTCACCCTAAATCAAGTACTTGCAGTGCAAATCTCAATTCAGGGGTTTTTGGAAAACTAAATTTATAAAATACCTTTTGGCCAAATTAATTTTGTAAGAAAATACTATACTGTTATATAACACTTGGCATGATCATTGGGTAGAAGTTTTGGGTATGGAGATGAATTCTACAAGAGGTCATAGTTGACTTTAATGAGCACAAGAAAAAGCACATGAAGAAAACTCAATTTCAAATAAAAGCCAAATGATGCTAAAAAAATTTGCTGGTCCAAATTTTCATGCTTCAAAGGTACAAATAACATGTTACAAAATGCAGGGTGTGATAGACCTACCCCCCTTACAAGAATCTTGTCCCCGAGATTCCTAAACTAGGTCTTAAAAGAGATCGAGAAACTCGGATCTAAGATAATCTTCTCGTTCCCAGGTTGCTTCTGCTTCGGTGTGGTTGCTCCATTGGACCTTGAAGTATTTGATGGTAAGGCTTCGCGTTCGTCGTTCTGCTTCGTCCAGAATGCGAATGGGCTTCTCGCGGTAGGTCAAATCAGGCTGCAGATCAATGGCTTGGTGATCCACATCCTTGTAGAGATTAGGCTTGTCTGGAACTTGGAGACATTTCCGAAGTTGTGACACATGGAATACATTGTGCACATCGGATAGCTCAGGTGGTAGTTCCAACTGGTAAGCCACTTCTCCTCGTCGTGCAGTGATCTCAAAGGGTCCAATGAACCTTGGTGCGAGCTTCCCCTTGACGTGGAAACGCTTGGTTCCCTTCAGAGGAGTTACCCGCAGGTACACATGGTCCCCGACATGGAAACTCATGTTTCGACAGTGAGTGTCATCATAACTCTTCTGCCTTGACTTGGCTGCCTTTAATCGCTCTCTGACTAGTTGGACTTGCTCTTCTGCTGCGCGGAGATTATCCGGTCCAAAGACTAGTCCTTCTCCAGTCTCTGACCAATTGAGGGGTGTGCGGCACCTGCGTCCGTACAACACCTCAAATGGTGCCATCTGAAGGCTCGACTGGTAACTGTTGTTATTGGAGAACTCGGCAAAAGGGAGACAATCTTCCCACTTGGATCCATATGCCAGGACACAGGCTCGGAGCATGTCTTCGAGAATCTGATTGACTCGCTCTGTCTGACCTCCAGTCTGTGGGTGAAAAGCCGTGCTGAAAGACAACTTGGTTCCCAAGGCTTCTTAGAACTTCTTCCAGAACCTTGAGGTGAACTGGCTTCCTCAATCTGACACAATCTCCTCGGGAACACCGTGAAGGCTCACGATTTGGTCGATGTAGAGAGCTGCCAGCCGGTTGCCATCATAAGTGGTCTTGACAGGAATGAAATGGGCCACCTTGGTCAAATGATCGACTATGACCCAGATAGAGTCATGTCCTCTATTCGACCTTGGTAATCCAGTGATGAAGTCCATTCCGACTTTATCCCACTTCCACTCAGGAACCTTAAGTGGTTGAAGCAATCCAGCAGGTCGCTGATATTCAGCCTTGACCCTTTGGCACACATCACACTTTGCAACATAGGTTGCAATCTCTCTTTTCATTCCGTGCCACCAGAATCGTGCCTTCAAGTCTTGATACATCTTGGTTCCTCCGGGGTGGATGGAATACGGAGTGTCGTGGGCTTCTTGCAGAATCAGCGTCTTCAGCTCTGTGTTGTTTGGTACGCAGATGCGACCTTTGTACCAAACAATCCCGTGCTCGTCTTCGGAGAATCCTGGGGCCTTGCCCAGCTTCATCTTCTTCTTGATGCCTTCGATGCTTGCATGTCCTTCTTATGCCTTCTTGACGTCGTCCATCAGGGTTGGTCTGGCTTCCAAATGATCCAGAAATCTAGGGGTGACCAATTCCAAACTGAATTGTTCGAACTCCTTAAACAAGGCTGGCTGCCTTACTTGAATAACGGCATTCAAAGAGCAAGCCTTCCTGCTTAAGGCATCGGCCACCACGTTAGCCTTCCCAGGGTGATACTGAACACTGAGGTCATAGTCTTTGATGAGTTCCAACCATCTCCGTTGCCTCATGTTCAATTCCTTTTGGGTGAAAATGTACTTCAGACTTTTGTGGTCTATGTAGATCTCACACCGCTTCCCTAGGAGGTAATGCCGCCATGTCTTCAAGGCATGAACTACTGCCGCTAACTCAAGATCGTGAGTAGCGTAGTTCTTCTCATGGGGTCGTAGCTGCCTGGAGAGGTATGCTATGACGCGGCCTTCTTGCATCAGAACGCTTCCCAATCCGGTTCGAGAGGCATCACAATATATCACGAACTCCTTGTGAATATCAGGTGTTGCCAGAACTGGGGCGGTGGTCAATCTCTTCTTGAGCTCTTGGAAGCTTTCTTCGCATTTTGGCGTCCACTCGAACTTCTTGTCCTTCTTGAGGAGCTGAGTCATTTGCCGTGCAATGCTAGAGAATCCTTCCATGAACTTGCGGTAATAGCCCGCTAGTCCGAGGAAGCTTCTAACTTCCTTGACGGTCGTTGGAGATTGCCATTGGGTCACAGGTTCGATCTTCGCGGGATCAATAGATAATCCTTCCTCGGTCAAGACATGACCTAAGAATCCAACTTTATGCAGCCAGAACTCACACTTGCTGAATTTGGCATACAGTTGGTGCTCACGAAGCTTGTCTAGGACCATCCTCAGATGCTGCTCGTGCTCTTCCTCCGACTTCGAGAACACAAGAATGTCATCAATGAAGACAACAACAAACTTGTCCAAATATTCCATGAAGACTTTATTCATGAGATACATGAAGTAGGCCGGGGCATTGGTTAACCCAAAAGACATGACCGTGCACTCGTACAGGCCATATCTGGTTACGAATGCCGTCTTCGGAATATCTTGGGGTCTGATCTTCAGCTGGTAGTACCCAGATCTGAGGTCGATCTTGGAGAACACCTTGGCTCCGCTGAGCTGATCAAACAGATCTTCGATCTTGGGAAGTGGATACTTGTTCTTGATTGTAACTTCATTGAGGGAACGATAGTCAATGCATAAGCGGATGGTACCGTCCCTCTTTGCCACAAACAGAACGGGAGATCCCCAAGGCGAGGCACTCGGGCGGATAAATACCTTCCTTAGTTGCTCTTCCAGCTGCTTCTTCAACTCGGCTAATTCTTCCGTCCCCATTCTATAAGGCTTCTTATAGATGGGTCCTGCTCCGGGCACGAGCTCGATGATGAACTCAATGTCACAGTCAGGGGGCATTCCCGGTAGTTCATCCGGAAAGACATCAGGATACTCACTTACCACCGGTACTTGATCTAGCCCAACTTCAGACAGATAGTTGACTTTACCGGCTTGAGCGGAAGAGGAGTTGGAAGCAAACTTGACTTCGACTCCTAGGTCATTGGTCACAGTGACTGTCCGATTGGCACAGTCTAACAAGCCTTGGTGCTTGCTGAGCCAATCCATCCCTAAGATCACATCCAAGCCTTGCGATCTTAGGATGATAAGGTCTGCTAGGAAGTCTACACCGTTAATGGTAATACCGACTCCTTTACAGCCTATCTTGGCTCTCATCTCGGCTCTGGGGGTTTGTACCACCATAGGGTTATTCAGGGGTGTAGGGGTCATGCCACTTTTTAATGCAAATCTTTGAGTGACAAATGAATGCGTTGCTCCAGAATCAAACAAGACAGTTGCAGGTGCTGAGTTGACAAGGAACGTACCCAGCACGACGTCCGGGTCTTCCTGGGCTTCTTCAGCAGTGACGTGATTCACACGCCCCTTCCCATGGTTCGGTGGATTGCGGGGAGCTGGGTTCCTTGGTGGCATTCCACGGCCTTGTCCCTGGTTCTGCGCATTGGGGCGCGGGGCATCAGGCTTCTTGTTGGGGCACACCCTTGAGATGTGTCCGGACTGACCACATCCAAAGCAAGTGACTTGGTTTGGATTGATCTTGTTGCCACCACTGGTATTGGGGTTGAAAGCTGGCCTGGGGTTGGCATACTGCTGAGGCTGAGGGTTGGTGCGAGGTGCAGGAGCTCTTGGCTGCTGATAGGTTGGCTTGGCCGGGGCTGACTGCCACGGACGAGGCTTCTGGTTGCTGGAACTTCCCTTACTGACCAACTTGCACTTGCGAGTGTCTTCCAAAGCACGCCGCTTGTCTTCAAGCATAAGTGCTTTGTTCACCAGGTCAGGGAAGGATGGGCAGTCGCACACGACAAGCGAGTATTGCAGAGTCTGATTGAGGCCTTCCATGAAGTGCTCCCTTTTTGCAGCATCAGTGTTGACATCTTGAGGGGCATACCTTGACAGAACACTGAACTTCTGCATGTACTCCTTGACAGTGCCACTTTCTTGCTTCAGGGCTCGAAACTCACGCTTTTTGATAGCCGTGATTCCGGAAGGAATGTGGGCCTTGCGGAATTCTGCCTTGAAGTTAACCCAAGTGATGTCTTGTTCAGCATGCATGACCTTGAATCCATCCCACCAAGCTCTAGCAGTCCCCCCGAGGCAGTGGGCTGCATAAGCCACCTTCTCACGATCTTCGGTGCATCCGACTAGTTCCAGAATTTCCTCAATGGAACGGACCCAGTCATCTGCATCCAGGGGTTCAGCAGTCTCGATGAAAGTTGGCGGTGCATGCTTCTTGAACTCTGCCAACGTGGAACGTCCATTGCCATTCCCCGCCGGCTGGCGGTTGTTGGTGACAGCTTGAGCAATCAGCTGGAGAGCTGCAGCGTTGGCTTGGCGTTCCTCTCGGAAAGCTTGGAGAAGCTGAGCCATGTCCATGCTTGGAGGAGGTGGTGGTGGAGCTTGGTCGTTGGTTTGGTCGTGGCCTGCCTCTGGCTGAGTGGATGCTCCGGCTTCGGGCTGCTGGGTAGAGGTACCAGTACGAGTTACAACAGGCATCCTGTTGGAGCGGTAAAAGGTCTCATGACTCGGAAGAGGGAAAGCAAGATAGATGGGTGCCTAGTAAGGGGGTGGGTGTGACACTAAATCAAATCATGCAAGGGCCGAAAGGCCAAAACACACTCATTAAAATCCAAATGGGTGATGTAGTCGTTTACACATTCCCGAAGGAAGAATACGACATACATCCAGACACAACAAAAGCAAACACTAGATGGTTTCATATGAACCATATAAGGACTCAACTGCGCATAGGGGTTACACGACCTATCCTACCGTAGAGGTCACAACCGGCATATCCGAGTAGCGAATAATGCCTAAGCGGCGGAATGCTCGGTCGCGTATTCCGGCTCTTCTGGGTCTTCCTCCTTGTCTTCATCTGTCTGGGCCCCCTTGTCACGTGAGGGTGTGGGGGAGTGGAGGAGTTGGATACGACAGTGCTTCGTCGGTGGTGCAGGGAAAAGCTTGCGACATTCCCTTGCCGTCATCCGGCGTCGCCGAGGGGGTTCTTCATTCTTGGAAGATACATCCTCGGAGGGTCTTCCGCCTCGATATGCAATAGCGGACTGTCCAGAAGGTGCTCCTTCCTTCTTGATCATATTTGTCTTCTCTTGGGCTCGACGAAGAAGTGCCTTGGTCTTGTGAAGTTCTTCTCGAAGCTTCATTGATTCCGAGGCCAAGTCTTGTGCCAAGCTGTCGGCACATAGACTGAACTAGGTCTGGAACCGAAGCAAGAGTCCTTCCTTCAGTGGAGGGGCTAGTGCACTGCTTTCTTCTTCACCTTCCTTCCGGTAAGGTAAGAAGCGAGTTGTCATCTTGGCTGCCATCTCTGAAAGAAGCTCGCGGAGACGGGTTAATGCCTTGAGTGCAGCAGCCTCGACAGCGAGTGGGAGTGTTGCCATCTGGGGTCCCTCGAAGAACCAACTTGTGGGAGGATCGTTTGCCATCACGATCACTTCCACATGGTACTCCACCTCAGTATCGCTCACCCAATGCTCAAGGTAGGTGAGGATGGGTGCTCGGTGGAACTGACACTCCTGGAGGCTATCCTCGAGAAGTAAGGGAAACCCAGTGGTCAGGTGCTCTTCGGGTACAGCGGCCATCTACAAAGGTGGAATAGGAGGGGTTAATAAGCTGATGAACTCAGGTTTAGAAAAGAAGAGAGGTTCAGAAGGTTTTTGAAAAGGGGTCTCATCTAACTAACGCCCATGCTAACTAAGGCTTCCTACAGTCAGGATGGCTCTGATACCAGCTCTGTGGGGACCCCGACTTAGAAGTCGAGATCACCGAATGCACGTGTACAGTGATCCCAGAGATCAATGCTCACTGAACACACAGAAGCTAAAATAACAAGAGTCTTACATCCATACAAATAGTCTTACACGAATTATGGCCATTATGGCCAAGTCTTACATAGATAGAGCCTCACGGGTTGAATAGCAAATAACTCAAATAGCGGAAGTCTTCGATAACGGGTAGAACCCATGCCATCTGCCTTAACCCTACAGGCATTCTGACTGGGATAGCGTCCTAGTTCGCATGTTCGTCTCCAAAGAACTCTTCCTCATATTCCTGTTCTTCCATGCCTGGCCAATTAAATAACCAGTGGCAAGCCAATGAGTACTTTGAATGTACTCGCAAGCAACCCATGATGTGGTTCAAAGTAACAATGCAATTGAACGATAATGAACAATCTAGCAAAGGGCTAGAATAAATATTCTACTATCAAGTTTATGCATCAATAACCTCGCGTAACCTCGAAGACAGGTTACCGATATTAACATGAATATGATTCAACTCATCGAGTCAAGTCACCACCTTGACTCATCACACACATACTATCACCGATGAAGTAAAATTCTGGACATAGTTTAAGTAGCACCACCCAACTGTCCATGACCGTGGACACGGCTATTCGAATAGTTTTACACTCTGCAGAGGTTGCGCACTTTACCCACAACATCTGGGGAACTTCCGTGTCATCCACGACCCGCGGTACCTCAAGTACCCGGGGTAAGCACCCGGTCATTACCTTTCCTTAGACGACACTAACATAGAGTCCACTCGTTGGTACACGGCCCTTGGGTACAACAATAGATCACGGGACTTGCCCTAATTTCAATGTCACACGTACCCGAAGGGACCAACGGTGTGTTCGGTGCCCTGTGAAAACAGTCATGGTCGTCTATCCAAGCACGACCCCGTCCCGGGAAAGACCTCAAGTCTTCCCGTCACTAGTAATGCGGGCACCATGCTAGTATCGACCTAAGTAATCAATAAAGCCCCGTCCCATAAGGGGTAGTGTGGTTGCACATGTTTGGTTGGGACGGTAGTCACACATAAATCTAATCCATCATTCCACCATGCACATGATTTTACCGGCACATCACTTCTTTCTCAAGTGATGACCTAATTCAACATCACCCTCGGGCATTAGGGGCACCCGATGGGTTCATGCAAAGATTTTTAACCACGAAGGTTCATGTCACACATGCATCCTCAAGTATCAAGACTAACTATTTGTAGGTCATCTAGCACATAGCAAGATCAAGTTCAAGCATGCATCATGTGGTGGTTTCAACTAGGTCACTATCGTAACCCTAACATCATGCATCGGAAACATACGGGTTCGGAAGAACAAGTGTATCATGGTCAAAGGGCTGCTTGCCTGGATTGGCTTGGTCTTCAAAGTCTTCAAATCCTTCTCCTTCTTCTTCCACAGCAACTTCGTCAAATACGGGATCTATACGTCGCATAATAACAACGGAAAAATAAGACCACAGATAAAACAGAAAAATCAAAGTGCTCAGAAAAATGTCAACTTATTTTTGTTAAATACTAGAGGAATTTCTAAGATGGGAAAAATCTTAGTTGGAGTTTTGGAGTAACAGAATGGAATCTATTGATTTTAGAACAGGAGTTTTACTGCTCAAATTTGAATTTAAATTTGAACAGAACAGAGAAGTTTCATAGATGTGAGTGAAAGTGGTACCATTAAATAGGTTGGAATATTACAAGATTTTAGGAGTTGGAATTATTTTATTTGGACCATTATTCTTTTCTGTAGAAATGTTTTAAACAATTACAGAAAAGAAACAGGAAAAGTGCCATGTGCAACTGGGCCAGAGAAGGCTGAAGGCCACAGTGCACGGCCCAGGGCGGACCAGCCCAGCCGCACGGGTGCCTGCGCGCGCACGTCAGGTTTTTGAACCTGACGGGCGGGGCCCGTCGGTCAGTGACTGAGAGGAGGGGGAGAGAGGTGTGGGGATGACAGGTGGGGCCCGCCTGTCATCTCCAACCTTGCGGCCACGGCGACGGCGAGCTCACCGGCGAGGTTTCCGGCCACGGCGACGGCAACGGAGGGCAGGGTTGGGGTCCAGCGTCGAGTGGCGGTTGTAGGGGTGGTGGTACGGCACGCCGGGGAGGTCAGGTTCGCCGGCGGCGAGGTGGGACGGCGGAGGAGTCTCGGGAGGTCGTCGCACCGGTCGTTTCCGACTGCAACAGGAGGGGGAAACAGGGGGGAAACGATCAGTGAGGTGAGGGGGTTCCAAATCGGGCAAAAGGAGAGGCAGGGGAGGCCCGTACTGCGAGATCGCCGGCGGCCCGACGCGGCGGAGCTCCGGTCGATCCCGAGCACTGGGACTTCCTGGGGAGGAACTGGTGGTGTTGGGGGGCTCAGTGAGGTGTGGTGGAGCTGCTGATGCTGCTGGAGAGGCCCGGGGGGTCCTATTTATAGGGGGTCGACGGAGGCCCGTGGTCCAGTGCGCCGGCGAGCTCCGGCTCGAAGCTACAGCGCACAGGGGGTGAGGGGAATGAGTCCACGGAGTTGCTAGACGAGCTCCACGTCGAGTAGAGGTGAGAGGAGGAGCGGGGGAGCTTCTGGAGCGCGCGCGCGTGCGAGGCAGAAGAGTGGCGTTGCGGGCGGCCAGCGCGCGTGTGACGATGATCACTGGAGGGCGCAGGAGGAGGGGGGGCAGCGCCGGGGCGGTCGCGGACGTCGAGGAGCATCGACTGGCGCGAGGTAGTGGCCCGAGGCTGTCGGGGGTGGCTGATTGGCTGGAGCTACAGTGCGTGTCCGCACTGTTGCATGCTCCAGAGCGCGCGTATGGATGGCACCTTCGCGCCCTCGCCACTCCGGTCAAAACCAACGTGCCCAAGAGTGTCTAGAAGGTCAGGGGAGGATTAAAGAAATGGCATGCGGCCTTGGATGCCCTGGAGATGCTGAGAGAGAGGGAGGATGCTGGTGACTTGGTGAAAACTTGCTGTCCAGCAAGGTAAACTTGGGTTCTTACCCCTCAATTATGGAGCTGGGGTGCTGGGGAAGTTACTGGGGGTAGCCAGTAACTGAATGAACGTGTGGTAAAAAGTTGAGGCCATGGAGAAGAGTAAAAGTGATCAAGATGGAGGTTTTAGTAAAAAGCCAGAAGGTGTTTGATCAGTGTTTGGTCAAGCAAATGACCTCCACTTGACATGGCACTTAACAGGATTGTATAACATGTGAAAATAGGGTGCTTCAGCAAATTTGGGCTCATTAGAAGAAACTAGCCAATGTAACTTTGGTGAACCCTAGAAATCAACAGAAATAGCTTCATCTTGATTGAGTCAAGCTAATCATCTCCCCTTGATGCACCACTTGGTGTAGCATCATCATTCGGGGTATTGATCATGTGCACAAAGTTTGAAGCTCCAGATAAAAAGTTGGTATTGTAAAGTTGTTCAAATTTGCATTTGAACAGAAAGGGTTTTGAGGTGATCCGATCAAGTTGCTCTATTCCAAATCTTGTGCCATTTGGTCTAGATTCCTTATTAGGCCATTCTAGCATGTGCACCAAGTTTGAGAGTATTTGGACAAGTTTGGCAATGTAAAGTTGCTCAAACTTCAAATATGGACAGAATGGTTATGAAGGGGTTTGAGGATGTTTTCTTGCTTCCCAAGGCATGGGACTTGGCAAGATCACCAAATATGTCATATATGACATGATAGAATTTCCCTGGAATTTTTGGAGAAAGTTTCCTTTGTAAATATTTCAAAAGCTTGAAATATCCAGAAAGGGTTTTAGAGGGTTTAGCCCATTATTTTGAACATGACCAAGTGTTGAAACTCTTATATATGGACAATATATGTCCTCTGAGTCTCCATGAATTTTGGCAAATATTTTTGAAATAGTTAAATAATTTTTCCCTATTAAAGACCATTTCTGGCCTTAAGAAAAAGCTTTTAAATAAAATAGGAAAATAACTTTTAAAATTATACCTTTGTGGTTTCTGGGAGTCCTATGACTACTAGGTCTCAAATGTTCCTTTTGAAATAATTTTCTCACCCTAAATCAAGTACTTGCAGTGCAAATCTCAATTCAGGGGTTTTTGGAAAACTAAATTTATAAAATACCTTTTGGCCAAATTAATTTTGTAAGAAAATACTATACTGTTATATAACACTTGGCATGATCATTGGGCAGAAGTTTTGGGTATGGAGATGAATTCTACAAGAGGTCATAGTTGACTTTAATGAGCACAAGAAAAAGCACATGAAGAAAACTCAATTTCAAATAAAAGCCAAATGATGCTAAAAAAAATTGCTGGTCCAAATTTTCATGCTTCAAAGGTACAAATAACATGTTACAAAATGCAGGGTGTGACACCTTCCAAAGCTTTACTTGTTATTCTTCATATCTTTATCTAAAGCTTTGATGTATGTTGTCATCAATTACCAAAAAGGGGGAGATTGAAAGCACAAGTGCTCCGTGGGTGATTTTGGTAATTAATGTCAACATATCTCTTGTTGGACTAATGTTTTCATCTAGTATATTTCAGACCGGTTCAACAAATGGAGTGGCCTGGACTAGAGGATGTGGAACCCCTTCAAGATGATAAGGACAAAGGATTGGCTCAAGCTCAAAGCTCAGCACTTTACATTTTCTATTGTAGTGATCAAAGATCACATTGAGTCCATAGGAAAGCCAGTACTATTAAAAGGGGATGAGATGTTGCTTAATGGCTTGCTTGCTCAAAGTGCTTAGTCATATGCTCCAGAACCCTCAACCACTTTCTCACATCCACATATGTTCCAAACCTAAAGTCAAACTCGGCCCCACCAAAACTTTCTATCCGGCGCCACCGAGTTCAATTGACATAGCCACTGCCACAAACCCTAATCAATTCGGTCTCACCGATGGGACCTCGGTCTCACCGAGATGGGCTTGCAAACTCTCTGTTGCCTGTTGCAATATTTTCGGTCCCACTGAGATATGAAATCGGTCTCACCGAGTTTGCTTGGCCAACTCTCTGCTTCGCTTATTACCCAAATCGGTGCCACCGAGTTTGTCTAATCGGTCAACCCGAGATGAGGCTTTACCCTAACCCTAGCACATCGGTCCTACCGAGTTGACCATATCGGTCCCACCGAAATGCCTAACGGTCACATTATGAACTAAATCGGTCTAACCGAGTTTTCTGATTCGGTCCCACCGAGTTTGGTAAATTGTGTGTAACGGTTAGATTTTGTGTGGAGGCTATATATACCCCTCCACCCACTCTTCATTCGTTGAGAGAGCCATCAAAACACGCCTACACTTCCAACATACATTTTCTGAGAGAGAACCACCTACACTTGTGTTGAGGTCAAGATATTCCGTTCTAACCACATAAATCTTGATCTCTAGCCTTCTCCAAGTTGCTTTACACTCAAATCATCTTTCCACCAAATCCAATCCTATGAAAGAGAGTTGAGTGTTGGGGAGACTATCATTTTAAGCACAAGAGCAAGGAGTTCATCATCAACACACCGTCTATTACCTTTTGGAGAGTGGTGTCTCCTAGATTGATTAGGTGTCACTTGGGAGCCTCCGTCAAGATTGTGGAGTTGAACCAAGGAGTTTGTACAGGCAAGGAGATCGCCTACTTCGTGAAGATCTACCCTAGTGAGGCAAGTCCTTCGTGGGCGATGGCCATGGTGGGATAGACAAGGTTGCTTCTTCGTGGACCCTTCGTGGGTGGAGCCCTCCATGGACTCGCGCAACCCTTAGCCTTCGTGGGTTGAAGTCTCCATCAACGTGGATGTACGATATTACCACCTATCGGAACCATGCCAAAAATATCCGTGTCTCCAATTGCGTTTGCATGCTCCATTCCCATCCCTTTACATTCTTGCAAAGTTGCATGCTTTACTTTCCGTTGCCCATGTACTCTTGTCATGCTTGCTTGATATTTATTGTGAATGTTTAAACATGTGCTAAAACTCCACCTCAACTTGAAGAAATTAAAAACTGCCACTTTTCTTGCTAAGTGTCTATTCACCCCCCCCCCCCTCTAGACACCTCTTCTCGATCCTTTCAATTGGTATCAGAGCATTGGTCTCCATTGCTTTGGTTTAATCACCATTGGAGGAATATGGATGAGTCTACATTGGGGATTCTTAGACATAGAGTGCCTATACTTGATGGAGAGTACTTCCATGAGTGGAAAAATGAGATGCTTGAGATTTTCAATGAATATCATTTGAACGAGTACATTACTACTCCTTGTGCTCGCCTTGTTGATCCTTTGCATCCCACACGCGATGAGCATCTTGACATGATTCGCAATCTTAGAACTATCAATCTTATTGTTAGAGGATTGACCAAAAATTTGATTGCTAGCTTACCTGCTCTAGATTGTGCTTACACCATATGGAGATTCCTAGAGGAACGATTCCCAAATTATTCCTTAAAAATATGGATGAGATTCTCCATAAGTCTATTGCCTTGAATAGGATGAGTACTAGTGATCCTAAGTTTGGTGATTGCCTATTTGAGCTTCATGATCTCATGCATGCCAAAGGAGATGTTGCAATTATTAGCAATATCATTTCCGAAGTCATTAGAATTCATAGAGATGAACATTGTTACGGTCATACTTCTAATGAATCACTCTCTCTAGAAATTGATCCATCACATGACGATGTGGAACATGGATACTATGATGAGGATGATGATAGTGACTATTATCTTGATGATGCGATGAGACACTTTGGTCTTATGGCTAATCTTCGTGGCTACATGGTTGAAGGAAAGGAATGGGTCCTTGATAGTGGATGTACCGATCATATGACCGGAGTCAAGGATATGTTTCATGAGCTTCCTGAAAACGACGGCCCTCGAAAGTATGTCACTTTTGGTGATAACTCAAAGGGTAAGGTGGTTGGCCTCGGTAAGGTGGCCATCTCACATGATAGCTCCATACAGAATGTCATGCTCGTTGAATCTCTTGGCTACAATGTACTTTTCGTATCTAGACTTGCTGACTTTAGCTTCAGTGTCCTATTTACTGAAATAGATTGCCAAGTGTTTCATAGAGATAATCATAAAATGGTCTTTACCGGTATTCGTAGAGGTGATCTTTACATTGTTGATTTCACTAAAAAGGCTCAACCTAGAACTTGCTTAATTGCTAAATCTTCGAAAGGTTGGTTGTGGCATAGAAGGTTAGGTCATGTGGGCATGCGAAATCTTAATAAGCTTATTAAAGGTGATCATATCCTTGGAGTAAAAGTTGTTATATTTGATAAGGATAGACTTTGTAGTGCTTGTTAAGCAGGAAAACAAGTTGGAGGAAGCCACCCCGTGAAGAACATTACAGGCAAGGAGATCGCCTACTACGTGAAGATCTACCCTAGTGAGGCAAGTCCTTCGTGGGTGATGGCCATGGTGGGATAGAAAAGGTTGCTTCTTCGTGGACCCTTCGTGGGTGGAGCCCTCCGTGGACTCACACAACCATTACCCTTCGTGGGTTGAAGTCTCCATCAACGTGGATGTACGATAGCACCACCTATCGGAACCACGCCAAAAATCTCCGTGTCCCCAATTGCGTTTGCACACTCCAATCCCATCCCTTTATATTCTTGCAAAATTGCATGCTTTACTTTCCGCTGCCCATATATTCTTGTCATGCTTGCTTGATATGTATTGTGAATGTTTAAACATGTGCTAAAACTCCACCTCAACTTGAAGAAATTAAAAATTGCCACTTTTCTTGCTAAGAGTCTATTCACCCCCCCCCCCTCTAGACACCTCTGCTTGATCCTTTCAAATGATTAGCCTGGATTCCGACAAATGGTTGAGGCCTCGAAATCCGAGATAGGATCCATGTATGAAAACCAAGCATGGACTTTGGTGAACTTACTCGATGATCGAAAGGCCATTGAGAACAAGTGGATCTTTAAGATGAAGAGGGACACTGATGGTAATGTCACCATCTATAAAGCTCGACTTGTCCCAAAGGGTTGTCAACAAGTTCAAGGGGTTGACTACGATGAGACTTTCCCACCCGTAGTGATGCTAAAGTATGTTAGTATTATTTTAGCAATTGCTGCATTTTTTGATTATGAAATATGGCAGATGGACGTGAAAACAACATTCTTGAATGGTTTCCTTAAGTAAGAGTTGTATATGATGCACCTGGAAGGTTTTGTCAATCCTAAGGATGCTAATATGGTATGCAAGCTCTAGAGATCCATCTATGGACTCATGCAAGCATCTCAGAGTTGAAATGTCCGCTTTGATGAGGTGATCAATGCTTTTGGTTTTATACAAACTTATGGAGAAGCTTGTATTTACAAGAAAGAGAGTGGGAGCTCTATAACATTTCTAATATTGTATGTGGACATTATTGATTGGAAATGATGTAGAATATCTGGAAAGCATGAAGGGTTATTTGAACAAGAGTTTTTCAATGAAAGACTTGGGTGAGGCTACTTACATATCGGGCATCAAGATCTATAGAGATAGATTAAGACGCCTGATAGGACTTTCACAAAGCACATTGTCACATCCCTAGTCAGTGCTTGCATTAGGACTAGCTAGAGTGTGCATCATGTTTAACTTTTCTAGAAACGTGAAATGGGGATGACAGAAAACCCCATCACCCATCTTCTTTCAACTAGGGTTTAATAAAATCTTTTCCAATGTACCCAAAATGCCCTTCAAAAATGTTCATCATCTTTGCCTTGGTCTTAAACCTCTGACAAAAATGGTGCCCAATTTTCTAGGACATCCTAAGGTCACTGGATTAAATCATATTGTATTTGCATTTGGGCATTTAAATGCTATAAAATATTTTCAATGCCCAAATAATCATAAACTAAAATGTTCCATGCTGTTTTTTTATATACAGTGGACATGGTCAGTTTCATGATTTATAAAAATGTTCTAGCATTTTTATTAATTCAACATAGTTGCAAAAGAAAAGAAAACAGAAACTAAATAGAAAAGAGAGGAGAGGGAGAGACTTACCTGGCGGCCCACCTCGCGGCCAGCTGGCCGGCCCAGCCCAGCAGCCGCTCCACGCAGCTGCTTCCTCTCGTCAGGCAGGCAGAGAGGAGCACGCCGGCGAGCCTGTGGGCGCCACGCAGCTGCCCATCGCCCTCCACGACGCCTGGCTCGCCTCCACGTCGCCGCCCGAACCCTCTGGACATCGCACTTTTCCCCCTGCCTCTCTCCCTCGCCCTCTCCTCGCCATGGCCGACGCGCCCGCGAGCTCGCCGACGCCGTAGCCGCAGCCACCGTCGCCCTCGCGCCGCCCTGTCAAGTCCCTGAGCTCCGCCGTCGTCCGCTACGTCGAACAGGCCAAGCCCCGAGCGCTCGCACGCTCTGCTCTGCCACCGTCGACGTCGTCTTCAACCTCGACCGCCGGAGATCCCCTTCGCCGTTGCCACCGCACCAGTTCGTCCCCGAGCTCACCGACCGGCTCGTCATCTCCGCTGTGAGCTCCTGTCCGTCCCAGTCCTCCCCGCTCGCCCTGCCGTGCACCACAGCCACCGCACCTCGCTCACCCGCACGCGCCGCTGCACACGTTCGTCGCCGACGTAGCTCCGGCCACCTAACAGCCCGGTCGTTGTGCCCATCGTCTTCACCTCCCCGCGTAGGTGCCGTAGGACCACTCCACGCGCCTCCACGAGCACCGCAGACTCGAGTTCGGCTCCACCCGAACTTCGGCAGCCGCTGGACTCGTCGCCGGTGTCGTTTCCGGCGACCCCGAGCTCCGAGTCGTGCACCACTTGATGCGGCTCATTCCCAGTTCTACGTAGAAAGACTCCGTCGTCCATTTGGTCGCCGGAGGGCGAAACCCGCAGCCTCCGCCGCATCTGGACGTCGTCGGCGGCTAAACGCCGGCGATTCAACCCAGTTTGACCAGAGGTTTGACTCTCCTGGGTCACTAACATGTGGGCCCCGCCTGTTAGTCAAACCTAGGTTAGCGCTTAAACTAATCCTAATTAGTTAGTTAACTAACTGTGACACTGACCAGTGGGTCCCACTGGTCAGGTTTGACCTGGGCCACCCAGTTGACCTGCTAGCGTCACTGTGACGTAGTGTTGATGCAATAAACTCTTTTCTGGATTTTAAATAAATCAGAAATGATTTATTCATTTCAGAAAATGGTTTAAACTTCTAAAAATCATATAAATTCAACTGTACCTCAGATGAAAAAGTTTTACATATGAAAAATGATCAGAAAAATCTGATCTTTCCATTGGTACTCGTTTCTTGCATGTTTGAGCAAGTTAACCTTGTTGTTCACTTCAAAACATGATAATGCACTTTAAATAATAATAGCTTGGGCATGAATTTGAATCTTTGATTCAAATAAGCTCAAAACTTTCTGTTTATAGTTGCATTAGCCAAAACACATACATCTTGCCATGTCATGAGCATGCATCATATTGTTGCATTTGCTTGTGTATTGATTTTATTACCGGTATTCTCTGTGGTAGGTTGTGCTTCTGAGGATACATCTGCGTATCCAACTGAAGAGCAGTACCCGACAACCAATATGTCAGGCAAACAACCCATTGATCATTCTGATACAAACCCATATTCTCGCTCCTGCTCTCTTTTACTACATTAAGGCAACAACATGTGAACTGCTATTTGCCGCGGTCAATGTTCAAGAAATCATTAACTGGTAGCTGATCGGTCGGATTAGGAGTAGCGATTAATCGGTGAATCGGCCTATTAACTGGATTAATCGGTTGGCCATTAATCGGTCGATTGAATAGGAACTTGCCAACATATCTCTAGATTTTTTATGTATTATACCATACTCTCATGCTCCCAGCTATGTACTATACTAAAACATGCTGTCATACACACATGAAAAGCATAGAGAGGCGGTAAAATTATTAAACCTAGCTATCAAGGAGCGGCATGGGGCCGGAAGGGGTTATGGGCCAAAAATTTGGGATTTGTTTGTCCACCCGTTAATGGGCCAGCAGGGATTAATCGGCATGACAATTGATTAATCGGTCTAACTGGCCAATTAATCGACCTGCCAAGTTAACACGGTGAATAGGTGTTATTCGATTCGGCCATGCCATGAGTAGCGATTAACTGGCCTGTTAACTGATTAATCGGGTGAATTTTTGAACAGTGGCTGCGGTAGTTGAACCCCATTCCTTTGCATGACCTGTCATTGCCATAGTAAATAGTTGAAACCGACTAGCATGTGTAGGAGTTGACTGAGCCATGTGATGTGTTTCCTACCTTGCTATTTATTTACGCTACCTGCTATGCTTAGAGTTGTGTCAGGTCTGGTTCATCTGGGTGATGGATCAGAGTGAAATGATCACGTCTGGTAATGAGAGTGAAGTGTGGAATATGCTTGGTAAAGGCATCGATGAAAGGCCATGTAGGAGTACATGGTGGGTTGTTTCATTGGAACCGTCCATAGGATCTGAGATCTGTATGTGTGATTTATGATCAGCTACTACCACACATTGGGATCCTTAATTGACTCTCTCGACTTATTAACTCCCCTTGTCCTCTATCCAGGAGTTGCAACTAGTTTCTAGTGTTTGTAGTATACTGGTGGTCGTGCGCAGCGCTGACCCTCGGGGTGGGCTATGATGCTGCAGGTACGTGGCACGGTGTACCGATCGCCCGTTTGGTGATCCGGGAACCCTGTACACATCGTTTGGGGCCGTGAGCGACACCCCGGCCGGATCTCCTCACGGATGGAACCCAAATAGGCGATAAAGCTTGACTAGGGACTTGTGTGGTTAGTCAGGTCGTGGCCGACACCCTCGCTGGGCTTCCGCTTGAAGGTTGCTGAGTACATGTCGAGTAAACGGCGATAAGTGGTGGAAGCATGTGTGAAGAAGTACATCCCTGCAGGGTTACCAATCTATTCGAATAGCCGTTGTTCGTGGTTAAGGACCACTTGGTTGCTTATATAGTTCATAGACAAGTTAATGGTTACTCCTAAAAGTCTCAAGACAAGTGTGAGTGTCGTGGATGGCCCTTCCGTAGGATGATGGGAGAGGATCCACGGTGGTGTATTGTGGTGGTGAGTAGTGGACTCGTGTGCGTAGTCTCATCTTGCAATCTGCTGAGAGTTGTAGTATAGGTTAGCCAAGAGTCAAAGCTGGCTTGCTGCAATAAACTCCACTACCCTTGTTGATAATGATGCATGTATGATAGGTTCTGATGTAAGTCTTGTTGAGTACCTTTGTACTCATGTTTGCTTAATATCTGTTGCAGAGGAGAACCCCGCCCCCTCTGATGGGTTCTACATAGACGTTGACGTCGATGAGTAGCTTGCTACCCAGACGATGATCCTGAGCTTGTGAAGGGCCTTGCAGATAGTCAGGCTACACCAAGCCTGTTTTCTTTCCAAGTTGTCTGTACTCAGACAAGTTAGCTTCCGCTTGTGCTTGTATGCTTGTATGACTTGAGTGTTGGGACATGTGACCCCTACCTGTATGAACATATTATGTATGGCTCTTCGGAGCCTCTTAAATAAAGTACTTTGAGTCATAGAGTTCTATTGTGATGCAATGTTCTATTTGCACATATTGAGAATATTGTGTGTATGTTATTGAAATGCTTGATATGTGTGGGATCCGACACCTAGTTGTTTACCCTTGGTAGCCTATCTTACAGGGAAATGCCTCCTAGTTCTTCCACTGAGCCTTGGTAGCTTGCTACTGCTCCGGAACACGTAGGCTGGCCGGCATGTGTCCTTCTTCGTTCCTGTGTCTGTCCCTTAGGGGAAATGTCACATGTTGTTCCTTTAAGTCCATGTAGCTTGCTACGACTTGGGTTCATACGTTGATGACCGACACGTTCGCTACTAGGTCATGGATGACTGTCTCCGTAATTTAGTGCCACTTTTGGTTTATAACTAGCCATGTCGGGTCGGGTTCTCTATCATATGGATGCTAGCGACACTATCATATACGTGTGCTAAAATGCGCAAACGGTCACTGGCCAGGTAAGGTGGCACCCGTGGGGATACCGTGCGTGAGGCAGCAAAGTAATATGATGTGTTTCAAGCTAGATCGGTGTCACTTAGGATCGGGGTCATGACAGCGTTGGCATCAGAGCCGGACTGCCTGTAGGTTCTTCAAGCCAAACTGGCCGATGTTGAGTCTAGAAATTCCTAGTTATTTGTAGGGGAATTGATTGTGGAAGGGAACGTAAGGCTCTTTTTACTTCTTACCTTATGTCCTTCTGATCTGAGTCAGCTTATTCTTTCTACGGGGGTTTAGGACTAGACCTCTCATCTTTACTAGGTTCACGTGTTACTAATCCGTAGACTCTTAGGATTGTTGGTTTCAAGCCTCAGTTCAGTTTCTACCTTCCAGTATGTTGATTAGTTGGACCCGGAACCTTGATATGATGTTGTTGAGTGGCTATGCTATCATTTGTATGATGTCTCAAAATCTTTTATGAGCATTTACAGTTGTTATGCTGCCCGATTTCTTCTAGAAACTCTAATGCCTTTGCATTATTTCGTGTTTCAGATGTCTGACCGCACCCCTCATCAGGTGGTCCGTCTGACCCGGTGCATTAATGTGCCAGGTCACACGACCATGTTGGTCCGTGTATTGACCAAGACTGGCTACTGTTGGTATCCTGAGTACACTGTGGAGGAGCAATACCTGGATTTCAACCAAAGTCAGTACTTCTGCACAGTCCGGATATACCCTTCATATCCCGGAGCTACCGACCCCATCCATTGAACGCATGGACTCGGGGTTACCATCGAGATGGCAGTGCAGGATGCCGCTTACTCGATGATGACTATCATCCGGGCTAGGCATGCCCTGCTGCTGAACACCGAGTTCTGCTACATGCCAGCCTCACTTCCTGGAGAGGAAGGCTACTACACCGGTCTGTACACTGATGCTGCTCATGAGGAGCCGCTACTTCAAACTACCACTCAGATGCTGGAGGATAGGGATCGTGAGGTCCGTGCCCTGCGGATGGAGCTTTATAACACTCGAGCCGCCCACTGGGCCACTCTGACACGGCTTGCACCTGCCGTCCGGGCCGGATATCTGGATATGTGGGATTTGTACCCCGTGCAGACTCGTCTGCCCGACCTTATGGATTGGCGTGACGTTGGGGGTATTACACTTCCACGTGGACGTCGTTTACCACCAGCAGCGGGACCGAGGCCGCATCCGTGTCCCTATGGTCCACGGCCTTCAAGTGCTCGAGATTTTCCAGATCCACATGTTCCACTTCCAGTCTATGGGGGTAATCTTTACGAAGATTACTACGGAAACGTCTGAGCTAGACCGTGGCAGTAATAGTATTGTAGTAGTTGTATTTCCACAGTCCTGCGTGTCTGGTGGAATATGACTTGTGTGTACTAAGTTCCGGAGGCGTAGATAAATAATGTATAGGAGCTTGGAATGCCTCTGATGAGATGTATCATCTTCCACCGCAGTTGTACTTTAGCCTTGGCTTGTACTAAACTATGTATGGTGTGTATGACCAATGGTGTATATATGGCAGTTTCTATATTACCATGTCGTAGAGATGAACATCTCTACAATCCGTGTCATCCATTACATTCTGCACTCCTATGTCAAAGTTTTGCCATCCTTGTCTAAACTGTTTCTTTCCTAGGATGGTCAACACTCGCAGCACCCCTGCTACTCAGGAGCAGGGTGAGGCCAGTGGGGCTAGGGATGAGAATCTGCCTCAACCACCCTCCTTGGCTGAAGTTATGCTGGAGGCAGAAAGGAACAAAAGAGAGACCAACCGTCTGCTGGAACGCATAGAGCAGAATACTGCCTTTCGCCAAAGGAATGACATGGTGTCAATTAATGACTTTATCAAGATGTGCCCACCAAAGTTCCATCATTCCGCTGAACCTCTTGATGCGGATGACTGGCTTCGCAGTATCACCCACAAGCTACACTCTGCCCGCGTGGCCGAAGCTGATAAGGTTACCTACGCCGCCTACCACCTTGAGGGCCCTGCTAGCCTTTGGTGGGAAAACTATGAGGCTATGCGTCCTGCTGGCCAAATTACCACTTGGGCAGAGTTCAGCGAGGCATTCGGTGAACATCACATTCCGGAAGGCCTCATGGATCACAAGCGGGAGGAATTTTTCAATTTCACGCAAGGCCAGCTAACCGTGGATGTCTATAGTCATGAGTTTGGCAACTTGGCACGCTATGCTCCTGAAGAAGTTTCCACCGACGCCAAGAAGCAGGCGAGGTTCCGCAAGGGACTCAGCCCGGAACTTCGCCGAGATCTACGTCTGCATGAGTGCACCTCCTTCCAGAAGCTAGTGAACAAAGCCATCAGTGCTGAGACAGGTCAGACTGATTATGAAGCCACATGCAAGCATCCTCGTGACTTTGGTTCCTCATCCGGCTCTGGCTCTCACAAGCGCCGTGTGTGGGTTCCAAACACAGCTCTGCCACCCAGGTTCACTCCGAGGCCATCCTATGAGGCGCCTCGCCCAACCCAGCAGTATGCACTGCCCAAGACTTATGGAGGACCTTTTGCCAACACCGCCCCACGCACTGGAACTGTGACATGCTTCAAGTGTGGAGAACTAGGCCACTACATGCGAGAGTGTCCTCAGAACCAGCCAGGAAGGTCCGTTGGTCATGGTAAGCCAACAGGCAAGGTGAACTATGTCAAGCCAGTCACCACTGCTTGTGGCCATGTCAACTATGTCTCTGCTGAGGAAGCTTATGAGGATCTGAACGTCGTCCTTGGTACGCTTCTTGTTAACTGCCATCTGGCATCTGTTCTTTTCGATACTGGAGCATCTCATTCGTTCATATCTGAGAGCTATGCTCGAATGCACAGCATGACTTTTTGTGACATACCCACTTCCATGGTAATTCAAACTCCTGGCTCAAAATGGCAAACTTCTAGAGTAAGCCATGGGAATGAAATTCTTGTCGATAGACTTGTTTTCCTTGCTTCCTTAATAGCTCTCAAGTCCTCAGACATAAACATCATGTTGGGTATGGACTGGATGACAGCTCATTACGCCAAGATTGATTGCTACACTAGGACTGTTCAACTTACACACCAATCCGACAAGACAGTCAATGTTTTGTCCCGAATGGCTGAGCGTCAGCTCTACTCTCTTAATGCCAGCCCTCTACCAGAACTCGAAGATATTCCGGTAGTCCGTGACTTCCGGATGTCTTTCTAGAAGAACTGACAGGTGTTCCACCTGACAGAGATGTAGAGTTCGTGATAGATCTTGTTCGAGGAACTGTCCCAATCTCTAGGAGACCCTATAAGATGGCACCCTTAGAACTAGCTGAGCTTAAGAAACAACTCGATGAGTCCTTGAAAAAGGGTTTCATCCGTCCTAGTTCTTCTCTTGGGCTTGGCCCGTCCTCTTCGTCAAGAAGAAGGATGGAACAGATCGGATGGTTTTAGATTATCGACCTGTCAACCTGGTCACCATAAAGAACAAGTATCCGCTCCCCGGGATCAACAACTTCTATGATCAGCTCGCTGGATTCTCAGTCTTCTCCAAAATGGATTTGAGGTTGGGCTACGATCAAATCAAAATCAAGAACGGGGACATTCCCAAGACGGCATTTGTTACTCGTTACGGACAATACGAGTACATTGTCATGTCCTCTGGGTCAACCAATGCCCCAGCCACTTTCTCCCGGCTAATGAATTCTATATTCATGGAGTACTTGGATAAATTCATCATGGTATACCTCGATGATATACTCATTTACTCCAAGAACAAGGAAGATCATGCCGAGCATCTAAGGCTGGTATTGATAAACTTTGAGAGCACCGCCTTTATGCCAAATTCTCCAAGTGTGAATTCTGGTTGCCAGAAGTGACCTATCTAGGCCATGTAATCTCTGGTAAGGGTATTGCTGTCAATCCCGAGTGAGTTTAGGCTGTCCTTGATTGGACTCCACCTGAAGCGGTCAAGCAAGTTAGGAGTTTCCTTGGCTTAGCGAGCTATTACCGACGCTTCATCGAGAATTTCTCCAAGGTTGCTAAACCTCTAATTGAACTCCTCAAGAAAGATAAAAAGTTCGAGTGGACCCCATAGTGCGAGTCCAGCTTTCAGGAACTGAAAAGACGCCTGACATCTACTCTCATACTGGTACCACCAGACTTTTCCAAGGACTTTATTATCTATTGCGACGCCTCGCGACAAGGACTAGGTTGCCTACTCATGCAAGATCATCAAGTGATTGCCTACGCATCTCGACAGTTGCGTCCACATGAGGATAACTACCCTACACATGAACTAGAGCTTGCAGCTATAGTCCACGCACTCAAAACATGGCGACATTACCTTCTTGGTAATCGCTGTGAAATTTTCACTGATCACCAAAGTCTGAAATACATCTTCACCCAACCGGATTTGAATCTCAGGCAAAGACGTTGGGTTGAGTTGCTCACAGATTATGACTTAGGAATCACTTACACCCCTGGGAAGGCCAATGTCATGGCTGACGCACTAAATCGTAAGTATTATTGTAACAATCTGATGTTACAACAAGGGCAACCACTTCTCCACGAGGAATTTCGTAAGCTTAACCTTCAGATTGTTCCTCAAGGATTCCTTTCCACCTTGGTGGCGAAACCTAACCTTATGGATCAAATCATAGCTGCCCAGCGGTATGATAGAGGAATATCTCGGATCAAGGAGAACATTGCTAGCGGAGTTGCTAAAAGTTTCTCTATGGATGGTCGAGGTGTTGTGTACTTCGAGAACCGCTTGGTGGTTCCCAAGAAACAACAACTACAGCAGTTGATCCTTAAGGAGGCTCATGAATCTCCTCTCACGATTCATCCTGGTAGTACCAAAATGTATCAGGACCTACGCCAGAGGTTCTGGTGGACTAGGATGAAGAGAGAAATCGCTCAGTTCATTGCTAACTGCAATGTTTGCCATCGAGTTAAAGCAGAGCATCAACGGCCTGCTGGCACCCTTCAACCTTTAGCTATTCCTGAATGGAAATGGGATAAGATCGGTATGGACTTCATTACCTGGTTTCCCAGGACCAGGAAAGGGAATAATGCTATCTTCATCGTTATCGACCGCCTCTCCAAAGTAGCCCACTTCCTGCCTGTTCGGGAGAGTATAACCGCTAGCCAGCTAGCAGACTTGTATATCTCTCGGATATTATCTCTTCATGGTGTTCCATTGGAGATTAACTCAGACCGTGGAAGTCTTTTCACCTCTCGATTTTGGGAAAGTTTCCGAAATGCTATGGGGACTTGTCTCTCTTTTAGCACCGCCTTTCATCCTCAATCAAGTGGTCAAGTAGAACGAGTCAATCAAAGTCTGGAAGATATGCTCTAAGCCTCTGTCATCTCTTTCAGTATGGATTGGGAGAAATGTCCTCCATTCGCCGAATTCGCTTATAACAATAGTTATCAAGCTAGCTTGGGCAAGGCTCCCTTTGAAGTTCTGTATGGACGAAGGTGTCGAACGCCTCTTAAATGGTCAGAAACCGGGGAAAGACAATTCTTGGTCTGGATATGATCCAGGAAGCAGAAGAGCAAGTTTGCATCGTTCGTGAGAAATTGAAAACAGCCCAATCTCGCCAAAAGAGCCAATATGATCGCCATCATAAGGCTGTGACTTTCGAAGTCGGCGATAAGGCTTACCTTCGGGTTACTCCTCTTAAGGGAACCCATCGCTTCGGTATCAAAGGCAAATTGGCTCCCCGTTACATCGGTCCTTTTCGCATTCTTGCCAAACGAGGATAAGTTGCCTACCAACTGGAACTACCCCCGCATCTTTCCAGAGTTCACGATGTCTTCCACGTCTCTCAACTCGGGCGTTGCTTCTCGGATCCTATCCGCGGAGTGGATCACAAAATGCTTGATCTCCAGGATAATCTCACATATTGAGAATACCACGTTCATATTCTTGATCAAACCGAGCGTACCACTCGACGTCATAATATCAAATTTCTCAAGGTTCAATGGTCACACCATTTGGAGAACGAAGCTACTTAGGAAAGGGAGGATCGTCTTCGACTTGAGTACCCCACCCTTTTCCCGGAGTAACCTGAATCTCAGGACGAGATTCTTTTGAGTGGGGGTGAGTTGTCACATCCCTAGTCAGTGCTTGCATTAGGACTAGCTAGAGTGTGCATCATGTTTAACTTTTCCAGAAACTTGAAATGGGGATGACAGAAAACCCCAGCACCCCTCTTCTTTCAACCAGGGTTTAATAAAATATTTCCCAATGTACCCAAAATGCCCTTCAAAAATGTTCATCATCTTTGCCTTGGTCTTAAACCTGTGACAAAAATGGTGCACAATTTTCTAGGACATCCTAAGGTCACTGGATTAAATCATATTGTATTTGCACTTGGGCATTTAAATGCTATAAAATATTTTAAATGCCCAAATAATCATAAACTAAAATGTTCCCTGCTGTTTTTATATATACAGTGGACAAGGTCAGTTTCATGATTTATAAAAATGTTCTAGCATTTTTATTAATTCAACATAGTTGCAAAATAAAAGAAAACAGAAACTAAATAGAAAAGAGAAGAGAGAGAGAGAGAGACTTACCTGGCGGCCCACCTGGCCGGCCCAGCCCAGCAGTCGCTCCACGCGGATGCTTCCTCTCGCCAGGCAGGCAGAGAGGAGCAAGCCGGCAAGCCTGCGGGCGCCACGCAGCTGCCCGCCGCCCTGCTTCGCTTCCCCGCCTCCACAACGCCTGGCTCGCCTCCACGTCGTCGTCCGAACCCTCTGGACACCGCACTTTTCCCCTTGCCTCTCTCCCTCACCCTCTCCTTGCCATGGCCAACGCGCCCGCGAGCTCACCGTCGTCGTAGCCGTAGCCACCGTCGCCCTCGCACCGCCCCGTCAAGTCCCTGAGCTCCACCGTCATCCGCTACGTCAAACAGGCCGAGCCCCGAGCGCTCGCACGCTCTGCACCGCCACCGTCGACGTCGTCTTCAACCTTGGCCGCCGAAGATCCCCTTCGCCATCGCCACCGCACCAGTTCGTCCCAGAGCTTGCCGACCGGCTCATCGTCTCCGCTGTGAGCTCCTGTCCGTCCATGTCCTCCCCGCTCGCCCTGCCGTGCACCACAGCCACCACACCTCGCTCACCCGCACGCGCCGCCACACACGCTCGTTGCCGACGTAGCTCCGGCCACCTAACGGCCCGGCCGTCGTGCCCATCGTCTTCACCGCCCCGCGTAGGTGCCGTAGGACCACTCCACGCGCCTCCACGAGGACCGCAACCTCAAGTTCGGCACCGACGACCCCAAGCTCCAAGTCGTGCACCACTCCACGCGGCTCACTCCCAGCTCCACGTAGGAAGACTCTGCCGTCCATTTGGTTGCCGGAGGGTGAAACCCGCAGCCACCGCCACGTCTGGACGTCGCCGGCGGCTAAACGTCGGCGAGTCAACCCAGTTTGACCAAGGGTTTGACTCCCCTGGGTCACAGAAATGTGGGCCCTGCCTATTAGTCAAACCTAGGTTAGCGCTTAAACTAATCCTAATTAGTTAGTTAACTAACCGTGACACTGACTAGTGGGTCCCACTGGTCAGGTTTGACCTGGGCCACCCAGTTGACCTGCTGACGTCACTATGACGTAGTGCTGACACAGTAAATTCTTTTCTGGATTTTAAATAAATCAGAAATGATTTATTTATTTCAGAAAATGATTTAAACTTCTAAAAATCATATAAATTCAACAGTAGCTCAGATGAAAAAGTTTTGTATATGAAAAAAGATCAGAAAAATCTAATCTTTTCATTGGTAATAGTTTCATGCATGTTTGAGCAAGTTAACCTTGCTGTTCACTTCAAAACATTATAATGCACTTTAAATAATAATAGCTTGGGCATGAATTTGAATCTTTGATTCAAATAAGCTCAAACCTTTCTGTTTATAGTTGCATTAACCAAAACACATCCATCTTGTCATGCCATGAGCATGCATCATATTGTTGCATTTGGTTGTGTATTGATTGTATTATCGGTGTTCTCCGTGGTAGGTTCTGCTTCCGAGGATACATCTGCATATCCAACTGAAGAGCAGTACCCGACAACCAATCTGTCAGGCAAGTAACCCATTGATCATTCTGATACAAACCCATCTTCTCGATCATGATCTCTTTTACTACATTAAGGCAACAGCGTGTGAACTGCTATTTGATGCGGTAGTTGAACCCCATTCATTTGCATGACCTGTCATTGCCACAGTAAATAGTTGAAACCCACTAGCATGTGTAGGAGTTGATTGAGCCATGTGATGTGTTTCCTACCATGCTATTTATTTACGCTACCTGCTATGCTTAGAGTTGTGTCAGGTATGGTTCATCTGGGTGATGGATCAGAGTGAAATGATCACGTCTGGTAATGAGAGTGAAGTGTGGAATATGCTTGGTAAAGGTATCGATGAAAGGCCATGTAGGAGTACATGGTGGGTTGTTTCATTGGAACCGTCCATAGGATCTGAGATCTGTATGTGTGATTTAAGATCAGCTACTACCACACATTGGGATCCTTAATTGACTCTCTCGCCTTATTAATTGTCCTTGTCCTCTGTCCAGGAGTTGCAACTAGTTTCTGGTGTTTGTAGTATACTGGTGGTCGTGTGCAGAGCTGACCCTCGGGGTGGGCTATGATGCGGCAGGTACGTGGCATGGTGTACCGGTCGCCCGTTTGGTGACTCGGGAACCCTTTACACATCGTTTGGGGCCGTGAGCGACACCCCGGCCGGATCTCCCCACGGATGGAACCCAAATAGGCGATAAACCTGGACTAGGGACCTGTGTGGTTAGTCAGGTCGTGGCCGACACCCTCGTTGGGATTCCGCTTGAAGGTTGCCGAGTACATGTCGAGTAAACGGCGATAAGTGGTGGAAACGTGTGTGAAGAAGTACACCCCTGCAGGGTTACCAATCTATTCGAATAGCCGTTGTTCGTGGTTAAGGACCACTTGGTTGCTTATACAGTTCAGGTTACTCCTAAAAGTCTCAAGACAAGTGTGAGTGCCATGGATGGCCCTTCCGTAGGATGACGGGAGAGGATCCACGGTGGTGTATTATGGTGGTGAGTAGTGGACTCGTGTGCATAGTCTCATCTTGCAATCTGCCGAGAGTTGTAGTATAGGTTAGCCAAGAGTCAAAGCTGGCTTGCTGCAATAAACTCCACTACCCTTGCTGATAATGATGCATGTATGATAGGTTCTGATGTAAGTCTTGCTGAGTACCTTTGTACTCATGTTTGCTTAATAACTATTGCAGAGGAGAACCCCGCCCCCTCTGATGGGTTCTACATAGATGTTGACGTCGATGAGTAGCTTGCTACCCAGACGGTGATCCTGAGCTTGTGAAGGGCCTTGTAGATAGTCAGGCTACACCAAGCCTGTTTTCTTTCCAAGTTGTCTGTACTAAGACAAGTTAGCTTCCGCTTGTGCTTGTATGCTTGTATGACTTCAGTGTTGGGTCATGTGACCCCTACATGTATGAACATTTTATGTATGGCTCTTCGGAGACTCTTAAATAAAGTACTTTGAGTCATAGAGTTATGTTGTGATGCAATGTTGTATTTGCACATATTGAGCATATTGTGTGTATGTTATTGAAATGCTTGATATGTGTGGGATCCGACACCTAGTTGTTTACCCTTGGTAGCCTATCTTATAGGAAAATGCCTCCTAGTGCTTCCACTGAGCCTTGGTAGCTTGCTACTGCTCCGGAACACGTAGGCTGGCTGGCATGTGTCCTTCTTCGTTCCTGTGTCTGTCCCTTAGGACAAATGTAACGCGTTGTCCTTTAAGTCCATGTAGCTTGCTACGACTTGGGTTCATACGTTGATGACCGACACGTTTGCTGCTGGGTCATGGATGCCTGTCTCTGTAATTTAGTGCCTTTTGGTTTATAACTAGCCATGTCGGCCCGGGTTCTCTGTCATATGGATGCTAGCGACACTATCATATATGTGTGCCAAAATGCGCAAACCATCCCGGGACAAGTAAGGTGGCACCCGTGGGGATACCGTGCGTGAGGCCGCAAAGTAATATGATGTGTTACAAGCTAGATCGGTGTGACTTAGGATCGGGGCCCTGACACACATACCATGACAACGTTTTGGAGAAGTTCAAAATGGAACAGTCAAAGAAGTGGTTCTTGCATGTGTTGCAAGGTGTGAAGTTGAGTAAGACTCAAAGCCCGACCACGACAGAAGAAAGAGAAAGGATGAAAGTCACCCCCTACGCCTCAGCCATAGGCTCTATAATGTATGCCATGTTGTGTACCAGACCTGATGTGTTCCCAGCCATAAGTCTGGCAGGTATGTACCCGAGTGATCCAGGAGTGGATCACTGGACAACTGTCAAAAATATCCGTAAGTACCTAAAGATGACTAAGGAAATGTTTGTCATCTATGTAGGTGACGAAGAGCTCGTCGTAAAGGGTTACATTGATGCAAGCTTCCACACTGATCGGGATGACTCGAAGTCTCAAACCATATACATAATTATTTTGAATGGTGGAGCAGTCAGTTGGAGTTGCTCCAAGCAGAGCGTGGTAGAAGAATCTACATGTGAAGCGGAATACATAGCTGCTTCAGAAGTGGCGCCAGAAGGAGTCTGGATGTAGGAGTTCATGTCCGATCTAGGAGTGGTACCTAGTGCATCGGATCCTATGACTCTCTATTGCGACAACACTGGCGCCATTACCATTGCCAAGGGCCAAGGTTTCACAAGAAGACCAAGCATATCAAACTCCACTTCAACTACATTCGTAATTACATTAAGGATGGGGACATAGAGATTTGCAAAGTACATATGGATCTGAATGTGGCAGACCCCTTGACAAAACCTCTTCCACGAGCAAAACATGATCAAAACCAGAACTCGATGGGTGTTAGATTCGTTACGATGTAAACTAGATTATTGACTCTAGTGCAAGTGGGAGACTGTCGGAAATATGCCCCAAAGGCAATAATAAAGATGGTATTATCACATTTCCTTGTTTATGATAAATTTTTATATCCATGCTAGAATTTTATTGACCGGAAACTTAAAATACATGTGTGGATACATAAACAACATTGTGTCCCTAGCGAGCCTCTACTAGACTAGCTCATTGATTAAAGTTGGTTAAGGTTTCCTAACCATAGACATGTCTTTCCATTTGATACGGGGTCACACCATTAGGAGAATGATATGATGGACAGACCCAACCGTAAGCTTAACATCTCATTGTATCACTGAGATCACTTTGTTGTAGTTTTCATAATGTCAAGTATATGTTCCTTAGAACATGAGATCATGATATTACCGGATACCGGAGGAAGACTTTGTGGGCTATTATACAACACTTCATAACTGGGTGATCATAAAAGTTCTCTTCAGTTATCTCCGAAGGTATTTGTTTGGTTTCATGGAGAGATATCTCTGGCCCCTCTTGGTAATACAACATCACAAGAATCTTGCAAGCACATGAATAATGAGTTTAGTCATGAGGATCTTGTATTACAGAACTATTAAAGAGGCTTTCTAGTAATGATATTGAACTAGGTATGGCAATACCGATGATTGAATCTCGGGCAAGTAATATATCGCTGGACAAAGGGAACTATATAGGGAATTAACTAAATCCTTGACATCATGATTCAACCTATGAAGATCTTGGTTGAATATGTGGGAGTCAATAAGGGCATCCAGGCCCCGTTATTTATTATTGACCAGAGATGTCTCGGTTATGTCTACATGTTCTTGAACCCGTAGGGTCACACACTTAAAACTCGGCAGAGCTAGGTTAGTATTGAGATATTCATATGGTGAAGTACAAAAGTAGTTCGTAGTCCCGGATGGGATCTGAGACCTCAGAGGAGCTCCAGAATAGTCAGGGGATAATGATTTATATATGGGAAGTGGTTTTTCAGGGATCCGAAAAAGTTTGGGACTTTTTGATAGAGTACCAGGAAGGTTTTAGAAGGTTTCAAGGGTTCCACCATTTGGCCCAATGACCCGGGAAGGGCCCAGATGGACTGAGGGGTGGGGTACAACCCACATGGGCTGGCCGTACCAGCCCCCAAGAACCATGTCGTTTAAATCTAAAGATAAGGTTGTATCTCTATATTTAAAGGGTTGAATCTAGAGATAAGATGTTATCTCCGGAATTAAAGGGATTTCTCCCTTTTGCCGGCCCTAGGAGGGTTTTAAACTTTCTCCCCAGCCCCCGGCCTATATAAAGAGAGGGGAGGCGCACGGGGGCAGCCACCATTCCACCCTTGGTCGCTTCCCAACTCCTCCCATCTCTTCCGGGCAGAACGGGTAGAGGTGGAGAAACTCATGGCGGCTGCGGTTGGAGGTCATGATGTTGGAAATATGCCCTAGAGGCAATAATAAAATGGTATTATTATATTTCCTTGTTAATGATAATTGTCTATTGTTCATGCTATAATTGTATTATCCGGAAATCGTAATACATGTGTGAATACATAGAACACAACAGGTCCCTAGTGAGCCTCTAGTTGACTAGCTCGTTGATCAATAGATGGTTACGGTTTCCTGACCATGGACATTGGATGTCATTGATAACGGAATCACATCATTAGGAGAATGATGTGAAGGACAAGACCCAATCCTAAGAATAGCATAAGATCATGTAGTTCGTCTGCTAAAGCTTTTCCAATGTCAAGTGTCGTTTCCTTAGACCATGAGATTGTGTAACTCCCGGATACCGTAGGAATACTTTGGGTGTGCCAAATGTCACAACGTAACTGGGTGGCTATAAAGGTACACTACGGCTATCCCTGAAAGTATCTGTTGGGTTGGCACGAATCGAGACTGGGATTTGTCACTCCATATGACGGAGAGGTATCTCTGGGCCCACTCGGTAAGACATCATCGTAATAAGATCTATGTGACTAAGGAGTTGGTCACAGGATGATGTGTTACGGAATGAGTAAAGAGACTTGCCGGTAACGAGATTGAAGAAGGTATCGGTATACTGATGATCGAATCTCGGGCAAGTACTATACCGGTAGACAAAGGGAATTGTATACGGGATTGATTGAATCCCCGACATTGTGGTTCATCCGATAAGATCATCATGGAACATGTGGCAGCCAACATGGGTATCCAGATCCCGTTGTTGGTTATTGGCGGGAGAGATGTCTCGGTCATGTCTGCATGGTTCCCGAACCCGTAGGGTCTACACACTTAAGGTTCAATGATGCTAGGGTTATAGGGAATACATGTATGTGGTTACCGAATGTTGTTCGGAGTCCCGGATGAGATCTCGGACGTCACGAGGAGTTCCGGAATAGTCCAGAGGTAAAGATTTATATATGGGAAGTCATGTTTTGGTCACCAGAGTGATTTCGGGGTCACCGGTATTGTACCGGGACCACCGAAAGGTGTCCGGGGGTCCACCGGGTGGGGCCACCTGCTCGGTGGGCCAAGTGGACTAAGCAAAGGGGTGGAACCAGCCCCTGGTGGGCTGGTGCACCCCCCTGAGGGCCCAAGGCGCCTAGGGTTGGGGGGAAACCCTAAAGGGGGCGCCCCCCTTGGCTTGGGGGGCAAGCCTCCTCCCCTGGCCGCCACCCCCCCCTCAGATTGGATCTGAGGGGGCCGGCCCCCCTCTCCCTTGCCCCTATATATAGTGGGGGGGGGGGGGGGGTAGGAGGGCAGCCGCACCCATTGCCTGGCGCAGCCCTCCCCCCTCCCAACTCCTCCAATTCTCCTGCGAAGCTTGGCGAAGCCCTGCCGGAGTACCACGCTCCTCCACCACCACCATGTCGTCTTGCTGCTGCTGGACGGAGTCTTCCCCAACCTCTCCCTCTCTCCTTGCGGATCAAGGCGCGTGAGACGGCACCGGGCTGCACGTGTGTTGAACGCAGAGGCACCGTTGTTCGGTGCTTAGATCGGATTCGGCCGCGATCTGAATCCCTTCGTGTACGACTCCACCGACCATGTTCTTGTAACGCTTCCGTAATGCGATCTTCAAAGGTATGAAGATTCACTCCCCTCTCTCATTGCTAGTCACTCCATAGATAGATCTTGGTGATGCATTTTTTTGAATTTCTGCAACGATCCCCAACAGTGGCATCATGAGCTAGGTGTATGCGTAGTTTCTATGCACGAGTAGAACACAAGTTGTTGTGGGTGCCGATTTGTCAATTTACTTGCCGTTACTAGTCTTATCTTGATTCGGCGGCATCGTCAGAAGAAGCGGCCCGGACCGACCTTACATGCACGCTTACGTGAGACAGGTTCCACCGACTGACATGCACTAGTTGCATCAAGTGGCTAGTGGGTGTCTGTCTCTCCCACTTTAGTCGGATCAGATTCGATGAAAAGGGTCCTTATGAAGGGTAAATAGAAATTGGCATATCACGTTGTGGTTTTGGCGTAGGTAAGAAACGTTCTTGCTAGAAACCTATAGCAGCCACGTAAAAAACTTGCAACAACATTTAGGGGACGTCTAACTTGTTCTTGCAGCATGTGCCGTGTGATGTGATATGGCCAAAAGGATGTGATGAATGATATATATGTGATGTATGAGATTGATCATGTTCTTGTAATAGGAATCACGACTTGCATGTCGATGAGTATGACAACCGACGGGAGCCATAGGAGTTGTCTTATTTTATTGTATGGCCTGCGTGTCATTGAAAACGCCATGTAATTACTTTACTTTATTGCTAACCGTTAGCCATAGTAGTAGAAGTAACGTTTGGCGAGACAACTTCATGAAGACATGATGATGGAGATCATGGTGTCATGCTGGTGACGATGATGATCATGGAGTCCCGAAGATGGAGATCGAAAGGAGCAAAATGATATTGGCCATATCATGTCACTATTTGATTGCATGTGATGTTTATCATGTTTACATCTTATTTGCTTAGAACGGCGGTAGCATAAATAAGATGATCTCTCACTAAAATTTCAAGAATTGTGTTCCCCCTAACTGTGCAACGTTGCTAAGGTTCGTTGTTCCGAAGCACCACGTGATGATCGGGTGTGATAGGCTCTAACGTACGCATACAACGGGTGTAAGCCAGATTTACACACGCAATACACTTAGGTTGAATTGACGAGCCTGGCATATACAGACATGGCCTCGGAACACGGAAGACCGAAAGGTCGAACATGAGTCGTATAGAAGATACGATCAACATGAAGATGTTCACCGTTGATGACTAGTCCGTCTCACGTGACGATCGGACACGGCCTAGTCGATTCGGATCATGTATCACTTAGATGACTAGAGAGATGTCTATCTGAGTGGGAGTTCATTAAATTTGATTAGATGAACTTAATTATCATGAACACAGTCTAAAATCTTTACAATATGTCTTGTAGATCAAATGGCCCACGCTAATGTTGCCCTCAACTTCAACGCGTTCCTAGAGAAAACCAAGCTGAAAGACGATGGTAGCAACTATACTGATTGGATCCATAACTTGAGGATCATCCTCATAGCTGCCAAGAAAGCATATGTCCTTGAAGCACCGCTAGGTGACGCACCCATTTTTCCAGCAACTCAAGACGTTATGAACGTCCGGCAGTCGCGCAGTGATGATTACTCCTTGGTTCAGTGTGGCATGCTTTACAGCTTAGAATCGAGGCTCCAAAATCGTTTTGAGCAACACGGAGCATATGAGATGTTCCCAGAGCTGAAAATGGTTTTCCAAACTCATGCCCAGGTCGAAAGATATGAAGTCTTCGACAAGTTCTACAGTTGTAAGATGGAGGGAAATGGTTCTATAAGCGAGCATATACTCAGAATGTCTGGGTTGCACAACCGCTTGTCTCAGCTGGGAGTTAATCTCCGAGATGACGCGGTCATTGACAGAATCCTCCAGTCGCTCCCGCCTAGCTACAAGAGCTTTGTGCTGAACTACAATATGCAAGGGATGGAGAAGGCCATTCCCGAGTTGTATTCAATGCTGAAATCAGCGGAGGTGGAAATCAAAAAGGAACATCAAGTGTTGATGGTGAATAAAACCACTAAGTTCAAGAAAGTCGAGGGTAAGAAGAACTTCAAGAAGGACGGCAAGGGAGTTACCGCGCCTGGTAAGCCAGTTACCGGGAAGAAGCCAAAGAATGGACCCAAGCCTGAGACTGAGTGCTTTTATTGCAAGGGAACGGGTCACTGGAAGCGGAATTGCCCCAAATACTTAGCGGATAAGAAGGCCGGCATCGTCAAAGGTATATGTGATATACATGTTATTGATGTGTACCTTACCAGCGCTCGTAGTAGCTCTTGGGTATTTGATACCGGTGCAGTTGCTAACATTTCCAACTCAAAGCAGGAGCTACGGAATAAGCAGAGACTGGCGAAGGACGAGGTGACGATGCGCGTCGGGAATGGTTCCAAGGTCGATGTGATCGCCGTCGGCACGCTACCTCTGCATCTACCTTCGAGATTAGTTTTAAACCTCAATAATTGTTATTTAGTACCAGCTTTGAGCATGAACATTGTATCTGGATCTCGTTTAATGCGAGATGGCTACTCATTTAAATCTGAGAATAATGGTTGTTCTATTTATATGAGAGAAATGTTTTATGGTCATGCCCCGCTGGTCAATGGTTTATTTTTATTGAATCTCGAACGTGATGTTACACATATTCATAGTGTGATTGCCAAAAGATGTAAGGTTGATAATGATAGTCCCACATACTTGTGGCACTGCCGCCTTGGTCATATTGGGGTCAAACATATGAAGAAGCTCCATGCAGATGGACTTTTGGAGTCTCTTGATTATGAATCATTTGACACGTGCGAACCATGCCTCTTGGGCAAGATGACCAAGACTTTGTTCTCCGGAACAATGGAGCGAGCAACCAACTTGTTGGAAATCATACATACTGATGTGTGCGGTTAGTACGTCACCAACGTATCTATAATTTTTGATTGTTCCATGCTATTATTTATGATGTTTTGGATATTTAATGGGCTTTTTATACACTTTTATATTATTTTTGGGACTAACCTATTAATCCAAAGGACCAGTCCAGATTGTTGTTTTTTGCCTATTTGAGGGTTTTACAGAAAAGGAATATCAAACGGAGTCCAAACGGAATGAAACTTTGGGAGAGATATTTTTGGAGCAAAATATGCACGGGAGACTTGAGAACCACGGAATAGGGCTGACGTGGCATCCACGAGGGTGGGGGCGCCCCCCCTACAGGGCGTCCCCCTGCCTCATGGGCCTCACGTCTAGCCCCCGGTGCCCTCCTTCCTCCTATATATACCTACGTACCCCGAAACCATCAGAACAACAGAGAAAACCCTAGTTCCACCGCCGCAACCTTCTGTTACCGTGAGATCCCATCTTGGGGCCTCTTCCGGAGCTCCGCCGGAGAGGGATCTACCATGGAGTACTTCTACATCATCATCATCGCCTCACTATGAGTTGTGAGTAGTTTACCACAGACCTTCGGGTCCATAGTTAGTACCTAGATGGCTTCTTCTCTCTCTTTGGATCTCAGTAACAAGTTCTCCGCGGTCTGCGAGGAGATCTATTTGATGTAATCTCCTTTTGCGGTGTGTTTTTCGAGATCCGATGAATTGTGGGTTTATGATTAGGATTATCTATGAGAAATATTTGGTTCTTTTCTGAACTCTTTTATGTATGATTATAATATCCTTGCAAGTCTCTTCGAATTATTGGTTTGGTTTGGCCTGCTAGATCTATAGTTCTTGTAATGGGAGAAGTGCTTGGCTTTGGGTTCAATCTTGCGGTGTCCTTTCCCAGTGACAGTAGGGGCAGCAAGGCACATATTGTATTGTTGCCATCGAGGATAAAAAGATGGGGTTTATATCATATTGCTTGAGTTTAGCCCTCTACATCATGTCATCTTGCTTAAGGCATTACTCTGTTCTTATGAACTTAATACTCTAGTTGCATGCTGGATAGCGGTCGATGCGTGGAGTAATAGTAGTGATGCAGAATCGTTTCGGTCTACTTGTTTCGGACGTGATGCCTATATATAATGATCATGCCTATATATTCTCATAATTATTCGCTTTTCTATCAATTGCTTGACAGTAATTCGTTTACCCACCGTAGAATTCTGCTATCATGAGAGAAGCCACTAGAGAAACCTATGGCCCCCGGGTCTATTCTCAACATATCAATCTACAATCTACTTTACTTTTCCGTTTTTACTTTCTGTTCTTATATCCAAAAATACCAAAAATATCAAACTATCATATCTATCATATCTCACTTTCGTAAGTGACCGTAAAGGGATCGATAACCCCTTATCGCGTTGGCTGCAAAGTTCTTATTTGTTTGTGCAGGTGCGAGGGACTCGAGCGTGGTCTCCTACTGGATTGATACCTTGGTTCTCAAAAACTGAGGGAAATACTTACGCTACTGTGCTGCATCACCCTTTCCTCTTCGAGGGAATACAACGCAAGCTCGAGAAGTAGCAAGAAGAATTTCTGGCACCGTTGCCGGGGAGGTTTACGCAAAAGTCATATACCAAGTACCTATCACAAACCCTTATCCTTCACATTACATTTATTTGTCTCTCGTTTTCCTCTCCCCCACTTCACCCTTGCCGTTTTGTTTGCCCTTCTTTTTGCCGTGTGTTTACCATTCGCTTGCTTCTTGTTTGCTTGTGTGTTGGATTGTTTGCTTGTCACTATGGCTCAGAACAATACCAAATTATGTGACTTTTTCAATACCAACAATAATGATTTTATTAGCACTCCGATTGCTCCTATTACCGATGCTGAATCTTGTGAGATCAATGTTGCTATGTTGAATCTTGTCATGAAAGATCAATTTTCCGGCCTTCCTAGTGAAGATGCTGCTACCCATCTAAACAACTTTGTTGATTTGTGTGATATGCAAAAGAAAAGGGATACGGATAACGATATTGTTAATTTGAAGTTATTTCCGTTTTCACTTAGATATCGTGCTAAAACTTGGTTTTCCTCTTTGCCTAGAAATAGCATTGATTCGTGGAATAAGTGCAAAGATGCTTTTATCTCTAAGTATTTCCCTCCTGCTAAGATCATCTCTCTTAGAAACGATATTATGAATTTTAAGCACCTAGATCATGAGCATGTTGCACAAGCTTGGGAGAGAATGAAATTAATGATACGTAATTGCCCAACACATGGTTTGAACTTATGGATGATTATTCAAAACTTTTATGCTGGCTTGAAATTTGCTTCTAGAAATCTTTTAGATTCGGCCGGAGGAGGCACTTTCATGGAAACTACCTTAGGAGAAGCTACCAAACTCCTAGATAATATTATGGTTAATTATTCTCAATGGCACACCGAAAGATCTACTAGTAAAAAAGTGCATGCTATTGAAGAGATTAGTGTTTTGAGTGGAAAGATGGATGAACTTATGAAATTATTTGCTGCTAAGGGTGCTTCTTCTAATCCTAATGATATGCCTTTATCCACGTTGATTGAAAATAATAATGAACCTTTGGATGTGAATTTTGTTGGTAGGAATAATTTTGGTAACAATGCTTATAGAGGAAACTTTGATCCTAGGCCTTTTCCTAGTAATTCCTCTAATAATTATGGTAATTCCTACAATAACTCTTATGGAAATATGTCTTCTGAATTTGAAACTAGTGTTAAGGAGTTTATGAATTTGCAAAAGAGTTTCAATGCTTTGCATGAAGAAAAATTGCTTAAGATTGATGAATTGGCTAGAGGTGTGGATAGAATTACTCTTGATGTTGATTCTTTGAAACTTATATCTATTCCACCTAAGCATGATATCAATGAGTCTCTCAAAGCCATGAGAATTTCCATTGATGAATGCAAAGAACGAATCGCTAGGATGCGTGCTAAAAAAGAGAGTTATATAAAAGCGTGTTCTTCTAGTTATCACGAAAATAAAATTGAAGATCTGAAAGTTATTGATGTGTCTCCTATTAGATCCTTGTTTTCTAGTATGAATCTTGATAAATATGGGATTGGAGATGAGTCTACTTTAATTAAAAGGTGTCCCAATGATTTGCAATTTTTAGATCTTGATGCTAAAATTGTTAAAAGTGGGATTGAAGAGATTAAAACTTTGCATAGTGATGAACCCACTACTTTGGATTTCAAGGGATTCAATTATGATAATTTCTCTTTGATTGATTGTATTTCCTTGTTGCAATCCGTACTAAAGTCTCCGCATGCTTAAAGTCAAAATAAAGCTTTTACCAAACACATAGTTGATGCTTTGATGCAATCTTATGAAGAAAAACTTGAATTAGAAGTTTCTATCCCTAGAAAGCTTTATGATGAGTGGGAACCTACTATTAAAATTAAAATTAAATATCATGAATGCTTTGCTTTGTGTGATTTGGGTGCAAGTGTTTCCACTATCCCAAAATTTTTGTGTGATTTGTTAGGTTTCCCTGAGCTTGATGACTGCTCTTTAAATTTGCATCTTGCGAATTCTACCATTAAGAAACCTATGGGAAGGATTAATGATGTTCTTATTGTTGCCAATAGGAATTATGTGCCCGTAGATTTCATTGTTCTTGATATAGATTGCAATCCTTCATGTCCTATTATCTTGGTAGACCTTTCCTTAGAACGATTGGTGCAATTATTGATATGAAGGAAGGAAATATTAGATTCCAATTTCTGTTAAGGAAAGGCATGGAACACTTTCCTAGAAAGAAAATTAAATTACCATATGAATCTATTATGAGAGCCACTTATGGATTGCCTTCCAAAGATGGCAATACCTAGATCTATCCTTGTATCGTGCCTAGCTAGGGGCTTTAAACGATAGCGCTTGTTGGGAGGCAACCCAAATTTTTTTTTGCTTCTGTTTAGGAACAAATATTGCATCTAGCTTCTAGTTAGATGTTGTTTTGTGTTTTAATTAGTGTTTGTGCCAAGTAGAACCTTTGGGAAGACTTGTGTGAAGTTTATATGATCTTGCTGTGAAAAACAGAATTGTTAGCGCTCACTAGAATAGTCACCAGATTTTACTGGAGTGTGCTATTTAGTTGATTCTTTTCGCAGATGATTAATAGACAAATTCCTCACGTTTACCAATTTATTTCAAAAAAATTGGAGTTACAGAAGTATGCGAAAGTTACATATTCCTACAGACTGTTCTGTTTTTGACAGATTCTGTTTTTCGTGTGTTGTTTGCTTATTTTGATGAATCTATGAGTAGTATTGGGGAGTATGAATCATAGAGAAGTTGGAATACAGTAGGTTTAACACCAATATAAACAAAGAATGAGTTCATTACAGTACCTTTGAGTGGTGGTTTGTTTTCTTATACTAACGGACCTCACGAGATTTTTGTCTAAGTTTTGTGTTGTGAAGTTTTCAAGTTTTGAGATTTGCTTTGACGGACTATGGAACAAAGAGTGGAAAGAGCGTAAGCTTGGGGATGCCCAAGGCACCCCAAGGTAAAATTCAAGGACAACCAAAGCCTAAGCTTGGGGATGCCCCGGGAAGGCATCCCCTCTTTCGTCTTCATCTATCGGTAACTATACTCGGGACAATATTTTTATTCACCACATGATATGTGTTTTACTTGGGGCGTCATGTACTATTTGAGTATTTACTTGTTAGTTTGCCACAATTATCCTTGCTGGACATACCTTTTTGAGAGAGATAAATATGGCCTAGGAATTGTTAGAACACTCTATGTGCTTCACTTATATCTTTTGGGTTAAATAGTTTGCTCTAGTGCTTCACTTATATCTTTTAGAGCACGGTGGTAATTTTATTTTGTAGAAATTGTTGATCTCTCATACTTCACTTATATCCTTTTGAGACTCTATTAGAACAGCATGGTAATGTGCTTTGGCTATAAAACTAGCCTTCACATGATAGGCATCCAAGATCAATGTAGTAAAAACTTCCATACTAAGTGCATTGGATATGAAGAGAAATTGGATGCTTGATAATTGTTTTGAGATATGAGGATAGTGATATTAGAGTCATGCTAGTGGAGTTATTATGAAATTGAGAAATACTTGTGTTAAAGTTTGTGATTCCCGTAGCATGCACGTATGGTGAACCGTTATGTGACGAAGTTAGAGCATGAGGTATTTGTAGAGTGTTGTCCTTTGTGTGGAGGTCGGGGTCGCGCGATGGTTAACTCCTACCAACCTCCCCCCTAGGAGCATGCGTTGATTGCTTTGTTTTGATGACTCGTATTTTTTTGCAATAAGTATATGAGTTCTTTATGACTAATGTTGAGTCCATGGATTATACGCACTCTCACCCTTCCACCATTGCTAGCCTCTCTTGTACCGCGCAACTTTCGCCGGTACCAAACACCCATTATATACCTTCCTCAAAACAGCCACCATATACTTTCCTCAAACTAGCCACCATATCTACCTATCATGGCATTTCCATAGCCATTCCGAGATATATTGCCATGCAACTTTCCACCGTTCCGTTCATATGACACGCTTCATATTGTTATATTGCCATGCATGATCATGTAGTTTACATCGTATTTGTGGCAAAGCCACCATGCATAATTTTTCATACATGTCACTCCTGATTCATTGCACATCCCGGTACACCGCCGGAGGCATTCATATAGAGTCATACTTTGTTCTAGTATCGAGTTGTAAATCAATAAAAGTGTGATGATCATCATTATTAGAGCATTGTCCCATGTGAGGAAAGGCCAAACAAAAGAGAAGGCCCCTCCAAAAAAGGGGACAATTGCTACTATCTTTTTCCACACTTGTGCTTCAAAGTAGCACCATGTTCTTCATGATAGAGAGTCACATGTTTAGTCACTTTCATATACTAGTGGGAATTTTCATTATAGAACTTGGCTCGTATATTCCAACGATGGGCTTCCTCAAATGCCCTAGGTCTTCGTGAGCAAGCAAGTTGGATGCACACCCACTTAGTTTCTTTTGTTGAGCGTTCATACATTTTTAGCTCTAGTGCATCCGTTGCATGGCAATACCTATTCACTCACATAGATATCTATTGATGGGCATCTCCATAACCCGTTGATACGCCTAGTCGATGTGAGACTATCTCCCTCCTTTTTGTCTTCTCCACAACCACCACTCTATTCCACCCATAGTGCTATATCCATGGCTCACGCTCATGTATTGCGTGAAAGTTGAAAGGTTTGAAAGAATAGAGTATGAAAACAACTGCTTGGCTGAAACCGAGGTTGTGCATGATATCAATATTTTGTGTGATGAAGAGGGAGCATAGCCACACTATATGATTTTGTAGGGATAACTTTCTTTAGCCATAGTATTTTGAGAAGACATGATTTCTTTGTTAGTATGCTTGAAGTATTATTATTTCTTATGTCAACATAGACTTTTGTCTTGAATCTTTCAGATCTGAAAATTCATGCCACAATAAAGAGAATTACATTGAAAATTATGTTGGTTAGCATTCCACATCAAAAATTCTATTTTTATCATTTACCTACTCGAGGACGAGCAGGAATTAAGCTTGGGGATGCTTGATACGTCTCCAACGTATCTATAATTTTTGATTGTTCCATGCTATTATTTATGATGTTTTGGATATTTAATGGCCTTGTTATACACTTTTATATTATTTTTTGAACTAACCTATTAACCCAAAGGCCCAGTCCAGATTGCTGTTTTTTTGCCTATTTCAGGGTTTTACAGAGAAGGAATATCAAAGGGAGTCCAAACGGAATGAAACTTCGGGGGAGATATTTTTGGAGCAAAATATGCATGGGAGACTTGAGAACCACGGAATAGGGCTGACATGGCGTCCACGAGGGTGGGGGGCACCCCCCTATAGGGCGCGCCCCTGCCTCGTGGGCCCCACGTCTGGCCCCCGGTGCCCTCCTTCCTCCTATATGTACCGACGTACCCCGAAACCATCAGAACAACAGAGAAAACCCTAGTTCCACCATCGCAACCTTCTGTTCCCGTGAGATCCCATCTTGGGGCCTATTCAAGAGCTCCGCCAGAGGGGGATCTACCACGAAGTGCTTCTACATCATCATCATCGCCTCACCATGAGTTGTGAGTAGTTTACCACAGACCTTCGGGTCCATATTTAGTACCTAGATGGCCTCTTCTCTCTCTTTGAATCTCAATACCAAGTCCTCCTCGGTCTTCGAGGAGATCTATTTGATGTAATCTCTTTTTGTGGTGTGTTTGTCGAGATCCGATGAATTGTGGGTTTCTGATCAAGATTATCTATGAGAAATATTTGGTTCTTTTCTGAACTCTTTTATGTATGATTATAATATCCTTGCAAGTCTCTTTGAATTATTGGTTTGGTTTGGCCTACTAGATCTATAGTTCTTGCAATGAGAGAAGTGCTTGGTTTTGGGTTCAATCTTGCGGTGTCTTTTCCCAGTGACAGTAAGGGCAGCAAGGCACGTATTGTATTGTTGCCATCGAGGATAAAAATATGGAGTTTATATCATATTACTTGAGTTTATCCCTCTACATCATGTCATCTTGCTTAAGACGTTACTCTGTTCTTATGAACATAATACTCTAGATGCATGTTGGATAGTGGTCGATGTGTGGAGTAATAGTAGTAGATGCAGAATCGTTTTGGTCTACTTGTTTCAGACGTGATGCCTATATATAATGATCATGCCTAGATATTCTCATAATTATTCGCTTTTCTATCAATTGCTCGACAGTAATTCGTTTACCCACCGTAGAATTCTGCTATCATGAGAGAAGCCACTAGAGAAACCTATGGCCCCCGGGTCTATTCTCAACATATCAATCTACAATTAACTTTACTTTCGCCTTTTTACTTTCTGTTCTTGTATCCAAAAATATCAAACTATCATATCTATCAGATCTCACTTTCGTAAGTGACCATAAAGGGATTGACAACCCCTTATCGCGTTGGCTGCGATGTTCTTATTTGTTTGTGCAGGTGCGAGGGACTCGCGCGTGGTCTCCTACTGGATTGATACCTTGGTTCTCAAAAACTAAGGGAAATAATTACGCTACTGTGCTGCATCACCCTTTCCTCTTCGAGGGAATACAAGCAAGCTCGTGAAGTAGCAGCGGTCCGATGAGCGTTGAGGCTCGCGGTGGTTATCGTTATGTTCTCACCATCACTGATGACTTAAGTAGATATGGGTATGTCTACCTAATGAAACACAAGTCTGAAACCTTTGAAAAGTTCAAGTAATTTCAGAATGAGGTTGAGAATCAATGTGACAGAAAAATAAAGTTCTTACGATCAGATCGTGGAGGAGAATATTTAAGTCACGAATTTGGCACACACACACACACACCTAAGGAAATGTGGAATTGTTTCACAACTGACGCCGCCTGGAACACCTCAACGTATGGTGTGTCCGAACATCGTAATCGTACTCTGTTGGACATGGTGTGATCTATGATGTCTCTTACCGACTTACCACTATCATTTTGGGGTTATGCTTTAGAGACTGCCGCATTCACTTTAAATAGGGCACCGTGTAAATCCGTTGAGACGACACCGTATGAACTATGGTTTGGGAAGAAACCTAAGTTGTCGTTTCTAAAAGTTTGGGGATGCGATGCTTATGTCAAGAAACTTCAACCTGAAAAGCTCGAACCCAAATCAGAAAAAATGCTTCTTCATAGGATACCCTAAGGAAGCTATTGGGTATACCTTCTACCTCAGATCCGAAGGCAAGGTATTTTTTTTTGCCAAGAATGGATCCTTTCTGGAGAAAGAGTTTCTCTCGAAAGAAGTAAGTGGCAGGAAAGTAGAACTTGATGAGGTGGTTGTAACCCCTCTTGAACCGGAAAGTAGCGCAGCGCAGGAAGATGTTTATGTGGTGCCTGCACCGACTAGAGTGGAAGTTAATGATGATGAGCATGAAGCTTCGGATCAAGTTACTATTGAACTTCGTAGGTCCACAAGGACACGTTCCGCACCAGAGTGGTACGGCAACCCTGTCCTAGAAATCATATTGTTAGAGAACGGTGAACCTTTGAACTATGAAGAAGCGATGGCGGGCCCAGATTCCAACAAATGGCTTAAAGCCATGAAATCCGAGATTGGATCCATGTATGATAACAAAGTATAAACTTTGGTTTACTTGCCCGATGATCGGCGAGCCATAGAAGATAAATGGATCTTTAAGAAGAAGACTGACATGGATGGAAATGTGACCATCTATAAGGCTCGGCTTGTCGCTAAGGGTTATCGAAAAGTTCGAGGAATTGACTACGATGAGACTTTTTCTCCTGTAGCGATGCTGAAGTCCGTCCGAATCATGTTAGCAATTGCCGCATTCTATGATTATGAGATATGGCAAATGTACATCAAAATGGCATTCCTTAACGGCTTCCTTAAGGAAGAATTGTATATGATACAGCCGGAAGGTTTTGTCGATCCTGAGAATGCTAACAAGGTATGCAAGCTCTAGCGCTCCATCTATGGGCTGGTGCAAGCATCTCGGAGTTGGAACGTTCCCTTTGATGAGGTGATCAAAGCGTTTGGGTTCATACAGACTTATGGAGAAGCCTGTATTTACAAGAAAGTGAGTGGGAGCTCTGTAGCATTTCTCATATTATATGTGGATGACATACTGTTGATGGGAAATGATGTAGACCTCTTGGAAAGCATAAAGGCCTACTTGAATAAGTGTTTTTCAATGAAAAACCTTGGAGAAGCTGCTTACATATTAGGCATCTAGATCTATAGAGATAGATAGAGACGCCTCATTGGTCTTTCACAAAGCACATACCTTGACAAGATATTGAAGTAGTTCAATATGGATCAGTCCAAGAAAGGGTTCTTGCCTGTGTTACAAGGTATGAGATTGAGCACAGCTCAATGCCCGACCTCGGCAGAAGATAGAGAAAAGATGAGTGTCATCCCCTATGCCTCGGCCATAGGTTCTATTATGTATGCCATGCTGTGTACCAGACCTGATGTGAGCCTTGCCATAAGTTTGGTGGGGAGATACCAAAGTGATCCCGGAATGGAACACTGGACAACGATCAAGAACATCCTGAAGTACCTGAAAAGGACTAAGGACATGTTTCTCGTTTATGGAGGTGACGACGAGCTCGTCGTAAAGGGTTACGTCGATGCTAGCTTCGACACAGATCCGGATGACTCCAAGTCACAAATCGGATACGTGTATATTTTGAATGGTGGGGCAGTCAGCTGGTGCAGTTGCAAGCAAAGCGTTGTGGCGGCATCTACATGTGAAGCGGAGTACATAGCTGCTTCCGAAGCAGCACAGGAAGAAGTCTGGATGAAGGAGTTCATCACCGACCTAGGAGTTATTCCAAGCGCGTCGGGCCCGATGACTCTCTTCTGTGACAACACTGGAGCTATTTCCATTGCCAAGGAGCCCAGGTTTCACAAGAAGACCAAGCACATCAAGCGCCGCTTTAACTCCATTCGTAGTTATATTCAAGATGGAAACATAGATATTTGTAAAGTGCATACAGATCTGAATGTCACAAATCCATTGACTAAACCTCTTCCACGAGCAAAACATGATCAACACCAGAACTCCATGGGTGTTCGATTCATCACAATGTAACTAGATTATTGACTCTAGTGCAAGTGGGGGGCTGTTGGAAATATGCCCTAGAGGCAATAATAAAATGGTTATTATTATATTTCCTTGTTCATGATAATTGTCTATTGTTCATGCTATAACTGTATTATCCAGAAATCGGAATACATGTGTGAATACATAGAACACAACATGTCCCTAGTGAACTTCTAGTTGACTAGCTCGTTGATCAATAGATGGTTACGGTTTCCTGACCATGGACATTGGATGTCATTGATAACGGGATCACATCATTAGGAGAATCATGTGATGGACAAGACCAAATCCTAAGCAAAGCACAAGATCGTGTAGTTCATCTGCTAAAGCTTTTCCAATGTCAAGTGTCTTTTCCTTAGACCATGAGATTGTGCAACTCCTAGATATCGCAGGAATACTTTGGGTGTGCCAAACGTCACAACTTAACTGGGTGGCTATAAAGGTACACTACGGGTATCCCCGAAAGTATCTGTTGGGTTGGCACAAATCAAGACTGGGATTTGTCACTCCGTATGACGGAGAGGTATCTCTGGGCCCACTCGGTAAGACATCATCGTGATGAGCTCTATGTGACTAAGGAGTTGGTCATGGTATGATGTGTTACGGAACGAGTAAAGAGACTTGCCGGTAACGAGATTGAACAAGGTATCGGTATACCGACGATCGAATCTCGGGCAAGTACTATACCGGTAGTCAAAAGGAATCATATACGGGATTGATTGAATCCCGGACATCGTGGTTCATCCGATAAGATCATCATGGAACACATGGGAGCCAACATGGGTATCCAGATCCCGTTGTTGGTTATTGGCGGGAGAGATGTCTCCGTCATGTCTGCATGGTTCCCGAACCCGTAGGGTCTACACACTTAAGGTTCGATGACGCTAGGGTTATAGGGAATACATGTACGTGGTTAACGAATGTTGTTCGGAGTCCCGGATGAGATCCCGGACGTTACGAGGAATTCCGGAATAGTCCCGAGCTAAAGATTTATATATGGGAAGTCATGTTTTGGTCACCGGAGTGATTTCGGGGTCACCGGTATTGTATCAGGACCACCTGAAGGTGTCCGGGGGTCCATCGGGTGGGGCCACCTGCTCGGTGGGCCAAGTGGACTAAGCAAAGGGCCCCCCTGAGGGCCCAAGGTGCCTAGGGTTGGGGGAAACCCTAAAGGGGGGCGCCCCCTTGGCTTGGGGGGCAAGCCTCCTCCCCTAGCCGCCGCCCCCCTCAGATTGGATCTGAGGGGGCCGCCCCCCCCTCCCTTGCCCCTATATATAGTGGGGGGTGGGAGGGCAGCCGCACCCATTGCCTGGCGCAGCCCTCCCCCCTCCCAACTCCTCCTCTTCTCCTGCGAAGCTTGGCGAAGCCCTGTCGGAGTACCATGCTCCTCCACCACCACCACGCCGTCGTGCTGCCGCTGGACGGAGACTTCCCCAACCTCTCCCTCTCTCCTTGCTGGGTCAAGGCACGAGAGACGTCAGCGGGCTGCACGTGTATTGAACGCGGAGGCACCGTTGTTTGGTGCTTAGATCGGATTCGGCCGCGATCTGAATCGCTTCGTGTACGACTCCACCGACCGCATTCTTGTAACGCTTCTGTAACGCGATCTTCAAAGGTATGAAGATGCACTCCCCTCTATCGTTGCTAGTCACTCCATAGATAGATCTTGGTGATGCGTAGCAATTTTTTGAATTTCTGCAACGATCCCCAACACATGAAGCGTTGACGGACATGTGTAGTGGATGCGATGAAGACTATGTGCTAGGTGTTTTGTGACTTGCAACGGCAGCCTCGGCAAGCGGGGGCGGAAACATTGGAGGACTGTAATTTTGGTGGTGCTCCTCAAGTACCGAGTCTCAATTCACGAGGTGAAAATCCAAGGTCAGGCCTTCATTGGTTGTACCTGGCAATGGCCTTGTTGAAGTCACTGTTTTTGGGTGAACTCGGACTTTCTCCAGGGTGAAAACTCAAGATCTTCTATCGGGTACCGACAATGCATGTGCATTGTTTCCTTCTTGGAGGTGGTGAACCTCTTTTGTAAGCCAGGCGTTGTCTTTGGTGGTGGTTAGAGTGTTGTTGTTGCTAGTGACTGATCATCATGGCGGGGCTTTTTTTCTTCTTTTTTTTGGATGTGTGTATCCTTGATGTCTTTGGGCATCTTGTTGGTATGGAGGCCGGGTGTAATTGGTATCTTCGTGATATTAATATATTCCCTTTCTCGGAAAATCTCTTCGGGGCAGACACTTGCCGAAGCCCAATTGCAGTTTCGCTGCCTCCACCGCCACCACGCCGTCGTGTTGGGTCAGATGTCATCTACCTCCTCTCCCTCGCTTGCTGGATCAAGAAGGGGAGGACGCCACCGATGGTTAGTGGTGCCCGGATGGTACTAGCGGGGAGGCTCTGGTCGTCGTGGATGCGCGGGGTGCAGGCCTCGATCTGGCTTGTGCAGGCTCGACGCCGTGGGGGCTCATTGCTCTGCAGCGAGCCTACATTTGCTGGGGGCAAGGTGGTGGCCATGCGCAATGTTTGCGTGCTCGCTGCGTTGGGGGTGCACAGTCCAGCGGAGGTACTTGTCGACCTTGGTCGGCAGCGTGGGAGTGGTTGCTCCGAGCGAAAGCTTGGCCGGTGTCACCGGCCAGCGGCGACGTTGCCCGTGGGCATCGTTCTCCTCCTTGGAGGCATCATTGGGATCAACATCCTCTACTCCTGGATCAAGATCTTCTGGTGAAAGCCAAGATATTGCTGCAGGGTCGGGCGGTGGCGTCGTTTTCCCTCTTTAGGGCTCTGTCTTGAAGATCTTGATCCCATTCGTGCCTCCTACGGGATGGATGTGCACGTCATTGCGATTGGCTGTTGTCCGTCTGACAATGATGATGGTTAGGCTTCTGTGACAACGGTGACGGTGGTGAGCATTGTTGGAGGCGTGACATTGGTCTAGGTAGTCACCATTCCCCGCCTGTATGTGGGATTGCCTCAGTTGCTTGTTACTGGGAAGTCGAAACTGCAGTGCGGGGCTCAGGTGGCGTACGATGACAGGCGACAGGTTCCGCTCAGCGATTTTCTATGACATCAGCCTTACCTATTTTTCCGTAGTTCTTCGTCGGAATCGGAGTTGCGCTGTCTTGTTGTGGATGAAGAGCTTTGCTACAACTACGCGCAAATTTTTACAGCCGATGCGCTACGGACAGACGTGTGATTAAAGGATTGGGGAATCATGATGGCCGGCCCTACCATGCAAATCAGAGGGGGCGAGAGTTTGGTTAGGATAGGTAGTCCGTAGGCTGCAGCCTGTAACTTGTCCGTAGGTGTAGAATTTTCGATGGATGAATGGTGACCTGCCTTGTGAGTGACAACTAATAGGGTTGCCGTTTTCTTTTTCTTTGATCTTCACATACTCCCCATGTTATTCTTTCGCAGCCTTTTGCTAAATCTAATTGAAACCAACAATTTGTTGTATCAGTATCCTCTGGTTGGCCCGGACGATGTCCGTGGACGTTTGAATGACGAGATTAGCTGCATACGGGTGTAGATGCGCGAGCTTATTTGTGTAACATGTCCATCGACTTTGTAGCCAATGAATTGGACAGACGGTATTGGCGTCGGTGAATTCGAAGATCCGACTACATGTCGACAAGGGAAAGTGCAATTCTGATTACTTCTACGCAGTACGTACGATTCTTTCTTCCAATGAAAGAAAAGCATACGAGATAAGATGTGCTAGCTGTCGGCTAAACCATTCATGAGTATTGTGGTGCAGCAGCTAAATTAACAAGAAGGGCCCAATAATGTAGAGCAATTAAATGGTCATAACTCATAAATTGGTGTGAACTGTTTACGGTTTTGGTCTTTTTATTGGATTCTAAAGAGAAAAGTGAAGGCTATCTTCTACTCGCTCTATCTCTCTCAAGTTCGTGATGGACGGGTCACACGCGCGCAGTGGGTGGATGATGCAAGAAAACCATGCATATATGTACGTGCTACTCCGTATGTGGTAGTATCGAATTATCCGATATGCCGGCAGCATATACAAATGGGCTAGTTTGATCGACTAAAGCACTTTTCTTAGGGAAAAGACGCACTTTCTAGTTGAATTCGCCGTGGCACGCATATTGCGTCAGCGGCTGCGTGCTTTCATGGTCAATCGGTCCAAGATAGAGCTAGCTAGCTCCAAGACTTCGCTGTCTAGCTAGGACGCGTACGTTTTTCCCTTTTGCCGTACCGATCGAGATTCGTTTACGTTCATTGCAAGTCTAGTATCGATCTGCTTATTTAATAGTTAATACACCCTCTCTAACTAAATATAAGATATTTACCGTTTAATTTTAGGATGCCGATAAGTCTCCAACGTCCGAGATTGCCCATGACAAATTGACGTTTTTTATGGCAATTTTATATACACGAGGAATGGCAAGTTTACTTTGTACATATGGCATTCTGCCCTTAGTTTTTCTTTTCCAAGTAAATTGATGTGCTTGTCAATTAAATTTGCCATCCTTGCGTCAACTAAAGTTGTCATAAAAAAATCGATTTTCAATATCGATTTTCAATGTGCAAATTCCGAACATTCGGGGTTTATCATTTCAGCAATTTAAATTGTGAATTGTCTTATATTTAGAAACAAAGATAGTACTAGTACTCACTAAGGATTACTAGATCGTACGACGAGCGTTGTTGTGAGAATCGGTTGCAATATATTTTTATGAGATTTGATTGTGTGAAATATAAATATTCAGATTAATAACGCGTGAACAAAAAAATAAAATACATATCATTTATTATATATTTTTGAACACGGTACAGACGCATGCGCTCATATATACACGCATACACTCATTTCTATGAACACACACGCACACCCTATCAGTATGAGCACTCCTCAGAGACTGAGTCAGCATATCATCTTGAGATTGACGAGTCATCGAAGGCGCCTCGTAGTCGAGGAGAACGTATCCTCCTAAACTTGCATCGCTGGAAATTTTGTAATAAATCCAAGAATAAATGCGAGCAACATGACTTTAACTCTCGTGGGTTTGGATACCACTGTCCACCTAACCATCCAACCACGGATTGGTTCTACCACTTATTATATTGATTATGTATAGTTTACTAAATGTAAGTACGACAATAGAATTATTGTTTTTCTCATGTTGTATGTGGTGGTGGGTTTTATCCCATGCATGGTTGTGTGTTGAGGTGGGCCTTATCCCGTTCATAATGGTATGGTGGTATGATATGCCTGCATGTTAAGAAAAATAAATTTGTGACGATGAATCTCTTAGCTATATAGGATATGTGTAGGATACTAGTCATTGGGCGTTGCTAGTGACTTTAGTCCCACCTTGATTACGGGAGGAGGCTAGGACCACCTTATAAGAAAGAGCGCCACACTCTCTTATGATATTTTTGGGATGTGGTGAGCTCTCCGCTTGTAGTGGTGTGTTTGATGCGCACCGAAAACATTCAAACATAAGTTGGAGGTCGGGAGTTGGACATGGGATGTTAGCACCCGCTTTGAGCATGACCAAGTGATTTTTTATGGAAGGCTATCATGGGTAGCTTTATTAATATCACAGGGGCTTAATCCTCCACAAACTTAGGCGGTCGTAATGGCAAGTATCATATACTAGTATCATGCATATGATACTGACGTATGATACTACATTCGTAGTGCATAGTATCATATGTTAGTATCATGGAAGACTTCATTTATTACCATGCATGACACAAAGTAGCATAACATTTAATATGATACGGTATCATGATATGATGCTCAACCCTCTCTTTTCTCATTTAATTCTATGCCACATCAACAAATTTGCTTAGTTAGCATGCATGATACCACCTATGATACTCCCATTACGACCAGCCTTAGTAACCAAACAATCTGAAGGCTCATCTGTCCAACTAAGCAAAATCTTATTACAAAAACTATAATAAGCTAGCACGTGTGTCGTTTGATTAGCAGATCGAAAAAAATGTCTAAAGGTGGCCTTGTCAACTGAAGAAACTACGTTGATATACTCAGGAAAATAGCAGTTGCAGTATCCCACCATTTTCATTGCCCAACGTAGTATTCAGTTACATTAAGAGAATCAAATTCGAACTTAACACGAGATAATCCTAATTGGTTAGCAAAGTTGAGACCTTCAGTCCTTGCTCTTGCCTCCGTGGTCATGACATCTGCATCATATAGAACATATGAACTCCTCGCCGCACGAAGATCACCTTTCTCATCCCAAAGAAGTGATGACACTACACCTACTCCTTCCTCCTCGAAGTATGTTGCATCAACATGAAATTTAATGTGTTTCAGTCCAGGCTTAATCCATCTTTGCTCTATGTTGGAAATATTTTGAGTCTCAGCCATCTGAAAATTGCTAGCAATAGCAAGCACCAACGTCGACCATCACATTGGTGGGGACGAAGATTTGTTGTGAGTAATTTGACGTCTAATCCACCACGGGTACCAACATCCAACCATGAGCACTTGCCTCCGGTCCAGATTTGGCTTGATAGGTAGTGACACAACACATGGAGAAGTAAATGTTTAATGAAGACTGAGCGTGATCTATCCACCAACATCGCTTCATATAAGACCTCCAACATCGCTGGCCTATTTTCGTAGCTACCAGCCATGTGCACACTAAAACAATACGCGTTTAACATCCTCAACCCCTTGGTGACATATTCGGACATGCACCGTCATTGCCAATATGCATGTTTATCAATATTGACTTAATAATGGAGAATAGTTTGGTGTACGAAATACCCCTAGAAATTTCCCATGTCATGATTCCCTAGTCCACCCCAATCCCTAATCTTTATCTTTGAGGAAAGGGACTAAAAATTAGACGCTCTAATTACAATCAGCATCATGTTGCCCAATCCCCAATCTAATTGGGCAGTTTGTTAGCCTAGAAACCCAGTCTATTATCTATGAGGTAATTGTACGTTGTCCCTTCCCTATTATTTTTTGAAGATGTGATCACATTGAGGAGCAAGTTGCAGTGAATTCTAAAGACATTAGATGGATTCGTCTTTCCTACAATAACACCATCTTTTTTGCTCGAGGAGTCAAAGATGAATTTGCTGCTCAGTGCATATATAACATGTATGTCTTAATAATGTAACAAGTAACAATACATATTTTACCATCTCACTGGTCCCATTATATGTCTTAAACATTATTTCTTGCCCCACTAATAGCACAATTCAGTTTCTTCAGATGGATGATCAAGGCATGATGATAGACTTTGGAAGTCAAGGACTTGATAACATAAACCAAAAGTTTGGCTTGTCACTCGATGTTGTCAAAGTGAAACAAAAGGAACATGATCTCAAGAAAGACTTCTGCACCGTGAAAGATTTGGTGGCCGAGACTCGCTTTGGTTGGGACCGCTTTGGAATGACAGTTGTTTTTCTAGATGCTATTCGGGACTTGTTTGCAGAGCGTCGTAACAAGGATGCACTCATATGGAGAGACAAACACTTTCCATGTTATGATGATTTGTTTGCACTATATGAAGGTAAGCTTATTCCTTCCTTATGCATTGGTTTATAGTAGTATTGTTTTGAATAAATTTTTGCCTTGTAAACATGTTCTCACTAGTTTTTATTTATCTCTAGGCCTCTATGTTGAAGGACGGAATAAGCGTGGCATGGACTATTATGCAAATAGGGATAAAGAACCATCACAAGCCAAATTTACATAATCACTAGGGACCAACGATTATGATGGATCACCCCCACGTAATATAAATATTGTTGATTTTCCCGTGGAAGAAGAAGGTGAGAAATATTTTCCCCAGCGGCAATGCTCATCTAGGGGCTCCACACAAATGAATTCTCAGTTTGAGAAAACACTAGAAATGTGTGGAGTAAGGCCCACAAAGAGGCAGAAAAACAATGATTTCCAAGAGAAATACTTGCAGCTCAAGAAAGAAGAAATCGAATGGTTTGTAGCTAGTGAGGAGAAGAAGCTTGTGGGTCCCTATAGCATCAGTAGGTGTATCACAACACTTGAAAAACTATCTAGTCTACAAATGGTTGATATGGTGATGGTTGCAGACATCTTCAAAAGTAATGAGAATATAGAACTTTTCTTGTCATCTTCTGCTGATGAACCAAAATTAGCATGGCTCAAAAGGTAGATTGGGTATAGCTAAAAAATTACTAGTAGCACTTATGATGCGCGTAGTCTTTTGTTGGGGGCAAACAAAGTATGTTGATAGCTAGGTAGTATTTTGGTAGAGTTACTTGCAGTAGAAAATGAACTAGGGATTATGCATAGAATTGTTTTGGTAGAACTACTTGCTGTAAAAAATGAATCAGCAAGCATGTAGTACTTGTAGAAGATGAATGGGCAAGCAAGTAGTAATTGAAGAAAATGAACATGGCATTTAGTACTTTGCTTCAATGAATATTACAAGTTTGACATGCCATAATTTTAGCTGCAATACACATTGCCATACATTTGTTTGCAGCACATGTTGCTATACATATATCAAGCTCTTCTTGTAATATAGTCCTCCCATAGTTTATCTGCTATATAATCTCGTAGGTGGTTTCGTGCTCCTCTTGTGTTATTGAATGCTCCAACATCACTAGTGTAGTTTTCATCTCCAGTGGGCACATCCACAATTACATGTGGGTCAATATCTGGAGTGTCATTGTTGAGCCATGACACATCTCCATCATGAAGTCATATGAAATTATGTAGGACACATCATGCCATTCATATGTCAACTTGTTTGCCGAGAGAATAGTGTGTAGCAACTCTCAGAAATGGAAATATCTTTTTCACTATGCCAATAATTTTCTATATATGCTCTCATAGTTGTGCATGGCAAAGATTAAATAGTTCCCTATGATTCCATGGCCTTTGACGTATTCATGCTTGTTCTTGCAAATTCTATCTAGTTCCACGGTATGTGGCAAGAAATTGTGGTGTGTTTGCATAGCCCGCATCTACAAGATAATATTTACCATGAGGTACTTGAAATCCATGGTTAAGTGCATCTTGGATAACCCTTGCTTCCGAGACTGATCTCTCCCAGCCAGGATGCACATGCACAAACCTTAAATAAAATTCACATGCAACCATAACATTTTGTGTGATTGTTTGCTTTTTGTTTCGATATGGCTCTTGTTCATGCGATGATATAGTCATTGGAATATGTGTACCATCAATAGCACCAATGCAGTCATGTATTCATATGATATTCATGAGATATTATTTTGAATAAAACTTCAAAAAATCATATTATATTTTACAAATACAAAGTGAGAAAATGATATGGAAATTTATGCTTACATTGAAGTAGGGATGGAAGTGTGGTCTCCTCAAGACTGAATGTGGTCGAAGAGAAGGTGGACGTATATAGATGCTTGTAAGCTCTGTAATTACTAGTACATCTCCAAATTGTCGATTGATGGTTTGTCCACTGTGTTGGAACCGATCCTGCAAGGTTTCATTACTAGCATTTATTGCTACTGCATATGAAAATATTGCAACCTTTTCTTCCTAGGAGACTACTATTGAATCCTCAAGTATTTCATTCTCACATAGCTTCTCAACTAGAGCTTGAAAAATGTATGCATCCATTCTAAAATGCCTTTTGCATAGGTTTAATGCCCATTTAAGATTTCCTGGATATAAGCAGCTCATAAAAGACTAGATGTATGCATTGTTTTTTTTCTTTTCCTTCTTCCATGGTAGGGAGGACAAATAACATGAATTTGTCTTCCATCTGTGACCTCCTGTGATAGCTTGGATCCATTAGTGTGGAAATCAGCAATAAATGTGGAAAATATATGTATTTTCTATTAGTGAGATGTGGATCAGCAAAGAAAATATAGATCTCTCCCTCGCAAAAAAGAAGAAGGAAATATGGAGCTATATGTTTTTCTCAATGCATATATACTAACATGTTGTTTATGTTATCCTAGTTCTTGTTGTCCATGCTAGAAGCTCTTGGAGAGGGTCCTTCTTTAGTTAGCTAACCAAAAACTGAATATGAGATATGTGTGTATGTTGTGTATTTTGATCTCCGTAATCAGCTAATATATATATAGAGGAGAGATGCCAACAACGATGTGTGTAACGGCTCGTTGATTCAAATTAAAATATTATTTCTTTATGCTTCCTATGTGTGTTCTCATCCTGTGAACCAAACGACAACCAATTTTATTGTCCTATGGTTGAGCACTTCATAGGATTTAGGATGCATGCACCACATTTCCAATACTTTTCCTATTCCTAAGCAATTCCTATCCTATGAACCAAAGATAGCCTTAAGGGGAATTATTCAATGTAGAATCATCCACACAAAAACTTGAACTTTACATGGGATCTTGAGTTTCCAAAGGGTACTCCACATAGTCGGTGAACTAGCTAAAGTCTCTCGGACGTTCCATCTCATTGCGTGCAGCCGGAAAGAGTGTATCCAATGAATATGGTAAGCAGTCCGAACTAAAAAACACTCCCTTGCGATATGGATGCCAAGTAATGAAGTCATCAAATGCATGGAAATTTATAGGATTTTCCATGATTCTTCGAACATCAACATGATTAAAAATACTTTGGACCAATCCCTCATCCCATGTCACTTTCGTCGGGTTAATGAGCTCATTTACCGTGAGAACCCGGAATTAACTTCCAGATCCTCCTGTGTATATTTGTCAACCCCAGGATCGTTGTTGACAACACAGTGAAATGATATCATTGCACAATATGTAAAAGGTATTACAATAGTATATTTGTCACAAGACATACCTAGTGAAATGTAGCCACAGGCAGTTGATGTAGTCCACGTGACCTCACTCCTATAGATCGCCATAGTAGTTGTAGTCATCACCTTCGTCTTCATGTAACTCCGTTTTCAACAAAATAATTGCCATGAGTACATTACATACTCAACATGTCTTCCTCGAAGAGGACCTAATAGCTACATGTGGCTTCAAAGGAAGGCTATATGGCTCATTTGCAGAAAAGCTAATTTTGTTTTAAAAATATAGAAGTTGGATAAAACAGTTTTTGATGAAAACATTGATTTATCTCATGAATAACTTTCTTCAAAGTGAGGATCCTTGATCAACTCACAGTCTTCATAGGTTCCAAGAAAAAGCGAGGGAGTAACCAAGATAGGTCATGTACGTCAAGAAAGATTCATGTGTCGTCCATGACCGTGGACACGACTATTCGAATAGTTTTACACTCTGCAGAGGTTGTACACTTTACCCACACGACACAATGCCGACTTGTTGCCTCTAGTCGTCGCTAGCATAGTACACCATTCGGTATACTGGCAAGGAGATTGTGACGAGGTCTTTCATTAGACCACACTTACTATGCCAAGCCCACTAGGTTTCAACAAGGAAGTAACCACAGTTCACAGTCCCCCCCCCCCCTTTTGTGCCGAGGATACTCCTCGCAAGGTAGCTATCCCAACTGCGGTATGGCGATGACGACAATAAGGATGAACTAACTAATCAACCAAGCAAGTCCCCATATAGCATGTGGATGTACTGTTATCACAATCTTCAAATCCGTGAGCTATTAGGCCTCATGCAGTACGGACGACTGATTGCCCCCTTCAGCTCATGAAGGGCAGCCAATCACTCCTTCAGTCCTTGATTTAGCTGTCGACCGCGCCAGCATTCAGATGGTAAGTTTTACCCAGAGTATAAGATAGTAGAGGAGATCAACAAGGGCCAACCGGCCTAGCTCAACAGTAAGTTTCAAGTGTCAATGACTCAAAGGTCATTTAACAAAGCACCTATAGGGTAATAAGCATGGCTAAGCATTTCTACTCTACCAAAATACTATAATTCTACTCAGGTGTCAAGTGAATAGGCGACAAGCGGATCAAGGTAATGTGTCAATCGACATGCTAGCTACAAGATTAAAAGCATGCATATAGTAACCATAAAACTCAATGCAATTTTGTAAATAGGATAAGTATGATCAAAGAAGGAGGCATGCCTTCGTTGTTGAGTCCTTCTTAAGTAACCTGGTTCTGTCCATGTCCAACATCGTCACTCCCTACTCAGCGTAATGATAGAAAAAGACAAAGAATAGATACCAAAGCAATAGCAAATCCAAATAACATCCAAAAAAATTCAAGATTGGATGGATACCAAGATATTGATAAATATGGAGATTCTGAAATGACATAGCACGATTGGGATGTAAGAGAGATGATTCAATGAAGTGACAAGGGTAGGTTAACACAGCTAAGGAAGGCTTTGCGATCAGGACTAAAGTTCTGTTATGAACTAGTAGTGCCCACCACACGTCACAAATAACTATATAGGAAATCAGTATATAACCAACGAAATCACAACATGAGTGGAGGAAGAAGAGGTGTCTAGAGGGGGGATTAGACACTCAATAAGCAAAGTAGCAGTTTTTAAGTTCTTTGAGTTGAGGTAGAGTTTTTAGCACAATTCCAAACATATACAATATGTTTCGAGCAAGCATGGCAAGAGTATATGAGCAGCAGAAATTAAAGCATGCAAGTTGCAAGAAAGTAAAGGGATGGGATTGGAGTGTGCAAACACAATTGGAGACATGGATGTTTTTGGCATGGTTCCGATAGGTGGTGCTATCGTACATCCACGTTGATGGAGACTTCAACCCACGAAAGGTAACGGCCGTGCGAGTCCACGAAGGGCTCCACCCACAAAGATTCCTTGAAGAAACAACCTTGTCTATCCCACCATGGCCATCGCCCATGAAGGACTTGCCTCACTAGGGTAGATCTTCACGAAGTAGGCAATCTCCTTGCCCTTACAACTCCTTGGTTCAACTCCACAATCTTGTTGGAGGCTCCCAAGTGACGCATAACCAATCTAGGAGACACCACTCTCCAAAAGGTAATAGATGGTCTGTTGATGATGAACTCCTTGCTCTTGTGCTTCAAATAATAGTCTCCCCAACACTCAACTCTCTCTCATAGATTTGGATATGGTGGAAAGAAGATTCGAGTGGAAAGCAACTTGGGGAAGGCTAGAGATCAAGATTCATATGGTAGGATTGGAATATCTTGGGCTCAACACATGAGTAGGTGGTTCTGTCTCAGAAAATGAATAGTGGAAGTGTAGGCACGTTCCGATGGCTCTCTCCACGAATGAAGAGGGGATGGGGGGGGGGTTGATACGTCTCCAACGTATCTATAATTCTTGATTGTTCCATGCTATTATATTATCTGTTTTGGATGTTTAATGGGCTTTATTATACAATTTTATATTATTTTTGGGACTAACCTACTAACCCAAGGCCCAGTACAAATTGTTGTTTTTTGCCTATTTCAGTGTTTCGCAGAAAAGGAATATCAAACGGAGTCCAAACGGAATGAAACCTTCGAGAGAGTCATTTTTGGAACAATATCAACACAGAAGACTTGGAGTACACGCTAGGAAGCGAACGAGGCAGCCACGAGGGCAGGGGGCGCGCCCCTCACCCTCGTGGGCCACCTGTTGCTCCCCTGACATGCCTCTTCCTCCTATATATACCTACGTACCCTGAAACCATCGGGGAGCACCACGAAACACTAATTCCACCACCACAACCTTCTATACCCATGAGATCCCATCTTGGGGCCTGTTCCGGAGCTCCACCGGAGGGAGAATCGATCACAGAGGGCTTCTACATCACCATAGCATCTTCGATGAGTTGTGAATAGTTTACCACAGACCTTCGGGTCCATAGTTATTAGCTAGATGGCTTCTTCTCTCTCTTTGGATCTCAATACAAAGTTCTCCTCGATCTTCTTGGAGATCTATTCGATGTAATTCTTTTTGCGGTGTGTTTGTCGAGATCCGATGAATTGTGGGTTTATGATCAAGATTATCTATGAACAATATTGGATTCTTTTCTGAAATATTTTATGCATGATTCAAATATCCTTGTAAGTCTCTTTGAATTATCGGGTTGGTTTGGCTTACTAGATATGTAGTTCTTGCAATGGGAGAAGTGCTTGGCTTTGTGTTCAATCTTGCGGTGTCCATTCCCAATGACAGCAAGGGCAGCAAGGCACGTATTGTATTGTTGCCATCAAGGATAAAAACATGTGGTTTATATCATATTGCCTGAGTTTATCCCTCTACATCATGTCATCTTGCCTAAGGCGTTACTCCGTTCTTATGATCTTAATACTCTAGATGCATGCTGGATAGCGGTCGATGTGTGGAGTAACAGTAGTAGATGCAGAATCGTTTCGGTCTACTTGTTACGGACGTGATGCCTATATACAATGATCATGCCTAGATATTCTCATAACTATGCGCTTTTCTATCAATTGCTCGACAATAATTCATTCACCCACCGTAGAAATCTGCTATCATGAGAGAAGCCACTAGTGAAACCTATGGCCCCCGGGTCTATCTTCATCATATTAATCTTCCATCAACTACTTATCTTTACTTTACTTTTATTTTGCTTTATTTACTTTCAGTTTACATATCAAAAATACCAAAAATATTATCTTATCATCTCTATCAGATCTCACTTTTGCAAGTGGCCGTGAAGGGATTGACAACCCCTTTATCGCGTTGGTTGCAAGGTTATTATTTGTTTGTGCAGGTACAAGGGACTCGCGCGTGGTCTCCTATTGGATTGATACCTTGGTTCTCAAAAACTGAGGGAAATACTTACGCTACTGTGCTGCATCACGTTTTCCTCTTCGAGGGAAAACAAGGCAAGCTCGAGAAGTAGAAAGAAGAATTTCTGGCACCGTTGCCGGGGAGATCTACGCGAAAGTCATATACCAAGTACCTATCACGAACACTTATCCCTCGCATTACATTATTTGCCATTTGCCTCTTGTTTTCCTCTCCCCCACTTCACCTTTGCCGTTTTATTCGCTCTTTTTCTGTTCGCCTCTTTTCGCTTGCTTCTTGTTTGCTTGTGTGTTGCATTGCTTGTTCGTCACTATGGCTCAAGACAATACCAAATTGTGTGACTTCTCCAATACCAACAGTAATGATTTTATTAGCATGCTGATTGCTCCTATTATAGATGGCAAATCTTGTGAGATCAATGCTGCTCTGTTGAATCTTGTCATGAAAGATCAATTTTCTGGCCTTCCTAGTGAAGATGCCGCTACCCATCTAAACAACTTTGTTGATTTGTGCGATATGAAAAAGAATAGAGATATTGATAATGATATTGTTAAATTGAAGCTATTTCCTTTTTGCTTAGAGATCGTGCTAAAACTTGGTTCTCTTCTTTGCCTAGAAATTGTATTGATTCATGGAATAAGTGCAAAGATGCCTTTATCTCTAAGTATTTTCCTCCTGCTAAGATTATCTCTCTTAGAAACGATATCATTAATTTTAAGCAACTAGATCATGAGCATGTTGCACAAGCTTGGGAGAGAATGAAATTAATGATACGTAATTGCCCTACTCATGGTTTGAACTTATGGATGATTATACAAAACTTTTATGCTGGCTTGAATTTTGCTTCTAGAAATCTTTTAGATTCGGCTGCGGGAGGCACTTTCATGGAAATCACTTTAGGAGAAGCTACTAAACTCTTAGATAATATTATGGTTAATTACTCTCAATGGCACGTCGAAAGATCTACTAGTAAAAAAGTACATGCTATTGAAGAGATTAGTGTTTTGAGTGGAAAGATGGATGAACTTATGAAATTATTTGCTACTAAGAGTGCTTCTTATGATCCTAATGATATGCCTTTGTCCATGTTGATTGAGAATAATAATGAATCTTTGATTGTGAATTTTGTTGGTAGGAATAATTTTGGTAACAATGCATATAGAGGAAACTTTAATTCTAGGCCTTTTCCTAGTAACTCCTCTAATAATTATGGTAATTCCTACAACAACTCTTATAGAAATTTTAATAAGATGCCCTCTGAATTTGAGATTAGTGTCAAAGAATTTATGAATTCGCAAAAGAATTTCAATGCTTTGCTTGAAGAAAAATTGCTTAAGATTGACGAGTTGGCTAGGAACGTGGATAGAATTTCTCTTGATGTTGATTCTTTGAAACTTAGATCTATCCCACCTAAGCATTATATCAATGAGTCTCTCAAAGCCATGATAATTTCCATAGATGAGTGCAAAGAAAGAACCGCTAGGATGTGTGCTAAAAAAGATTGCATTGTGAAAACGTGTTCTTATAGTTTGCATGAAAATAAAGATGAAGATATGAAATTTATTGATGTGTATCCTATTAAATCCTTTTTTTCTAGTATGAATCTTGATAAATATGGGACTGGAGATGAGTCTACTTTAGTTCAAAGGCATCCCAATGATTCAGAGTTTTTAGATCTTGATGCTAAAACTGTTAAAAGTGGGATTGAAGAGGTCAAAACTCTACATATCAATGAACCCACTATTTTGGATTTCAAGGGATTTAATTATGATAATTGCTCTTTAATAGACTGTATTTCCTTGTTGCAATCCATGCTAAACTCTCCGCATGCTTATAGTCAAAATAAAGCTTTTACCAAACACATAGTTGATGATTTAATGCAATCTCATGAAGAAAAACTTGAATTAGAAGTTTCTATCCCTAGAAAACTTTATGATGAGTGGGAACCTACTATTAAAATTAAGATTAAAGATCATGAATGCTATGCTTTGTGTGATTTGGGTGCAAGTGTTTCCACAATTCCAAAAACTTTGTGTGATATGTTAGGTTTCCATGAACTTGATGGTTACTCTTTAAATTTGCATCTAGCGGATTCCACCATTAAGAAACCTATGGGAAGGATTAATGATGTTCTTATTATTGCAAATATGAATTATGTGCCCGTAGATTTCATCGTTCTTGATATAGATTGCAATCATACATGTCCTATTATTCTTGGTAGACCTTTCCTTAGAACGATTGGTGCAATTAATGATATGAAGGAAGGAAATATTAGATTCCAATTTCCGTTAAGGAAAGGCATGTAACACTTTCCTAGAAAGAAAATAAAATTACCTTATGATCTATTATGAGAGCCACTTATGGATTGTCTACCAAAGATGGCAATACCTAGATCTATTCTTGTATCATGCCTAGCTAGGGGCGTTAAAATATAGTGCTTGTTCGGAGGCAACACAATTATTTTTTCTTTGCTTTTACTTCTGTTTAGTAATAAATAATACTTCTATATTATGTTTAGAAGTGGTTTTGTGTTTTAATTAGTGTTTGTGCCAGGTAGAACCTTTGGGAAGACTTGGGTGAAGTTTATGCGATCGTGTTGTAAAAAACAGAAACTTTAGCGCTCATGAGATTAGCTACCATTTTTTTACTGGAGAGTGGTTTTAAGTTGATTTTTTTTGCAGATGATTAATAGAAAAATTCCTCACGTCCACCAATTTATTTCAAAAAAACTCAAGATACAAAAGTATTCAAAAGTTATAGATTGCTACAGACACATTCTGTTTTTGACAGATTATTTTTTTCGTGTGTTGTTTACTTATGTTGATGAATCTATGAGTAGTATCGGGGGG
>LR738711.1:635940455-635957735 GCA_902687465.1 Secale cereale | reverse complement strand
ATGAATCATAGAGAAGTTGGAATACAGTAGGTTTAACACCAATATAAACAAAGAATGAGTTCATTACAGTACCTTAAAGTGGTGGTTTTGTTTTCTTATACTAACGGAACTCACGAGATTTTTGCAAAGTTTTGTGTTGTGGAGTTTTCAAGTTTTGGGTAAGGATTTGATGGACAATGGAACAAAGAGTGGCAAGAGCCTAAGCTTGGGGATGCCCAAGGCACACCAAGGTAAAATTCAAGGACAACCAAAAGCCTAAGCTTGGGGATGCCCCGAGAAGGCATCCCCTCTTTCGTCTTCGTCTATCGATAATTTACTTGAGAATATATTTTTATTCACCACATGATATGTGTTTTGCTTGGAGTGTCATGTATGATTTGATTTTTTGCTTTTTAGTTTACCACAATCATCCTTGCTAGACACACCTTTTGAGAGAGATACAAATGAATCGAAATTTATTAAAATACTCTATGTGATGCACTTATATCTTTTGAGCTAGATAGTTTTTCTCTAGTGCTTCACTTATATCTTTTTAGAGCACGGTGGTGGTTTTATTTTATAGAAATTATGGATCTCTCATGCTTCACTTATATTATTTTGAGAGTCTCTTAGAACAGCATGGTAATTTGCTTTGGTTATAAAATTGGTCCTAATATGATAGGCATCCAAGATGGGTATAATAAAAACTTTCATAAAAGTGCATTGAATATTATGTGAAGTTTGATACTTGATGATTGTTTTGAGATATGAGGATGGTGATATTAGAGTCATGCTAGTGGAGTAATTGTGAATTCAAGAAACACTTGTGTTAAAGTTTGTGATTCCCGTAGCATGCACGTATGGTGAACCGTTATGTGATGAAGTTGGAGCATGATTTATTTATTGATTGTCATCCGTTGTGTGGAGGTCGGGATCGCGCGATGGTTAACTCCTACCAACCCTTCCCCTAGGAGCATGCGTTGAAATACTTTGTTTTGATAACTCGTAGATTTTTGCAATAAGTATATGAGTTCTTTATGACTAATTTTGAGTCCATGGATTATACGCACTGTCACCCTTCCACCATTGCTAGCCTCTCTTGTACCGCGCAACATTCGCCAGTACCACACACCCACCATATACCTTCCTCAAAACAGCCACCATACCTACCTATCATGGCATTTCCATAGCCATTCCAAGATATATTGCCATGCAACTTTCCACCGTTCCGTTTATTATGACACGCTTCATCATTGTCATATTGCCATGCATGATCATGTAGTTGACATTGTATTTGTGGCTAAGCCACCGTTCATAATTTTTCATACATGTCACTCTTGATTCATTGCACATCCCGGTACACCGCTGGAGGCATTCACATAGAGTCATATTTTGTTCTAGCTTCGAGTTGTAATCATTGAGTTGTAAGTAAATAAAAGTGTGATGATCATCATTATTAGAGCATTGTCCCGGTGAGGAAAGGATGATGGAGACTATGATTCCCCCACAAGTCGGGATGAGACTCCGGACGAAAAAAAAGAGGCCATAAAAAGAAAAATATGAAAGAAAGGCCCAAATAAAAATAAAAAAGGGAAGAAATAAAAGGAAAAAAATGAGAGAAAAAGAGAGAAGGGACAATGTTACTATCCTTTTTCCACACTTGTGCTTCAAAGTAGCACCATGATCTTCATGATAGAGAGTCTCTTGTTTTGTCACTTTCATATACTAGTGGGAATTTTCATTATAGAACTTGGCTTGTATATTCCAATGATGGGCTTCCTCAAAAATGCCCTAGGTCTTCGTGAGCAAGCGAGTTGGATGCACACCCACTTAGTTTCTTTTGTTGAGCTTTTATACACTTATAGCTCTAGTGCATCCATTGCATGGCAATCCCTACTCACTCACATTGATATCTATTGATGGGCATCTCCATAGCCCATTGATACGCCTAGTTGATGTGAGACTACCTTCCTCTTTTGTCTTCTCCATAACCACCACTCCATTCCACCTATAGTGCTATATCCATGGCTCACGCTCATGTATAGCGTGAAAGTTGAAAAGTTTGAAAAAATTGAAGTGTGAAACAATTGCTTGGCTGGAACCGAGGTTGTGCATGATTTAAATATTTTGTGTGATGAAGATAGATCATAGCCAGACTATAGGATTTTGTAGGGATAACTTTCTTTGGCCATGTTATTTTGAGAAGACATAATTGCTTTGTTAGTATGCTTGAAGTATTGCTATTCTTATGTCAATATTAACCTTTTGTCTTGAATCTTTCGGATGTGAACATTCATGCCACAATAAAGAAAAATTACATTGAGAATTATGTTGGGTAGCATTCCACATCAAAAATCCAGTGTTTATCATTTACCTACTCGAGGACGAGCATGAATTAAGCTTGGGGATGCTTGATACGTCTCCAATGTATCTATAATTTTTGATTGTTCCATGCTATTATATTATCTATTTTGGATGTTTAATGGACTTTATTACACACTTTTATATTATTTTTGGTACTAACCTACTAACCCAAGGCCGAGTGCAAATTGTTGTTTTTTTGTGCCTATTTCAGTGTTACGCAGAAAAGAAATATTAAACGGAGTCCAAAGGGAATAAAACCTTCGGGAGAGTCATTTTTAGAACAATATCAACACAGAAGACTTGGAGTACACGCCAGGAAGTGAACGAGGCGACCACAAGGGCAGGGGGCGCGCCCGGGGGGGTAGGCGTGCCCCCCACCCTTGTGGGCGACCTGTTGCTCCCCTGACGTGCCTCTTCGTCCTATATATACCTACGTACCCTGAAACCATCGGGGAGCACCACGAAACCCTAATTCCATCACCGCAACCTTCTGTAGCCGTGAGATCCCATCTTGGGGCCTGTTCGGGAGCTTCACCAGAGGGAGAATCGATCACCGAGGGTTTCTACATCAACACCATAGCCTCTCCGATGAGTTGTGAGTAGTTTACCACAGACCTCCGGGTCCATAGTTATTAGCTAGATGGCTTCTTCTCTCTCTTTGGATCTCAATACAAAGTTCACCTCGATCTTCTTGGAGATCTATTCGTTGTAATTCTTTTTGCGGTGTGTTTGTCGAGATCCGATGAATTGTGTGTTTATGATCAAGATTATCTATGAACAATATTGGATTCTTTTCTGAAATATTTTATGCATGATTCAAATATCCTTGCAAGTCTATTTGAATTATCGGTTTGGTTTGGCCTACTAGATCTGTAGTTCTTGCAATGGGAGAAGTGCTTTGCTTTGGGTTCAATCTTGCAGTGTCCTATCCTAGTGACGGGCAGCAAGGCACGTATTGTATTATTGCCATAGGGGATAAAAAGATGGGGTTTATATCATATTGCTTGAGTTTATCCCTCTACATCATGTCATCTTGCCTAAGGCGTTACTCTGTTCTTATGAACTTAATACTCTAGATGCATGCTGGATAGCGGTTGATGTGTGGAGTAATAGTAGTAGATGCAGAATCGCTTCGATCTACTTGTCATGGATGTGATGCCTATATACAATGATCATGCCTAGATATTCTCATAACTATGCGCTTTTCTATCAATTGCTCGACAGTAATTCGTTCACCCACCGTAGAAATCTTCTATCATGAGAGAAGCCACTAGTGAAAACTATGGTCCTCGGGTCTATCTTCATCATATTAATCTTCCATCAACTATTTATCTTTATTTTAATTTTATTTTTCTTTCTTTACTTTCAGTTTACATATCAAAAATACCAAAAATATTATATTATCATCTGTATCAGATCTCACTTTTGCAAGTGGCCGTGAAGGGATTGACAACCCCTTTATCGTGTTGGTTGCAAGGTTCTTATTTGTTTGTGCAGGTACGAGGGACTCGCGCGTGGTCTCCTACTGGATTGATACCTTGGTTCTCAAAAGTTGAGGGAAATACTTACGCTACTGTGCTGCATCACCCTTTCCTCTTCGAGGGAAAACAAAGCATGCTCGAGAAGTAGCAGGGATATATATAGCCTCCACACAAAATCTAACTTTTACACACAATTTACCAAACCCGGTGGGACCGGATTATGAAACTCGGTTGGACCGATTTAGTTCAAAATGTGAATGTTAGGCTTTTTGGTGGGACCGATACAATCAACTCGGTGAGACCGATTTCATTATGGTTAGGGTATAATGTAATCTCGGTGAGACCAATCACATCAAATCGGTGAGACCGATTTCTATAATAGGCAAACAAAGAGTTGGTCAGGCAAACTCAGTGAGACCGATTCTCTCATTTCGGTTAGACCAAAACGTTACGAAAAGGCTACAGAGAGTTTGCAATGCTAACTCGGTGAGACTGATTCTCACATCTTGGTTAGACCAAAATGTTGTAAATAGGAAACTAAGAGTTTAAATTCCCATTTTGGTGAGACCGAGATCCCTATCGGTGAGACCGAACTGATTAGGGTTTTGGCTGTGGTTATGTCAAGTGAACTCGGTGGCGTCGGAAATATCAAATCGGTGGGGCCGAGTTTGACTTTAGCTTTAGGACATGTGTGGAAGGAGAAAGTGGTTGAGGGCTTTGGAGCATATCACTAAGCACTTTGAGCAAGCAAGCCATTAAGCAACACCTCATCCCCTTTTAACAGTATTGTCTTTCCTATGGACTCTATGTGATCTTGGATCACTAAAATGAAAGTGAAGAGTCTTGATCTTTGAGCTTTTGCCAATCTTCTGTCCTTAGCATCTTGAAGGGGTTCCACATCCTCTTGTCCATGCCACTCCACTATTGAACTTATCTGAAATATACTAGGTAAAAGTATTAGTCCAACAAGAGATATGTTGACATTAATTACCAAAAGCACCTAAGGAGCACTTGTGCTTTCAATCTCCCCCTTTTTGGCAATTGATGACAACATACATCAAAGCTTTGGATAAAGATATAGAGAATAGAAAGTAAAGCTTTGGAAGGACATGTAACATTCATAGGCTCCCCCTACATGTATGCAATCATGTAAGTACGGAATATAGATGCATGTGAATACGTAAGCATGTCAGAGCAAGCAATGAGTTACATGTATCATGGTTGTATGCATCAGAGCAAATGGATATAGGAAATGTACCTTCATGTTCATGAGTCCTTCTTACAAACAATATGTACATCAGCAAGAGATCATCATGCACATGAGTGTGATGCATATACTTACCTTGTAGTCATGAGCTAGCTTTGGAGGAGATGAACCTGAGTAAACAAGGTTAGATAACACAAAAGCATCTACTAAACATAGCAAGAGTAGCAAACCCCAAGAGTACCAAGATTGGTATGACATGTAGTGAGTGAGTACTAGGTACTCTATTGTGTATAAACATGTCTCCAGAAAGATATGCAGTGAATTCAAAGATTTTATTTCCTTAGATGTCTTTATCCCCCTGAATCTTGTTTTTGATAATGGGAGAAGATAGAGAAAAGAAAATCACAACAAGACAAATAATCATAACAAATACTGACATGTCTTTCCCCTCTAGGAGACATGTGACTTCTCTCCTCTTTTGTTACCAAGCATCTGGAAGGACTAGGAAATTCCTCTCTTCCTTTGGCGTGAGTAAGCTTTGATGTGACCTCTCTCTCCCCCTTTGACATCAATTTCCAAGAAGGGCTCTTCTGGATTATGAGTCAAGTAGGTGTGGTCCTTGAGTCACAGTACAAAGAAACATGTAGAATGTGATGCTTATAGAGGTCAAGAATCATTGAGTTGAGCTGGAACAGATATGGAGGATGCAAAAGGCAGAGTGTCTCCACAGCATTGAAATCGGTAACACTGAGTTGTTTTCTTCGGTGGCACCGAGGTGGTTTGATTTGACCGAAAGAGACAAACCGGTGTGTCCGAGTTCAACGCAGAGAGAACAATTGTCAACTCAGCTCACTAGGCAAATAAGATCCCACAAAGATTTACAAGGAATTAACTAAAAGGTTTGCGAAGTTTTTTTTGAAAGGGGAACCAGCCTGCAAAAAGACAAAATGCAAGAACATAGAGAAACACTAGGGAACTTCATCTAGAAATGGTTGGCGACAGAGACACCTATGTTAGAGTATATTGACTTAGGAGTCAAGTGAGAGCACTTGATCATAGGTCATACTCATTGTTTAAGCTCAAAATGGGATTGCCATCTTTCGTTTAAGCATTTTTATGTATTCACATCTTGTTGAGTTGCTTTGACCCATGTCTTGGGGTAAAGCTTCTCTAAGATGCAATAACATACCTTGGGTGGTGATTTTGATCTTGATCATGTAGTTGAACTTGTGTTGGATACTCAAGGTTGATGTAGTTCATCAAGAGTTGGGAGCACCACTTGTAATTTGAGTTCATCTACCTACATGGGTTAGATTTGCAAGGAAGAGAACTTGTGTATCCAAAATGACAATCATGAAAACTTGATACCAAATGAAATTTGATATATAGAAATTGTCAAAAGATATGTTGAAGGTTTTCATGCTTCCTTGTCTTCAACCGCCATATTGTAGAGACTTGGTGATGTAGAGATTGCTTAGGATATGAGTGAGTTCCAATCTCATAGATTTGGGTTCATCCAAGTACCTACAAGGGTTAGATAGCATGCAAGGGTATAAATAGATCCAAGACAAGTGATCATCATCATAAGAGAAACATCAAGGATCATTCAAAGGCTTATGCCTTGCATGTATCCAGAAAGGAGTTACAACTCCTAGTTTGAGGCATCAATAATGTTCAATTCACCTCTCAACCTGCAAAACACTTTCTCATCAAGTGGTTTTCTAAATATATTCGCTAATTGCTTATCGGTACGAACATGTTTAAGATTGATGTCTCCTTTGGCAACATGATCTCGAATGAAATGATGACGAACTTCAATATGTTTAGTTCAAGAATGTTGCACGGGATTGTGAGCAATCTTAATAGCACTTTCATTATCACAAAGTAATGGAACATGTTTCACAATTATCCCGTAATCTTTAAGAGTTTGGGTCATCCAAAGTAATTGAGCACAACATGAACCGACGGCAATGTATTCTCCTTCGGCGGTGGATAAGGATACCGAGTTTGGTTTCTTGTAGGACCAAGATACAAGATATATACCAAGAAATTGATAGGTACCCGAGGTGGACTTTCTATCAACCTTGTCTCCGGCATAATCCGAATCGGAATAGCCAACAAGATCGAAAGAATACCTCTTAGGATACCAAATGCCAAAGTTCGGTGTGTGAATTAAGTATCTCACTATCCTTTTCACAACCTTAAGATGACATTCTTTGGGGGCCGCTTGATATCGTGCACACATGCATACACTTAGCATAATGTCGGGACGAGAGGCACATAGATATAACAATGAACCAATCATAGAACGGTAAATATTTTGGTTAACCGGTTTGCCACCCTTTGTCAAGTCAAGATGTCCACTAGTAGGCATGGGTGTAGTCATACATTTGCATTCTTGCATGTTGAATTTTTAGAATAAGTCCTTGGTATACTTTGTTTGAGAAACAAAGGTACCTCCTTAGTTTGCTTGATTTTTAGACCAAGAAAGAACTTGAGTTCAGTCATCATAGACATCTCAAACTTTTCGGACATTAGCTTTCCAAACCTTTCACTAAAATGGGGCTTTCTAGAACCAAACATGATATCATCAACATAAATTTGGCACACAAATAATTCACCATTAACCCTTTTAGTAAAAAGTGTGGAATCGATTTTCTCGATTTCGAAGCCTTTTTCAATGAGGAACTTGGTCAAGCATTTATACCATGCTCTAGGAGCTTGTTTCAGACCATAAAGAGCTTTGTGAAGTTTGTAGACATGATTTTCTTAGGATTAACAAAGCCGGGGGTTGTTTAACATAGACTTCCCCCTCAATTTCACTATTGAGAAAAGCACTTTTAATGTCCATTTGATATAAAGTGATATCATGATGATTTGCATAAGCGAGTAATATGCGTATGGATTCAAGTCTAGCAACTGGGGCATATGTCTCACCATAGTCCATACCTTCGACTTGAGTGTAGCCTTGGGTGACGAGATGGGCCTTGTTGCGTACAACTTTTCCATCTTCATCTTGCTTATTGTGAAACACCCATTTGGTACCGATGGTGTTTTGGTTGTTGTCGGGCTTCTCAACCAATGTCCAAACTTGGTTTCTCTCGAAGTTATGTAGTTCCCCATGCATGGCATTCACCCAATCCGGATCATCAAGAGAATCTTCAACCTTCATGGGTTTAAGGTTAGATATGAAAGAGTAATGTTCACAAAAGTTAGCTAAACGATATTTAGAGTGAGTGATTCTCCTGGTTTGGATATCATCGTAGATTTGCTCTACGAGATGATCTCTAGCAATTCTTGCTCTAACTCGTGAGAGCTCTTGCTTGGGTCGGGGTGGAACATCCTCTTCATCTTCTTCTTCTTCTTGTCCTTCTTCATTGTTGTTGGTGTTGTTGTCCCTTTGTGGAGGTGGAGAAGGAGTTCGTTGAGTTTCATTTTGAAGCACTTCCTCATTTCCTTCATCTTGGTGTGTCCCACTTGTGGATGCCTCCAAGTCAACTTGTGATTCACCTTGTCGTGAACTTGAGGCTTCCACTTGAATGGATGAAGTATTCTCCTTCACCTCCGTTGGGCGAATCTTGCCAATAGACAAGTCTTGTATTGCCTCTGAGGGGTCTTTATCTCCTACATTAATCGGCAATTGCTCTACTTGCGAGCCTTTAGATTCATCAAACTTCACATCTACTGTCTCTTCAACCTTTTGGATGAAATTGTTGTAGACACAGTAGGTGTGAGAGTTTGAGCCATGACCGAGTAGAAAGCCTTCATGAGATTTAGGGGCAAATTTCAAACGACGATGCTTGTCAAGAATGTAACACTTTGAGCCAAATACTCGAAAGTATCCAACTTGGGGTTTGTTATCGGGTAGAAGCTCGTATGCCGTCTTGCCGAGAAGTTTGTGAAGATATAGACGATTTGTAGCATGACAAGCTGTCTCAACCGCTTCCGCCCAAAAGTGTCTTGGCGTCTTGTACTCATCAAGCATCGTTCTAGCCATTTCGATGAGTGTCCGGTTCTTCCTCTCAACAACTCCATTTTGTTGAGGTGTGTACGTAGCCGAGAACTCATGTGAAATATCTTCTTCGTAAAGAAAGGTATCCACATTTGCGTTCTTGAACTCCGTTCCGTTGTCGCTTCGAACCTTCTTGATCTTCACTTCAAATTGGTTCTCGGCCTTCCTAGTGAAGTTTTTGAAGATCTTTTGGACCTGCGATTTATCATCAAGAAATAACACCCACGTAAATCTTGAAAAATCATCAACAATGACCAATCCAAAAGAGTTACCACCGAGACTATTGTAAGCATTGGGACCAAAGAGATCCATGTGAAGGAGCTCAAGCGGTCTTCTCATAGTTTGTCCTTGTCAAATATAACATCTTTAACACCAAGGATATGATCACCTTTAAAAAGCTTATCAAGATTTCTCATGCCAACATGACCTAACCTTCTATGCCACGGCCAACCTTCAGAGGATTTTGCAATTAAACAAGTGCGAGGTTGGGATTTCTTAGTAAAGTCAACAATGTATAGGTCACCTCTAAGAATACCGGTAAAGACCATATTGTGATTATCTCTACGAAAGACTTGGCAATCAACATGAGTAAATAGCACATTTAAACCAAAATCAGCTAATCTAGACACGAAAAGAAGATTATATCCGAGAGATTCTACAGGCATGACATTCTTGATAGAGATATCGTTGGATATGGCCGCCTTACCAAGGCCAACAACTTTACCCTTAGAGTTGTCACCAAAGGTAACATACTTTCGTGGACCATCATTTCTAGCAAGCTCATCAAACATGTCCTTATCTCCGGCCATATGATCCGTGCATCCACTATCAAGCACCCATTCCTTTCCTCCAGCTGCGTAACCACGAAGATTAGCCATAAAACCAAAATGTCTCATTTGTTCATCAAGGTCAAAGTCACTATCATCATCTTCATCATAATAGCCATGTTCAACATTGTCTTGTGATAGATCAACACCTAGAGAGAGTGATTCATTAGTTACGTGATCATGACAATGTTCTTCTTTGTGAATTCTAATGACTTCCCAGATGATATTACTAATGATTCATACATCTCCTTGGGCACGCATAAGGTCACAAAGCTCAAATAAACATTCATCAAATTTGGGATCACTAGTGTTCATCTTATTTAAAGCAATGGACTTCTGAAGGATCACATCTAGATTTTTTAAGGAGTAGTCCAAAAATTGTTCCTCACAGAATTTCCATATAGTATAAGCACATTTGAAAGTTGGTAAGCACACAAGCAAGTTTCTAGGTAATCCTCTAGTAATAAGACCTACAGTTCTAATATTGCGAATTATGTCATGATGTTCATTTTAAGTCGGATTTGACGGGTCAATGGGGGCACACAAGGACCAACAATATACTTGTTCAAATGATATTCATTGAAGATCTCAAGCATTTCATTTTTCCATTCCTTATAAAATTCTCCATCAAGCATAAGCACTCTACGTCTAATACTCCCGACCGTAGGCTCATCCATCTTCCTCCAATGGTGATTAAACCAAAGCAATGGAGACCAAAGCTCTCATACCAATTGATAGGATCTAAGAAGAGGTGTCTTGAGGGGGGGATTAGACACTCAATAAGAAAAGTAGCAGTTTTTAAGTTCTTTGAGTTGAGGTAGAGTTTTTAGCACATTTCAAACATACACATACACCGTACGTTTCAAGCAAGCATGGCATGAGTATATGAGCAACGGAAATTAAAGCATGCAAGTTGCAAGAAAGTAAAGGGATGGGATTGGAGTGTGCAAACGCAATTGGAGACACGGATGTTTTTAGCGTGGTTCCGATAGGTGGTGCTATCGTACATTCACGTTGATGGAGACTTCAACCCACGAAAGGTAACGGCTGCGCAAGTCCTTGGAGGGCTCCACCAACAAAGGGTCCACGAAGAAGCAACCTTGTCTATCCCACCATGGCCATCGCCCATGAAGGACTTGCCTCACTAGGGTAGATCTTGATGAAGTAGGCGATCTCCTTGCCCTTACAAACTCCTTGGTTCAACTCCACAATCTTGTTGGAGGCTCCCAAGTGACACCTAACAAATCTAGGAGACACCACTCTCAAAAAGGTAATAAATGGTGTGTTGATGATGAACTCCTTGCTCTTGTGCTTCAAATGATAGTCTCCACAACACTCAACTCTCTCTTATAGATTTGGATATGGTGGAAAGAAGATTTGAGTGGAAAGCAACTTGGGGAAGGCTAGAGATCAAGATTCATATGGTAGGATTGGAATATCTTGGTCTCGACACATGAGTAGGTGGTTATCTCTCAGAAAATGAATAGTGGAAGTATAGGCACGTTCTGATGGCTCTCTCCATGAATGAAGAGGGTGTGGAGGGGTATATATAGCCTCCACACAAAATCTAACAGTTACACACGATTTACCAAACTCGGTGGGACCGAATGATGAAACTCGGTCGGACTGATTTAGTTCAAAATGTGATCGTTAGGCTTTTCGGTGGGACCGGTACAATCAACTCGGTGAGACTGATTTAATTAGGGTTAGGGCATTACGTAATCTCGGTGAGACCGATCACATCAACTCGGTGAGACCGATTTTTGTAATAGGCAAACAGAAAGGTGGTCAGGCGAACTTGGTGGGGACTGATTCGCTCATTTCAGTTAGACGAAAACGTTACAAAAAGGCAACAAAGCGTTTGCAATGCTAACTCGGTGAGACCTATTCTCACATCTCGGTTAGACTGAAATGTTGCAAATAGGAATTAGAGAGTTTACATTCCCATCTCAGTGAGATCGAGATCCCAATCGGTGAGACCGAACTGATTAGGGTTTTGACAATGGCTATGTCAAGTGAACTCGGTGGCACTGGATAGATCAAATCGGTGGGGCCGAGTATGACTTTAGATTTAGGACATATGTGGAAGGAGAAAGTGGCTGAGGGCTTTGGAGCATGTCAGTAAGCACTTTGAGCAAGCAAGCCATTAAGCAACACATCATCCCCTTTTAATAGTATTGGCTTTCCTATGAACTCAATGTGATCTTGGATCACTAAAATGAAAGTGAAGAGTCTTGAGCTTTGAGCTTTTGCCAATCTTCTGTCCTTAGCATCTTGGAGGGGTTCCACATCCTCTTGTCCATGCCACTCCACTGTTGAACTTATCTGAAATATACTAGGTAAAAGTATTAGTCCAACAAGAGATATGTTGACATTAATTACCAAAATCACCCAGGGAGCACTTGTGCTTTCACAACAACACACATGGAATGGAACCAAGTATGAATTTTAACTACACAATCGCCACATGGCATGAAAATATAAAGTTAATGACCAATAAATATTTAGATAGAATCAAAATATTCATAATGGTTAATAGAATCGAGACATATACATTAACTCTATAATAACTTAAAATAAGTGTTCTATAAGACAATGAAACCAACATTATAAACCATATTAGTTAACCAATCAAATATCATTCAACAACAACTTGAACTTAGTTCGATCTAGGTTTGGTCCTAAAGCAATACTAAATGATATCGATACAATATCACAAACCAAACATACGTCAACTAATATAAACAAGTTAAACATCACATCAAATAAATAAGAGTTGTCCTATACATGGCATGGTAATACATGCTAATGTAACCACAAACTACCACAAGCAAGAACATGGTATGTTCAAGAGTAAAAACTTAACAACGAATCAATATTTAGATGCTTCTAAATATTTATAATGGTTGACATTGTCGGCGTTCTGGGAATGGGGGTACCCAGACTTGCCTGCCTGTGGCCCAGGGCTTGGCTCACTAGGTGGCCTGGTACGGCCCGACATCTTCAGCGACCACTCAAGACCCTCGTGAGGGGCCAAGCCTCGCGAGGCGGATGACACAAGGCATCCCCTAGGGCGGCCTCACTAGGCCGGCTCGTGAGGATCGGAGATATCAAGGCGAGGGACACCTCACGAGGTCCTCGTGACGTGAGCAGTGACGACCAAGGCTAGGCGGGCGCCAGCGGGCGCAGAGTGCCAGTTTCCTCTTTGGTGCTAAAGGAGTAGGTGCAGGCGAAGAGTCCCGAGGCATCAGGCAAAGGTTTCCATATCGGTGAAAAAGACCAAGACTAGTAGGATGGCAGAACGGAGGTCATCGCGGAGCCCATGACGGCGTCACCAGCAGAGCCTTTGGCAGGCGAAGACCACCTTTTGTTAGGATAGCTTGTACTAGCTGTCCCCCTTCGAATTTGGCTGTTGTGGGATCCCTTCCCGCTCAATATTTGGGAAGAGGACCCAGGCCACTATAAATAGGACTAGCCACCACCATTCGGATCATCTCATCTTGAGCTGATTAGATAGAAGGCCACACACGACAAGCTCGCCCGAGCACAAGAACCCCACTCCTCAGGAGGCAGTTCACCCATGTACTAGTTCTTCATCGGCCTACAAGGCAATCCACCACACCACACTGGATTAGGGTATTACATCACAACGGTGGCCCGAACCAGTATAAACTTTGTGTCCCTTGTTCCTTGGATCTGACGAGCTAGGCCTAGGGTTGTTGGGTAGACGAGCTAGGGCGGAAGGAGAGATCTTCGTGCGCACCCCAGAGTCCGAACCTTAAGGGTTTTGCCGGAACCCGAGATCCGACATTTGGCGCGCCAGGTAGGGGTGTGCCAAAATTTCTCCCTTGTCCGTCCCGCTCTCCATCCACCAAGCTCCCATGAAAGGTGTCCCTCCTCCGGCCGGCTTGGCGGCCACGCGCGGCGGCGCCCCGGGCCACCGGGCCTTCACCCTTGCCTTCCGACGGGTGCAGTGGCCACCCAGGTTCAGGCCAGATCTGCCGCCCCGTTAAAACGGGGCAGAGGAGCCAATAATCTTCCTCCAGGGTTACAAAGAGGCCGTCTCGGCGGCCGGCGGCGACAGCAAGGTCATGGCCAGCTGGCTCTCCATGGCGCTCACCGGCGTGCCACGCGCCTGGTTCTTCAGCTTGCCAGACCTTAACAAAGCTTGTCCGCAAGACCCGTTTCCTCTGCCCCGCATCGATCAGATCGTCGACTCCACCACCGACTGCAACTTTTTGTGTTTCCTGGACGCCTTCTCAGGTTACCGCCAGATCAAGATAGCGCAGCAAGACATCGAGAAGACTACCTTCCTCACTCTGTGTGGGGTATACTGCTACACTTGCATGCCATTTGGGTTACGAAATGCAGGAGCCATCTTTCAGCGGTTAATGCACATTGCACTGGGAAGACAGCTCGGGAGGAATGCTGAGGCGTACGTAGATGACACCGTGGTGAAATCTCAGGAGGCCACAACCCTCATCACGGACCTGGAAGAAACCTTCGCGAACCTGCGCAAGGTAGACCGACGGCTCAACCCGAAAAGTGTGTGTTCGGTGTCCCGTTAGGCAAGCTTTTGGGATTCCTGGTGTCGCACCGAGGGATCGAGGCAAACCCCGAGAAGTTCAAGGCCATAGAAAAGATGAGTCCGCCCAAGAACCTCAAGGAGATGCAGAAACTGGCCGACCGTGTAACATCGCTTGGGCGTTTCATCTCCAAGCTGAGGGAGAGAGCCCTCCCTTTCTTCAAGCTAATGAAAAGAAAGGGTCCGTTCGAGTGGACCACTAAGGCTGATGCGGCGTTCGAAGACCTCAAGAGGTACCTCACCAGTCCATCAGTGATGGCGGCACCCAAGCCCCAAGAACCATTAGTGCTTTACCTGGCCGCAACACCACATTCAGCTAGCGCAACACTGGTGGTTGTTCGAGAGGAGCGTCAAGACAAGACCTTGCAACCCAGGGACGGCACTCCAAGGCCCCGTCAGGGCCGGAGGGCGACCACGTTGGCCAGGTGACTCCCCTGAGGCCGCAGCTACCCCATCTGACAACCAAGCCCCTACAACACCTTCACCTAGTCAGACCACACAGCCGCAGGCGAGTCCGGACTTCACCCTCGTCGAGCACCCGGTATACTTCGTCAGCACGGTGCTCCGTGATGCCAGGGCACGCTACCCCATGCTGCAAAAGCTCTTGCTTGCGCTCCTCGTCGCTTTGCGCAAGCTGCGCCACTACTTCCAAGGCCACCCCATCAAGGTCGTCTCAGCTTACCCTCTGGAGAGGGTACTCCGAAGCCAGAACACAGTAGGAAGGGTCGCGGAGTGGAACATAGAGCTGCAGGCATTCCAACTAGAGTTCAGCACCACCAGAGTAAAAAAGGGGGCTGCACTTGCTGACTTCATGGCAAAATGGACCGACGCCCCAGGATCGAAAGAAAATCAGGGCAGGTCCCTCTCGCCGGGGAGCGAAGTGCCGGATGGCTGGGTCATGTACTTCGACGGGGCGTTCACCCGCCAGGGTGCGGGGGCTGGGGCCGTGCTCATTTCGCCCACTCAAGACAAGTTGTACTACGCAGTGCAGCTCCGCTTTCAGCCAAGCAATAAGGTCTCCAACAACATCGCGGAGTACGAGGGCCTCATCGCCGGTCTCAAGGCGGTGAAGGCCCTGGGGGTGAAGCACCTCGTCATCAGGGGAGACTCCCAGCTCCTCGTCAACTTCTCCAACAAGGTATACGAGCCGAGGGATGAGCATATGGAGGCATACCTCGCGGAGGTACACAAAATGGAGAAGCAGTTCTTAGGCCTGGAGCTTGAGCATGTGCCCCGCGACACCAATAAGGAGGCCGACGACATCGCGAGGAGAGCGTCTAGGCGCCTTCCCCAAGAGCCGGGTGTCTTCAAGGAGAGGCTCCTCAGGCCCTCGGCGACACCCCAGCGAGAAGGGCAGGCGAAGCCTCAGGAAGAGCTCCCCCAGCCACCAGCCTCGGGAGCCCCTGCCTGCGGCCCGGCCTCAGGAGCCCACTTGCTCCTGGCACTCGAGCCTCAGGAGGGATGCTGGACCGAGAAACTCAAGTCATACCTGGTGCGAGGAGCATTACCGGAAAAGGAGGAGGACGCCGAACGCGTGGCCCGACAGGATACGTCATACTGCATCCAAGACAGTGAGCTTTATAGGAAGCGACCAAATGACGTCTCTTTATATGCATCTCCAGGAAGCAGGGAGGCGAGTTGCTAGCTGACATCCACACCGGGGACTTCAGACATCACTCATCATCACGCAGCTTGGTTGGCAAGGCGTTCCACAATGGTTTTTACTGGCCCACGGCACTCAACGATGCCGCCGAACTGGTAAAGTCTTGCGAGGCTTGCCAGTTCCATGCCAAGCAGATCCACCAACCGGCTCAGGGCCTCCAAACCATCCCACTCTCTTGGCCTTTCACGGTCTAGGGGCTGGACATCCTGGGCCCTTTCCCTCGAGCGTCTGGGGCTACCGATACCTCTACGTCATCGTCGACAAGTTTAACAAGTGGGCTGAGGTGGAAGCTATCCGAACCTTCCCAGCCGGCTCTGTAGTCAAGTTCATCAAGGGCCTCATAAACTGGTTCGGGGTCCCTAACCGCATCATCACCGACAATGGCTCACAGTTCACTAGCAACCTTTTCAAGACATATTGTGCTAACCTTGGAACGCAGATTTTCTACGCCTCTGTAGCACACCCCAGGAGCAATGGCCAGGCCAAGCACGCCAACGCGGAGGTCCTGAGAGGCCTCAAGACCAGGACCTTCAAGAAGAAGCTCGAGGCTTGCGGGAGGGGTTGGCACGATGAGCTCCCGTCCGTGTTGTGGTCAATCCGCACCACTGCCACTAAGCCAATAGGCGAGACCCCATTCTTCCTCGTCTACGGAGCCGAGGCGGTCCTCCCTCATGAGGTCAGGCACCGGTCCCCGTGAGTCCTAGCATTCGACGAGGCGCGGCAGGGCGCCCTGCAAGGAGTGGACCACGTGCTGGGGAAGGAGCGCCGGCGTGACGCTTCACTCCGAGGTAGGTGACCTCGTCTTGAGGAGGGTCCTCTCCAGGGAGGGGCTACACAAGCTCTCACCCATGTGGGAAGGCCCGTTCAAGATCATCCACGTCTCCAGGCCTGGCGCCGTCCGCCTGGAAACAGGGGACGACGTCCCGGTCCTGAACGCATGGAACATCCGGCACCTCCGGAGGTTCTATCCGTGAAACAAGGCCCTTGCGCCTGAGAAGACTAGGCTCTGTGCTTGCGAGGAACAAGGCCCTTGCGCTTGAGAAGACTAGGCTTCATGCCAGCGAGGAACAAGGCCCTTGCGCCTGAGAAGACTAGGCTCCGTGCCTGCAAGGAACAAGGCCCTTGCGCCTGAGAAGACTAGGCTCCGTGCCTGCGAGGAACA
>LR738711.1:635851014-635940410 GCA_902687465.1 Secale cereale | reverse complement strand
GGCCCTTGTGCCTGAGAAGACTAGGCTCCCTGCCAGCGAGGAACAAGGCCCTTGCGCCTGAGAAGACTAGGCTCCGTGCCCGCGAGGAACAAGGCCCTTGCGCCTGAGAAGACTAGGCTCCGTGCCTGCAAGGAACAAGGCCCTTCCGCCTGAGAAGACTAGGTTCCGTGCCAGCAAGGAACAAGGCCCTTGCGCCTGAGAAGACTAGGCTCCGTGCCTGAGAGGAACAAGGCCCTTACGCCTGAGAAGCCGCCCGTGAAGATCTTCGCTCGTGACACTCTCACGTAATAATGAGTGGGGCTGTACATGCCCCGGAGTCTCCGGAGAGCCACCCTCGAGCCTCGGGGGCTCCCTCCCACGTCCTAGTGGCAGCACTTAGCTCCGCGCTGGTGAGAAGACTAGATTTGGTGCCGGACGCGGCCGTTCATTTGCTTTCTGGAGTTGGCTTGCCCATGTCTTCCCCTTTTTATGGATTCTGAAAGGTTCTGGCGTTTCTCGATTGCTTGGTTTTGATTTCCCTCTGTGGTCCTTCTCTCATTTTTAGCGGCAGTTGCACGGTGCTCTCCCCAGCGCTCCCCCTTTTAGCCTTCATGAGACGCCGAAACCAGGGCTTGTGATTGGCACAGAACCCATCCTCATGTCCGTGCCCCACGGGTATCGCGACGAGGGGTAGCCGACCATGCTCAGCCCATGTCAAGGGCCTCGGGTAGTAAAGGATAATAACCACCTAACGAGTTTTTGCAGCCTCACGAAGGGTCAAACGTCACGGATGAAGGCAATCCCAAGTGCTTCAAGATAGGTCTCCTCGCCCAAAAAAGTGTGTAACACACAGATTGCGCAACAATGGATAAAGACACTAAGCATGGCGCTGAATATCATAAAGTCATGGCTCATTATATGCCCTTCCACGGCCCCATACTTGTTTGTTCGAGTAATGCAGGGGAAAGAAAAACTGAAAAACCAAGAACGGCAGGCGACGACCCTTGAGGCGCAACTGCTCCCGAGGACCTGCATCCCGAGCTCAGCCGGAGTCCTCCTCACGCTTCACCTGAGCGTAACTGCGAGACGACCCAGCGCCCCCTTCCAGGCAGGCTCGGAGGCGGGGCTGCTGGTCGTAGGCGCCACTGCTGGAGTTGCCGCTGAAGGAGGAGTCGCCGTAGCTGGGCGAGCTGCGTCCATCACCCAGGCCAAGCACCTCGCCGCCGCTGTCGTCCTCGGGGCAGCACTCGGCGCAGCGCCCATCTTCCCCAAACACCCTCATGAAGAGGGTCGAGTCATCGCCATGTCTGAAATGAAGGGTGCACCGTCCGCCCAAGCCACACGCACGGGAAAACGTCTGCCAGCTGCGAGCCAAAGTCATGGTGCCCGAGGTGGAGACCTCCACCGCAACCCACGAAGCCCTGCTGCAACAACCATCCGCTTGCAGCCAAAATCCTCCGGAGCTAGTAGTGAGAAGTTGGCCGTCAATGGAGCGCGGGAGCTGGAGTCGGGTGCCGACTGGGCTCTCCGACCACACGAGAAACTCCAATGTCACTTCCGCCAAGTGGAGGCACGGCTGAGGAGGCCTGGCGGCCCCAGAGCGCCTCCCTTCATTCACGGGACCGCCGGCGCCACGACGGCCCCCGCTGCTCGAAGGGCCGCCGCCACGGTTACTAGGAGCGGCTGCCGGCACCGTGGGAGCCTGCTCACGCCCGCTAGCCGCTCCTGCAGGAGTTGCAGCACGCTTGAGGGGATAGCCTCGTCCCCTCTTAGTCGGTGGTGAGTTGGGCCCCTCTTGTCGGGCCTTTCCCTTCTCCACGGACGAGAACTTCCTGGGCGGCGCCATAAGCAGCTCGGCCAGGTGAAGGGCGAGAAGAAGAAGCGAGAGGAACAAAGGAAGAAGATGGGCGGCGAGGACACCCCACTCGCCAGCTTATTTATAGTCAGGAGAAGGCCAACCGTCGGCCTCCATAATCGCAGGTAATGATGATCCTGTATGCATGCAGGGACTTGTCAAGTCGTGCAGTCGCCGAGGCTACGTAGGGAAGTGGATATGCCCACGTCCCGTCAATCGCCACCCGTCAGTCAAGGCCGCAGGCTTTTGGGGCCCATGGCGCTTCGCAGTTGACCCTTGGCTTCGCTGCGAAGCCAAGCCCAAGCGCACCTTGGGCCCGGGGGCTACTGTCAGCGTTCTGGGAACGGGGTACCCAAACTTGCCTGCCTACGACGCAGGGCGTGGCTCACCAGGTGGCCTGGTACGGCCCGGCATCTTCAGTGACCACTCAAGACCCTCGCGAGGGGCCAAGCCTCGCGAGGCGGACGACACAAGGCATCCCCTGGGGCGGCCTCACTAGGCCGACTCGTGAGGATCAGAGATATCGAGGTGAGGGACACCTCGTGAGGTCCTTGTGACATGAGCAGCGACGACCAAGGCCAGGCGGGCGCCAGCGGGCATAGAGTGCCAGTTTCCTCTTTGGTGCTAAAGGAGTAGGTGCAGGCGAAGAGTCCCGAGGCATCAGGCAAAGGTTTCCATATCGGCGCAACAAGACCAAGACCAGCAGGACGGCGGAACAGAGGTCATCGCGGAGCCCACGACGGCGTCACCACCAGAGCCTTTGGCAGGCGAAGACCACCTTTTGTCAGGATAGCTTGTACTAGCTCTCTGATACGTCCAAAACGTGTCTATAATTTCTGCTTGCTCCATGCCTCTTTTGTGTGATATTGCTATGATATTTATGCACTTCCATACACTTTTGATCATATTTGGACTAACCTATTAACTCAGTGCACCACAGTGCCAGTTCCTGTTTTCTGCTGTTTTTCTATTTCAGGTCTCCCCCATATTAAAAGTGCTCTAAAAATTCCGGGAAAAATACAGGAAAAATCAGCGTACCGGGCGCTTCGAGAAAAACCAAAGCAGGGCCAGAGGGGAGCCTGGGGTGGCCCAGGCGGCCAACCGGCGCGGCCCCACCCCTGGCCGCGCCAGGGGGGCGCCTGGGGCCCCACCTCCGCCTCTGGTGACCCCCCTTCGCATATATATTCATCGCGTCCCGAAACCCTCGAGGACGGAACCCTATTTCGTGATCTCGCCTCTGTTCCGCCGCTGCAGTGCTTCGAAGATCGGGAGCATCAGGAGAACTCTTCCCGGCACCCTGCCGGAGGGGAGAACCACCACCGGGAGCTGCTCCACCACCATGGACGCTTCCCGGATGAGTCGTGAGTAGTCCACCTTGGACCATGGGTCCATGATCAGTAGCTATGTGATGTTCTCCTCCCCTCTTTGTTCTTCATGGTTTAGACCTCGTGAGCTGCCCTACATGATCGAGGCACATATGTAATCTTTATGCTGTTGCTCTGCTGAGTTTGCTGGGATCCGATGGATTATGAGATTATGTTGAGATTGTGTGTGAGTAATATATTTGATTCACCTCTTTTATATTTATGTTCTTGAGTAATTCTTGCATGTTCTCTGTTGCTGTTTATTGCTTTGGCCGAGTAGTAGGTAGTAACTCCAAGAGGGAGCGTTATGCTTGATTGTGGGTTCATGCCCCTTGATGACAAGTTTGAGTGACAGAAACATGAGTCTAGGGGATGTGCTGTTGCCACAAGGGGGAAAACAACGGTGCTTGTACTTGCGGGTGCAAGGATTGTTTACTTTACGCAAAGTTCTTTTAATGCAGTTGTCTGTTGTTTTGAGTCTACACTTTGGGTGGGATTCGCAACTTAATACCAGCGAGATGTTCTGGATAGATATCTCAAGGTGGATGATTAGTAGTAGATGCAGATGGATTTCGGTCTACTTGCCTTGGCGTACCGCCCATGCTTTTGAGCCTCTACATTTCCTTGCAGCATAGTTAGCATTGGTTTGCGCACATAATCCTGTCAATTGCCCAGCTGTAATTTGTTTACCTCGCTTTGCTGTTTTATCGTCTTTTGGGAGAGAGACGTCACTAGTGAACATCATGGGACCCCGGTCCATATTACCATCACTGATCACACCCGCTATTTACTTCTTGTCTTTATTTCCTAGTTGCAGTCATACCTATCACTATTATCTCTTGTGTTTGATCCTTTGTAAACGACAAGGCCGGAGGGATTGACAACCTCTCTGTACTCGTTGGGAGCAAAGTTATTTGTATCTGTGTGCAGGTCCTGTCAACCGCTAAGTTTCTGGCGCCGTTGACACCTTCTTGTCGACCCTCGGAGTCTCACGGGATTCGATCCTTGGTACCTTTGCCAAGGGAAACTTGCTGCTACGCTACATCTCAAACCTTCCACTTGGGGTAACCAACGAGGGGCGAGAAGCCATCAAGCAAAGTTTCTGGCGCCGTTGCCGGGGACTCCACTCTTCGAGATAGGGGAGTTGCACGCTATCTTTTATCTTTGCTTTTTAGTCTTGTTAGTTTACCTTTCAGTTTTTGCTTTAGTGTCCCTTACCAAAAATCACAAAAATAGTTAACTTGCTTGCTGCTGCTATGGGTTCCACCGAGAACACCAAGTTGTGTGACTTCACTAGTCATAACAACAATGACTTTATCTGCACGCCTATTGCTACACCTGCCACTTCAGCACCTTCTTATGAAATTAAACCTGCTTTGCTGAACCTAGTTATGAAAGATCAATTCTTCGGTGCTGGAGATGATGCTGCTTTGCACTTAAATAATTTTGTTGAGCTCTGTGATATGCAAAAGTATAAAGAAGTAGATGGTGATATTGTTAAGCTTAAGCTTTTTCCTTTCTCCTTGAGAGGAGGAGCTAAAATCTGGTTTCAATTGCCTTGGAATAGTATAGATTCTTGGGACAAGTGCAAGGATGCCTTTATTGGGAAGTACTATCCCCCTGCTAAAATTATCCAACCAAGGAGTAACATAATGAATTTTAAACAACTGGATAATGAACACGTTGCCCAAGCTTGGGAACGCATGAAATCTCTTGTCAAGAACTGCCCTACTCATGGTTTGACTACTTGGATGGTTATCCAAACTTTTTATGCAGGCTTGAACTTTACCTCGCGGAACTTGTTAGATTCAGCCGCGGGAGGAACCTTTATGTCAACTACACTTGGTGCTGCCACGAAGCTTCTCGACGAGATGATGACCAATTATTCCCAATGGCACACCGAACGCGCTCCAACAGGTAGGAAGGTAAACTCTGTCGAGGAGATTTCCTCCCTAAATGAAAAAGTTGACTTGATCATGTCTCTACTTTCCAAGCAATCATCTATTGATCCTCATGATGTTCCTTTAAATTCTTTGATTGCTCAAGATCAAGTAGATGTGAACTTTATCTCTAGAAACAATTTCAATAACAATGCTTATAGGAGTAATTTTGTTAGCAACCCTAGACCGTTCCCCTCTAATTCCTATGGGAACAACAATGCTTATCCTAGCACCAAGAACTCCACTTCTGAACTAGAGATTATGCTTAAAGACTTCATCACTACCCAAAAAGCCTTCAATAAGAGTGTAGAAGAAAAACTAGACAAACTAGATAATCTCTCTTCGAAGGTAGACAATTTAGCCCATGAGGTAGAGTTGCTTAAAATTAGAACTTCTCCTCTTGAGGAGAGGAAGACCACTCCTATGAATGCTATTCAAGTGCAAATTAATGAAAACATTAGGATGATGGCTAAACTTAAAGAGAGATGGGCTAGAGAAAAGAAGGAAGAAGATAGAATTAAGAACCTTCCTACCCACTACACTATTGCTACTATCCAAGTTGTTGAGGATATCCAAACTCTTAGCACCCAATGCACTCCTAGCCCCATTGGACCTATTAATGGTGATGCTATGACCTCAACCGTAGAAGAAGAAACTCCTATAACCATAGAAGCTACCAAACAAGTGAGCCTAAAGGACACCACTACCACTTTACTTGATAGTAGTGACCTTGATTTTGATAATTGCACCCTTTCTGAAGTTATTGATTTTCTTCACAATATGTGTAGAGATCCCCACACTAGCACACTTAACCTTGCCTTCACGGAGCATATCATTAATGCTCTTATCAAAGCTAGGGAGGAGAAGCTTAGGGTAGAAGCCTCCATACCTAGAAAGCTAGAAGATGGTTGGGATCCTATGATTAAAATTAAGTTGAGTAACTTCTCTTGCTATGCTTTATGTGATGTTGGAGCTAGTACCTCCGTTATGCCCAAAAGAATGTATGATATGCTTAAATTGAAACCTTTTGATCCTTGTTCTTTTGGTGTTCGCCTTGTTGATTCTTTCGTAAAGAAACCTTTGGGGAAGATCGACGATGTTCTTATCATTGTCAATGACAATTATGTTCCCGTTGATTTTACTATTATGGATATTGAGTGTGAACCTTCATGTCCAATTATTTTGGGGCGTCCTTTTCTTCGCACCGTTGGTGCTATCATTGACATGAAAAAGGGGAATATAAAATTCCAATTCCCTCTCAAGAAAGGAATGGAACACTTCCCTAGAAAGAAGATTAAGTTGCCTTTTGAGTCCGTTACACGGGCTAGCTATTCTCTCACTCTTGATAAAACTTGATTTTCTCCTTTTGCATCATGCCTAGCTTAAAGGCATAAAAGAAAGCGCTTTTGGGAGGCAGCCCACAACGAATTAGGTTTTATTTTGCTTTTGTTGTGTCTTGATGTTTGTTACTACAGTAGCATCATCATTGTATCTTTTCTTTCCAGCTTTATGCCAAGTTTAGCCTCCGATTGCAAGAAAATTCAAAAGTTGTGACGTGCTGTCCAGAAAACAGATTCTGTCCTTGGACAGAAAAATTCGTATAAAATCACCAGATCATCTTTTTGGTCTGAAGGTTTTTGACAGCGTGCTCTATACAATTGGCTTTTGGGCGTATGTTCTGAGTTTTTTGATTTGAGTGGCAGAAGTGCCCCGAAAAAATTATTTACTACCTGCTGGTCTGTTTTTCACAGATTCTGTCCTGTTTTGCCTTTTCTTCGTTTTGCAAACCTTGAGCTTGCTTTTTTCTTTGCAAAAAACCTTTAGGCAATCTTGAGAAACAGTAGCTCTTCAAGATTATCCTTATTTCCAGTAGGGAAAAGTTATTTTATTATGGGTACTAACCTCGCTAATCAGATTATGATGAGTTATGTATGAAGGAATTTTTTCAAGTGTGCGAGGGAAGATGATAAAAGAAGATTCAGGAGGGTCAAACGCTCAAGCTTGGGGATGCCCCCATGCACCCCCAAGAAATATTCAAGAAGACTCAAGAGTCTAAGCTTGGGGATGCCCCCATGCATCCCCTTCTCCATCAACAATTATCAGTTCGTCTTTCGTTCCACTATAATTATCACTTCATGTGGTATGTGCTATGCTTGGAGCGTCTTGCTCTTAGTTTCCTTTTTAGTTTTCTTTAGCTTTGCTTGTTGTTCATAACAAGTTAGAACCAAGCTTTCTTTGTGTGGGAGAGAAACACGCTCCACTTCAACAAAGAACACAACATAGGATTTTCATGCTTATCTTTGCTGTGTATGTTCTTTGTCTTTCCATAGCTGCTGTCATGTTTAGCTCTTAGTTTTCATGCTTTTCTTTTTAAAGAGCTTTTGTTTAGTTGGTTGCTGAACTCTCTTGAGTTTTCATGTTTATCTTGTTAAGAGAGTTTTGCCTGTTGCACTGAGTTGTGTGTCTTAACTTAAAGTAGGTAACTGAGGTTGCTATTTAATTTTAGTAGGGAGGGATCGAATATTAGAGTACACTCACGTACCATGAGCCGAGGATGCGCAAGGATTACCAAACCCCCATACACTCCTCCTCGGGGTACTTGTCTCTTTGTGAACCTCCTAATTAGATTGAGAGTTACCAATAATAAGTGCATGAGTTTTTCGGACTAATGTGAGTATTCGAAAGTTGACACTTCCACCTAGCCATATTTTTCTAGCCTCTTCGATACCGTGCATTGCCCTTTCTCACCTCGAGAGTTGGCGCATACTTCGCCGGTGCATCCAAATCCTTGGCACAATACGCTCTGTCATCATAAGCCTCATTATATCCTTCCTCAAAATAGCCACCATACCTACCTATCAAGGCATTTCCATAGCCTTTCCGAGATACATTGCCATGCAACATCCATCTTCTCATGACTTGATCTTCATGTCATACATGCTTTTTGCTTGATCGATGAGCCGCATGCTAGTTGGGCCTTGCCCTAATCATTGCTACATGACGCGCTAGTATCATTGCATATCCTGCTACACCGGCAGAGGCATACATTTGCATACATCATGATAGTTTCATTTTCTTTATGTTGAGTACTTTTGTAAAGTGTGAAAGATCTTCTATACTTCTTGTAATTTGTAGAGTGTTGCCCCTAAAGTGAGGAAAAGATCCCAAAGAGGACAAAATCAAAAGATCCCAAAGAGGACAAATGAGAGTTAAATAGAAAGAGCCATTGAGGCCACACAAAAAAATAAAAAAAAATAAAAAAAAAGAGAGAAGGGGGCACACTACTATTTCCTTTTGAGAGATCCACACTCGTACTCCATCTTATACCTTGTGCTCCATAGAGATTATCATTCATGCATATAGCTATGTGGGGACCTTCACACTATAGAACTTGGCTTGTATATTCCAATGATGAGCCTCCTCAAAAGAGCTCTAGGTCTTCTTGAGCAAGCAAGTTGGATGCACCCCCACTAGTTCCATTGGAGAGCTTACCTTAGCTCATATGTGCATCCGTTGCATGGCAATCCCTACTCCTCACATCATATCTATCATTTGGCTTTCTCTCACCCATGATTGTCCTCATTGATGTGAGCCTTTCACACCTTTTTTGTCTTCCCCCTTCATCATTTTTCTCCTTGCCATCCTAAGTGTCGACTTTCTTGCTTATGCTCATCCATTGCATGAGTGCTCAAAATATCGAAAGGGAGTGGATCATTTTGACTTGTACCTGGCTGACGGTCTGGGGATGAGTCAAGATAAGATTCCAAAGAAGACCAAGTGTGAAACTTTAGTAGATTAAGTTCTCAACAATACAAAAACTATGTTTTACTCTCTCATATATCCCTATCCCCTTTCTTGCACGCAAACACCATTTGGAGACATTCGAGTCACGGACAGCGAGAGCTCTTGCACCTTTATGTTCTTATGTTGCTTGTTACAATGCTAATATAGACTCTTGCTTGTTATGACTTGAATTGAATTACATGCATTGATTTCTTTACTTAAAAGTTCTTATATGGTTGATAGCATGTCACCACAGAAATTATGCTTGTTATCATTTACCTACTCGAGGACGAGCAGGAATTAAGCTTGGGGATGTTGATACGTCCAAACGTATCTATAATTTCTGCTTGCTCCATGCCTCTTTTGTGTGATATTGCTATGATATTTATGCACTTCCATACACTTTTGATCATATTTGGACTAACCTATTAACTCAGTGCACCACTGTGCCAGTTCCTGTTTTCTGCTGTTTTTCTATTTCAGGTTTCCCCCATATTAAAAGTGCTCTAAAAATTCCGGGAAAAATACAAGAAAAATCAGCGTACCGGGAGCTTCGAGAAAAACCAAAGCAGGGACAGAGGGGAGCCTGGGGTGGCCCAGGCGGCCACCCGGCGCGGCCCCACCCCTGGCCGCGCCAGGGGGCGCCTGGGGCCCCACCTCTGCCTCTGGTGACCCCCCTTCGCATATATATTCCTCGTATCCCGAAACCCTCGAGGACGGAACCCTTTTTCGCGATCTCGCCTCTGTTCCGCCGCCGCAGCGCTTCGAAGATCGGGAGCATCAGGAGAACTCTTCCCGGCACCCTGCCGGAGGGGAGAACCACCACCGGGAGCTTCTCCACCACCATGGACGCTTCCCGGATGAGTCGTGAGTAGTCCACCTTGGACCATTTGTCCATGATCAGTAGCTATGTGATGTTCTCCTCCCCTCTTTGTTCTTCATGGTTTAGACCTCGTGAGCTTCCCTACATGATCGAGGCACATATGTAATCTTTATGCTGTTGCTCTGCTGAGTTTGCTGGGATCCGATGGATTATGAGATTATGTTCAGATTGTGTGTGAGTAATATATTTGATTCACCTCTTTTATATTTATGTTCTTGAGTAATTCTTGCATGTTCTCCGTTGCTGTTTATTGCTTTGGCCGAGTAGTAGGTAGTAACTCCAAGAGGGAGCGTTATGCTTGATTGTGGGTTCATGCCCCTTGATGACTAGTTTGAGTGACAGAAACATGAGTCTAGGGGATGTGCTGTTGCCACAAGGGGGAAAACAACGGTGCTTGTACTTGCGGGTGCAAGGATTGTTTACTTTACGCAAAGTTCTTTTAATGCAGTTGTCTGTTGTTTTGAGTCTACACTTTGGGTGGGATTCGCAACTTAATACCAGCAGATGTTCTGTATAGATATCTCAAGGTGGATGATTAGTAGTAGATGCAGATGGATTTCGGTCTACTTGCCTTGGCGTACCGCCCATGATTTTGATCCTCTACCTTTCCTTGCAGCATAGTTAGCATTGGTTTGCGCACATAATCCTATCAATTGCCCAGCTGTAATTTGTTTACCTCGCTTTGCTGTTTTATCGTCTTTTGGGAGAGAGACATCACTAGTGAACATCATGGGACCCCGGTCCATATTACCATCACTGATCACACCCGCTATTTACTTCATGTCTTTATTTCCTAGTTGCAGTCATACCTATCACTATTATCTCTTGTGTTTGATCCTTTGTAAACGACAAGGCCGGAGGGATTGACAACCTCTCTCTACTCGTTGGGAGCAAAGTTATTTGTATCTGTGTGCAGGTCCTGTCAACCGCTAAGTTTCTGGCGCCGTTGACACCTTCTTGTCGACCCTCGGAGTCTCACGGGATTCGATCCTTGGTACCTTTGCCAAGGGAAACTTGCTGCTACGCTACATCTCAAACCCTCCACTTGGGGTAACCAACGAGGGGCGAGAAGCCATCACTCTCCCCCTTCGAATTTGGCTGTTGTGGGATCCCTTCTCGCTCAATATTTGGGAAGGGGACCCGGGCCACTATAAATAAGACTAGCCACAACCACTGGGATCATCTCATCTTGAGCTGATTAGATAGAAGGCCACACACCACAAGCTCGCCCGAGCACAAGAACCCCTCTCCTCAGGAGGCAGTTCACCCATGTACTAGTTCTTCATCAGTGTATAAGGCAATCCACCACACCACACTGGATTAGGGTATTACACCACAACGGTGCCCCGAACCGGTATAAACTTTGTGTCCCTTGTTCCTTGGATCTGACGAGCTAGGCCTAGAGTTGTTGGGTAGACGGGCTAGGCCAGAAGGAGATATCTTCATGCGCACCCCAGAGTTCGAACCTTAAGGGTTTTGCCGGAACCCGAGATCCGACAGACATCAAGCAGAACCAAACATCAACCATAACAACTATCAAAAAACATGATATAACAAGAGCCAACCAACATTATGGTGAAAGCTAATTAAACAACTAAATTAAGACACAACTTCACACAATGCATGTGAGTATAGGATCATGCAGATGTCTTAACTAATAACACAAGCATCAAACATACAAGGGGTCATGAGAAGATAGTAAAAAGGACACGCTCTTTAACAAACAAGAAACATCCCATAACAACTAGCTATAATATTACCTTCACATGCCTGAGATGAAAAATCAAGTTACATGTGCTAAGCATATGATCGAGGAACAACTCTAGTAATATGAAAGGTAAACTATTCTGAGCATGTGATGAACTGTTGCAACACATATACAACACTCATAATACTAACGTGAGACCTGTCAATCATATAAGAGCAACACAAGTACAACTATAACACATGGAACATCATAAGACATGAAAGATAACTTGCACGAACAACACCTAGATATACAACAATGCAACTAGATACAAATGTATAATGCAAAGTATGAATGATCATCACACGAGATGCCAAAGTACGATACTAATAGAATACGACTCACAACAATGAGATAACTTAGTTGATATCAATTAACATGGATATCAAGAATGGCAAGAGCACACAACCTTACATACTAGTTATGTCATATAAGCATATGGGCATACCATACTGTATTGAGGGAAGTTAGAGAACCATATCATGACATCAAGCGATGTACTATACAAGCATGAGTAACAAAATGACATCACTTCTATTTGTTACAATTTATAGTAGCAAAGACATAAGATACATCACTAGGAATGATCTAATACATGAATTGCTATAGACATGTATACAATCACAACACTGTAGCATGGTATTGATCAACTAAGAAGGGATCCTTCTTAATTAAAATATACGAAATCATAAACTACTAACATGTATCTCTACCAATCAAGGCTAATGAAAAGCATGAACATAAAGTACAAACAAGAAATGGTATACACGTGATATGCATACAACAAAATCATTAATTCTACTATGAGTAAGTACTAACATGGCATGGCAATCAACTGAGCATCCATAGCTACCATCATTGATACACTAAACACCTACAATAATTAACAAGAAGTAATAATCAAAGTTCTATGCCGCGGGAATAAACTATATGTAGCAATACACATCTTAACATGACATAATGACACCAACCAGGTAATCTTGCCTAACAATCATCTACAAAAAACATGATACAACTACTCAAAAATCACTACCAAAATGTCAGACACACAGACAAAATATCATGTCACACAACTTAGGGAATTAGGAAGGTAACCCTAACAATGATGCGACAAACAATCTAAATACTAATGGTAGGCCTAGAACAAGCAATTCAAGACAACCATGACTATGTTCTAAGATAACATACCAATTCATGACCACTACTGATAAAACTAGGTAACACGGTTAATTTAAACAAACAACACCTAGGGCATGACATGACTCAAAATATATATACAATGCCCATGTAACAAGCATGGCCGAGAACGAATATATATAAACATATGTAAGATATCGCCAAGCTAAACAAAAATGAAATAATCAAAGCATGGAATTCCATGATTTGATAAACAAAGCAAAACTTTGAATACTTCTATGGATTTATAAGCATGGAGAATATTCAAAAGGTTTGCACGCACGCATAACACATGGCTACAAAACTATATGATATTTAGTAACTCAAAATAAATATATATTAAAAATACAAAATACTACATGTGACAACTATTTTATCCAGCCGGAAAAAATGTAGAACTATTTTATCAATTTAAACAAGAATAAATTAAATATAGTAAATCATACATTACTCCTAACAATATGGAATAACTAGGAGCAAGCCCTAGGCATGTCATGAGCATATGATAAATAACATATCTAACAAACAAACACACAAACAAAAGTCGCCGATCAACAAACAATAAAACCTACACCACATCCAATTGACCAAACAAGTAATCTAACCCACGGGGTTATGAAAGTCCTCGCTAATATTTCATCTATGGGGCACCAAGTCATATGACGAATGAAAACTAAAGAAACATGTGGATATCATTGGATGGCCTCCGGTTCATGGACATGGTGTTTTTGGCGCGGCCAACAAGAGAAATAGGTCCAATTAGGATGTCTAAGAGATAGATTGAACATGGTTTAGTGCACGCGCAAAAGAAATTGGACAGAAACTCACCGAGCATGAAGATACGATACAATGAACTTGACGAACATTGTAGACGGACATGCGAAATTGTTCGCGTGCGGTCGACGGAACGAGTTCCTTCTTCTATGAATAGAGTCACGGCATGGAGAAGAATCTTCTGGCGCAAGGACTTAGATAGAGGTGCTTGGAATCACCAGGAACTAGCACTCGCATCCATGGACCAGTAGTAGTTAGAGGAGAGTTCTTGGAGAGAGGAGGAAGGGAGAGGGCAGAAAAAGTGATGAGGTTGAAAGAGGAGATCGAGACACACTTCTAAATATCTTCACAACTTGAAATGGTTGAGAGTTGAGGGAATTGGAGGAGGGGCATGCTTCATGGTTGTACATTTCTCCTCTGTTCATTGAGAACAAACATAGAAGATGAAGGAGAGCAGGCACACAATATGGAGGCTTTAGTTTTGGAAACTGATTGGATTTAAGGAATTATGGAGGGCAACAATCATGACTTGATGATGGAGTTTCTTTCCTTATACATGTGGCTATTTATTTTCTTTGTAGGTTTATGAGCGTACAGAGGAGAGGAAGCGTTCTCTAGCAAGGGGACATGGACCAATCCGGCCAGGCCCATGTGGAAGGAGGTTAGGGAGAAAAAGGAAATAAAAATAAAACAAAGGGTGTTGGGGAACGTAGCAGAATTCAAAAAATTTCCTACGCTTCACCAAGATCAATCTAAGGAGTCATCTAGCAACGAGCATACTAGAGTGCATCTACATACCCTTTTGTAGATCGCGTGCGGAAGCGTTCGAAGGAACGTGGATGAAGTAGTCGTACTCTTCGCGTTCTTCGTCATCGATGATCCTAGCGCCGAACGGACGACACCTCCACGTTCAACACACGTACGATACAGCAACGTCTCCTCCTTCTTAATCCAGCAAGGGGGAGTTGAGGTCGTCGGAGATCCAGCAGCACGACGGCGTGGTGGTGGATGCAACAGGAAAACCTGCAGGGCTTCGCCGGCGCCCTGCGGAGGAGTAGGAAGTGTGATGGGAGGGGGGAGAGGCGCCAGAGGCTTGGGGTGCGGCTGCCCTCTCCCCCCCCCAACTATATATAGGGGCCAGGGGGGTGCCGGCCCTGGGAGATCTGATCTCCAGGGGGGCGGCGGCCAAGGGGGGAAACTTGCCCCCCAAGGCATAGGGGGCGCCCCCTCCCCCTAGGGTTTCAACCCTAGGCGCATGGAGGGGGGCCCATATGGGTGCGCCAGCCCATCAGGGGCTGGCCCCCTTCCCCTTGCGGCCTAGGGGCCCCACCGGGATGGGTGGCCCCACCCGGTGGACCCCCGGGACCCCTCCGGTGGTCCCGGGACACTCCCGGTGACCCCCGGAGTTCACCCGATGGCCGAAACTGGACTTCCTATATATCATTCTTTACCTCCGGACCATTCCGAAACTCCTCGTGACGTCCGAGATCTCATCCGGGACTCCGAACAACATTCGGGTTTCCACGTGCATGTATCTCTACAACCCTAGCGTCACCGAACCTTAAGTGTGTAGACCCTACGGGTTCGGGAGACACGCAGACATGACCGAGACGACTCTCCAGTCAATAACCAACAGCGGGATCTGGATACCCATGTTGGTTCCCACATGTTCCTCGATAATCTCATCGTATGAACCACTGTGTCAAGGATTCACTCAATCACGTATGTTATTCCCTTTGTCCATCGGTACGGTACTTGCCCGAGATTCGATCGTCAGTATGCCCGATACCTTGTTCAATCTCGTCATGGAAAGTCTCTTTACTCGTTCTGTAATCCATCATCCCGTGACTAACTCCTTAGTCACCTTGAGCTCATTATGATGATGTCTTACCGAGAGGGCCCAGAGGTACCTCTCCGTCATACGGAGTGACAATATCCCAGTCTCGGTTCGTGCCAACTCAACAGACACTTTCAGAGATACCTGTTGCGTACCTTTATAGCCACCCAGTTACGTTGTGACGTTTGGCACACCCAAAGTATTCCTACGGCATCCGGGAGTTGCACAACCTCATGGTCTAAGGAATAAATACTTGACACCGAAAATCTTATGCATTACGAACTATACGATCTCGTGCTAGGCTCAGGATTGGGTCTTGTCCATCACCTCATTCTCCTAATGATGTGATCCCGTTATCACTCGCATCCTATGTCCATGGTCAGGAAACCGAGACCATCTATTGATCAACGAGCTGGTAACTAGTGGCCTACCAGGGACACATTGTGGTCTATATATTCACACATGTATCGTTGTTTCCGTACAATACAATTCAAGCATGAATTACAGACAATTATCATGAACAAGGAAATATAATAATAATACTTTTATTATTGCTTGTAGGGCATATTTCCAACAGTCTCCCACTTGCACTAGAGTCAATAATCTAGTTACATTGTGATGAATCGAACACCCATAGAGTTCTGGTGTTGATCATGTTTTGCCCGTGGAAGAGGTTTAGTCAACGGGTCTACGACATTCAGATCCGTATGCACTTTACAAATATCTATGTCTCCATCTTGAACATAATTCCGGATGGAGTTGAAACGGCGCTTGATGTGCTTGGTCTTCTTGTGAAACCTGGGCTCCTTGGTAATGGCAATAGCTCCAGTGTTGTCACAGAAGAGAGTCATCGGGCTTGACGCACTTGGAATGACTCCTAGGTCGGTGATGAACTCCTTCATCCAGACTCCTTCTTGAGCTGCTTCGCAAGCAGCTATGTACTCCGCTTCACATGTAGAATGCGCCACGACGCTCTGCTTGCAACTGCACCAGCTGACTGCTCCACCATTCAAAATATACACGTATCCGGTTTGTGACTTCGAGTCATCCAGATCTGTGTCGAAGCTAGCATCGACGTAACCCTTTACGACGAGCTCTTCGTCACCTCCATAAACGAGAAACATATCCTTAGTCCTCTTCAGGTACTTTAGGATGTTCATGACCGTTGTCCAGTGTTCCATACCGGGATCACTTTGGTACCTCCCTACCAAACTTATGGCAAGGTTCACATCAGGTCTGGTACACAGCATGGCATACATGATAGAACCTATGGCCGAGGCATAGGGAATGACACTCATCTTTTCTCTATCTTCTGCCGTGGTCGGCGACTGAGCCTTGCTCAATCTCATACCTTGCAAAACAGGCAAGAACCCCTTCTTGGACTGGTCCATATTGAACTTCTTCAATATCTTGTCAAGGTATGTACTTTGTGAAAGACCAATGAGGCGTCTTGATCTATCTCTATAGATTTTGATGCCTAATATGTAAGCAGCTTCTCCAAGGTCCTTCATTGAAAAACTCTTATTCAAGTAGGCCTTTACATTTTCCAAGAATTCTATATCATTTCCCATCAGCAATATGTCATCTACATATAATATGAGAAATGCTACAGAGCTCCCACTCACTTTCTTGTAGACACAGGCTTCTCCATAAGTCTATATAAAGCCAAACGCTTTGATCACATCATTAAAGCGAATATTCTAACTCCGAGATGCTTGCACCAGCCCGTAAATCGAGCGCTGGAGCTTGCATACCTTGTTAGCATTTTTTGGATCGACAAAACCTTCCGGCTGCATCATATACAGCTCTTCTTTGAGGAAGCCATTAAGGAATGTCGTTTTGACGTCCATTTGCCATATCTCATAATCATAGAATGCGGAAATAGCTAACATGATTCTGACTGACTTCGGCATCGCTACGGGAGAGAAAGCCTCGTCGTAGTCAATCCCTTGAACTTGTCGATAACCCTTAGCGACAAGCCGAGCCTTATAGATGGTCACATTACCATCCGCGTCTGTCTTCTTCTTAAATATCCATTTATTTTCTATGGCATGCCTATCATCGGGCAAGTCCACCAAAGTCCATACTTTGTTTTCATACATGGATTCTATCTCGGATTTCATGGCTCCAAGCCATTTATTGGAATCCGGGCCCGCCATCGCTTCTTCATAGTTCAAAGGTTCACCGTTGTCTAACAACATAATTTCCATGACAGGGTTGCCGTACCACTCTGGTGCGGAACGTGCCCTTGTGGACCTTCGAAGTTCAGTAGTAACTTGATCTGTTTCTTCATGATCATCATCATTAACTTCCTCCCTTGTTGGTGCAGGCACCTCAGGAACAATTTCCTGCGCTGCGGTACTTTCCGGTTCGGGAGGGGTGACTGTCACCTCATCAAGTTCTACTTTCCTCCCACTCACTTCTTTCGAGAGAAACTCTTTCTCCAGAAAGGATCCATTCTTGGCAACAAAGACTTTGCCTTCGGATCTGTGGTAGAAGGTGTGCCCAATCGTTTCCTTTGGGTATCCTATGAAGACGCATTTTTCCGATTTGGGTTCGAGCTTCTCAGGTTGAAGTTTCTTGACATAAGCATCGCAACCACAAACTTTCAGAAACGACAGCTTCGGTTTCTTGCCAAACCAAAGTTCATACGGTGTCGTCTCAACGGATTTCGACGGAGCCCTATTTAAAGTGAATGCGGCAGTCTCCAAAGCATAACCCCAAAAAGATACCGGTAAGTCGGTGAGAGACATCATAGATCGCACCATGTCCAACAGAGTACTATTTCGACGTTCAGACACACCGTTACGCTGAGGTGTTCCAGGCGGTGTCAATTGCGAAACAATTCCACAGTTCCTAAGGTGTGTGCCAAATTCATGACTTAAATATTCACCCCCACGATCCGATCGCAAGAACTTTATTTTTCTGTCACGTTGATTCTCAACCTCATTCTGAAATTCCTTGAACTTTTCAAAGGTCTCAAACTTGTGCTTAATAAAGTAGATATACCCATATCTACTCAAGTCATCTGTGAGGGTGAGAACATAACGATAGCCTCCGCGAGCCTCAACACTCATTGGACCGCACACATCGGTACGTATGATTTCCAATAAGTTGGTTGCTCGCTCCATTGTTCCGGAGAACGGAGTCTTGGTCATCTTGCCCAAAAGGCATGGTTCGCACGTGTCAAATGATTCATAATCAAGAGACTCCAGAAGTCCATCAGCATGAAGCTTCTTCATACGTTTGACACCAATATGACCAAGGCGGCAATGCCACAAGTATGTGGGACTATCATTATCAACTTTACATCTCTTGGCATTCACACTATGAATATGTGTATCATCATGATCGAGATTCATCAAAAATAAACCATTGACCAGCGGGGTATGACCATAAAACATATCTCTCAAATAAATAGAACAACCATTATTCTCAGATTTAAATTAGTAGCCATCTCGCATAAGACGAGATCCAGATACAATGTTCATGCTCAAAGCTGGTACTAAATAACAATTATTTAGGTTTAAAACTAATCCCGAGGGTAGATGTAGAGGCAGCGTGCCGACGGCGATCACATCGACCTTGGAACCATTCCCGACGTGCATCGTCACCTCGTCCTTCGCCAGTCTCCGCTTATTCCGCAACTCCTGCTTAGAGTTACAAATATGAGCAACTGCACCGGTATCAAATACCCAGGAGCTACTACGAGCGCTGGTAAGGTACACATCAATAACATGTATATCACATATACCTTTGACGTTGCCGGCCTTCTTGTCCGCTAAGTATTTGGGGCAGTTCCGCTTCCAGTGACCCGTTCCCTTGCAATAAAAGCACTCAGTCTCAGGCTTGGGTCCATACTTTGGCTTCTTCCCGGCAACTGGCTTACCGGGCGCGGCAACTCCCTTGCCGTCCTTCTTGATGTTCTTCTTACCCTTTCCCTTCTTGAACTTGGTGGTTTTATTGACCATCAACACTTGATGCTCTTTCTTGATCTCCACCTCCGCCGATTTCAGCATTGAATATACCTCGGGAATGGACTTCTCCATCCCCTTCATATTGAAGTTTAACACGAAGCTCTTGTAGCTAGGTGGGAGCGACTGGAGGATTCTGTCAACGACCGCTTCGTCTGGGAGATTCATTGCCAACTGAGACAAGCGGTTGTGCAACCCAGAAATCTTGAGGATGTGCTCACTGACAGAACTGTTTTCCTCCATCTTACAGCTGTAGAATGCGTTGGAGACATCATATCTCTCAACTCGGGCATGAGCCTGGAAAACCATTTTCAGCTCTTGGAACATCTCATATGCCCCGTGGTGCTCAAAACGCTTTTGGAGCCCCGATTCTAAGCTGTAGAGCATGCCGCACTGAACCAGGGAGTAATCATCACAACGCGACTGCCAAGCGTTCATAACATCTTGGTTTGCCGGGGCGGGAGCGTCACCTAGCGGTGCTTCTAGGACATATGTTTTCTTGGCAGCTATGAGGATGATCCTCAGGTTACGGACCCAGTCACGTATAGTTGCTACCATCGTCTTTCAGCTTGGATTTCTCTAGGAACGCGTTGAAGTTGAGGGTGACATGAGCGTGGGCCATTTGATCTACAAGACATATTGTAAAGAATTTAGACTAAGTTCATGATAAATAAGTTCATCTTAATCAAATTTTAATGAACTCCCACTCAGATTGACATCTCTCTAGTCATCTAAGTGATACATGATCCGAATCGACTAGCCTGTGTCCGATCATCACGTGAGACGGACTAGTCATCAACGGTGAACATCTTCATGTTGATCGTATCTTCTATACGACTCATGTTCGACCTTTCGGTCTTCCGTGTTCCGAGGCCATGTCTGTACATGCCAGGCTCGTCAAGTGAACCCTAAGTGTATTGCGTGTGTAAATCTGGCTTACACCCGTTGTATGCGAACGTTAGAGCCTATCACACCCGATCATCACGTGGTGCTTCGGAACAACGATCCTTAGCAACGGTGCACAGTTAGGGGGAACACAATTCTTGAAATTTTAGTGAGAGATCATCTTATTTACTACCGTCGTTCTAAGTAAACAAGATGCATAAACATGATAAACATCACATGCAATCAAATAAAGTGACATGATATGGCCAATATCATCTTGCTCCTTCGATCTCTATCTTCGGGCACCATGATCATCTTTGTCACCGGCTCGACACCATGATCTCCATCATCATGATCTCCATCATTGTGTCTTCATGAAGTCGTCACGCCAACTATTACTTCTACTACTATGGCTAACGTTTAGCAATAAAGTAAAGTAATTACATGGCGTTATTCAGTGACACGCAGGTCATACAATAATTAAGACAACTCCTATGGCTCCTGCCGGTTGTCATTATCATCGACATGCAAGTCGTGATTTCCTATTACAAGAACATGATCAATCTCATACATCACATATATCATTCATCACATCTTCTTGGCCATACCACATCACATAGCACATGCTGCAAGAACAAGTTAGACGACCTCTAATTGTTGTTGCAAGTTTTACGTGGCTTCTATAGGTTTTCTAGCAAGAACGTTTCTTACCTACGCCAAAACCACAACGTGATTTGTCAATTTCTATTTACCCTTCATAAGGACCCTGTTCATCAAATCCGATCCGACTAAAGTAGGAGAGACAGACACCCGCCAGCCACCTTATGCATCTAGTGCATGTCTGTCGGTGGAACCAGTCTCACGTAAGCGTACGTGTAAGGTCGGTACGGGCCGCTTCATCCCACAATGGCGCCGAATCAAGATTGGACTAGTAACGGCAAGAAAATTGAACAAACTCAACGCCCACAACTTGTTTGTGTTCTACTCGTGCAAGATGCTACGCAAAGACCTAGCTCTGATACTACTGTTGGGGAACGTAGCAGAATTCAAAAAATTTCCTACGCTTCACCAAGATCAATCTAAGGAGTCATCTAGCAATGAGCATACTGGAGTGCATCTACATACCCTTTTCTAGATCGTGTGCGGAAGCGTTCGAAGGAACGTGGATGAAGTAGTCGTACTCTTCGCGTTCTTCGTCACCGATGATCCTAGCGCCGAATGGACGGCACCTCCGCGTTCAACACACGTACGGTACAGCAACGTCTCCTCCTTCTTGATCCAGCAAGGGGGGAGGAGAGGTCGTCGGAGATCCAGCAGCACGACGGCATGGTGGTGGATGCAACAGGAAAACCTGCAAGGCTTCGCCGGCGCCCTGCGGAGGAGTAGGAAGTGTGACGGGAGGAGGGAGAGGCGCCAGAGGCTTGGGGTGCGGCTGCCCTCTCCCCCCCACTATATATAGGGGCCAGGGGGGCGTCGGCCCTGGCAGATCTGATCTCCAGGGGGGGCGGCGGCCAAGGGGGGAAACTTGCCCCCAAGGCATAGGGGGCGCCCCCTCCCCCTAGGGTTTCAACCCTAGGCGCATGGAGGGGGGCCCATATGGGTGCGCCAGCCCACCAGGGGCTGGCCCCCTTCCCCTTGCGGCCTAGGGGCCCCACCGGGATGGGTGGCCCCACCCGGTGGACCCCCGGGACCCCTCCGGTGGTCCCGGGACACTCCCGGTGACCCCCGGAGTTCACCCGATGGCCGAAACTGGACTTCCTATATATCATTCTTTACCTCCGGACCATTCCGGAACTCCTCGTGACGTCCGGGAACTCATCCGGGACTCCGAACAACATTCGGGTTTCCACGTGCATGTATGTCTACAACCCTAGCGTCACCGAACCTTAAGTGTGTAGACCCTACGGGTTCGGGAGACACGTAGACATGACCGAGACGACTCTCCGGTCAATAACCAACAGCGGGATCTGGATACCCATGTTGGTTCCCACGTGTTCCTCGATAATCTCATCGGATGAACCACTGTGTCAAGGATTCACTCAATCCCGTATGTTATTCCCTTTGTCCATCGGTACGGTACTTGCCCGAGATTCGATCGTCGGTATGCCCGATACTTTGTTCAATCTCGTCATGGCAAGTCTCTTTACTCGTTCCGTAATCCATCATCCCGTGACTAACTCCTTAGTCACCTTGAGCTCATTATGATGATGTCTTACCGAGAGGGCCCAGAGGTACCTCTCCGTCATATGGAGTGACAATATCCCAGTCTCGGTTCGTGCCAACTAAACAGACACTTTCGGAGATACCCGTTGCGTACCTTTATAGCCACCCAGTTACGTTGTGAAGTTAGGCACACCCAAAGTATTCCTACGGCATCCGGGAGTTGCACAACCTCATGGTCTAAGGAATAAATACTTGACACCGAAAAGCTTATGCATTACGAACTATACGATCTCGTGCTAGGCTCAGTATTGGGTCTTGTCCATCACATCATTCTCCTAATGATGTGATCCCATTATCACAGACATCCTATGTCCATGGTCAGGAAACCGTGACCATTTGTTGATCAACGAGCTGGTAACTAGAGGCCTACCAGGGACACATTGTGGTCTATATATTCACACATGTATCGTTGTTTCCATACAATACAATTCAAGCATGAATTACAGACAATTATCATGAACAAGGAAATATAATAATAATACTTTTATTATTGCTTCTAGGGCATATTTCCAACAAAGGGGCTAGGCCCACTCAGTTGAAGGTGAAACTAAAAAAAGAGGTAGGTTTTACTCAAGTGATGAAACAGGATAAAGCTCAAGAGTGAATAAGAAAACAAAACAAAAGAGCGACATGGTTTGGCTCATTATGTGCACATCCAAAAATATACCATGAGAAAAGAGGAAGATAAATTGGTTCTAAGAATTCGTTTGAGAGAGGGAAAAGAAATGCATTTTATTAGGAAAATATGGAAAAGGAAAGAAGATCGAACTAATATTAAACAAACTGAGAAATCCAAGAAAATACAGACTCGCATATTTAAATATGCTTAAGACAAAAATAAAACCAAACTACAAGGAAACATTACAACTCAATTTACATTAAGCTGGCATTAGTTCCAATTAAATCCTCCAAACTATAAAATTCCAATTTAAGCTTTGTTAACAAATGAAACAAACGAAGTTTTCTCACCTTGTTTTTTGGAAAACTTTCTTTTTAACATTCGGAGAATCAGGATGTTACATTTACTAGGGGTGCCTCGGGCACGAAGAAATCCTCATTGCCGAGGCTCTCCTCCTCCTCGGAGAGTGGACGGTAACCATCGTCATCTGTGTCGTTAGACATAGCCTGTTTGTCAGGGCTGACTTGCCCATTGTTTTGTTCCTCATGTTCGGATGTTGTTCCGACGGGGTCTTCCTTGTTTTCGGCGTCGTCCGGAGGACTATTTTCTCTGGTGCCAGTGTTGCTGTCTTTTGAGCGACGTGACTTAGAACAGCGTTTAGGCTGCCGGCGCTTGGATTGTGTCTCAGGAGGTTTATTCTCAAATGGATATTCTTTGTCATTGTCATCAGCTTTTTTAGGTGTATCAACCATCTACACATCGTATGAGGAAGTGGCCGTCCACCGCCCAGTACATGGCGGGTTTTGACCCTGCTCCTCATCGTCATCGTCGTCCATGCTGTCGATGTCCTCAGAGCCATACAAGCGTGTCGGTTAAGTCCTCGACAGTGGCTATGAAGTGGGTGGCGGGTGGGAAGCAAAATTCTCCGTCGTCAGCCCCTAGTTCGAACCAGACATAGTTCGATTGCAAGTCCCCTGCCAAGGACAGGTTTTTTAACGAGTTTAGCATGTTACCCAGGGGCGAGTGTTGGAAGATGTCTGCGGCGCCGAATTCGAAAATCGACAACCAATCTAGCTCGGTGTCCAGAGGTGTATGTGGTTCGGAACTTATAGCCGGAGACGAGTCCGGAGTCCTGTTCATGCGCATATTACAAGATGTCGAGTTTGTGTGCGGCTCCAACATCGCGGACTCTGTGGCCACGGATGGCACAATCCGCATCGGATTTAAGGCCGTTGAAGCAGCAGGATCCATCTCCTGGATGTGGCCCGATGACAGATTTAAGTCATGTTCATCGAAGCGAGGTGGAGCGATCGCCGCGGCCTCAAATCCGTCGAAGATCAAGTCTCCACGGATGTCCGCGGCGTAGTTCAAGCTCCCGAATCTGAACTGATGGCCAGGGGCGTAGCTGTCGATCTGCTCCGGATGGCCAAGCGAGTTGGCCCGCAGTACGAAGCCGCCGAATACGAAGATCTGTCCGGGGAGGAAGGTTTCCCCCTAGATAGTGTCACTATCGACATTTGAAGGGCCATCGAACCTTTCGTCGATGGCACAGTGGAACTCTCAATGAAAGCACCAATGTCGGTGTCAAAACCGGTGGATCTCGGGTAGGGGGTCCCAAACTGTGCGTCTAAGGTCGATGGTTACAGGAGACTGGGGACACGATGTTTACCCAGGTTCGGGCCCTCTCTATGGAGGTAATACCCTACTTCCTGCTTGATTGATCTTGATGAATATGAGTATTACAAGAGTTGATCTACCACGAGATCGTAATGGCTAAACCCTAGAAGCCTCACTTGTATGACTATGGTAATGTGTGTATTTGTGTCCTTTCCGGACTACACCCTCCGGTTTATATAGACATCGGGGGAATCTAGGGTTACATAGAGTCGGTTACATAAGAAGGAATCTTCATAGTTGGTCACCAAGCTTTCCTTCCACGCCAAGGAGTGTCCAATCCAGACACGGGTGCAGTCTTCGACCTTCATGTCTTCATAGCCCACCAGTCCAGCCCATTGATAATAGGCCGGACGCCCGAGGGCCCCTTAGTCCAGGACTCCCTCAGCCGTCCCCGCAAGTGTGCCGTGACTCCTGTCGGAGCTGCTAGCGGGCGTGGGCGGACCCCCACAACGCCCGTAGCCGCCCTTGGTAACCGCGACAGCGGTTCTTCGAGCGGCGGGGCCGCCATGGCGTTGGTGGTCATGTGAACGAGGGGAGGCACTCCGGGATCGTCAGGCCTCCTAGGCCGCGCTCCCACTTGGCAGAGGCGACGCTGGAGTTCGTCGTGTGGTTAGAGAGCCAATTCGGCACTCGGCTCCAGCTCCCGTGCTCCCTAGCCGGCGAACTCCTTGTCGCGAGCTCCGGCGGCTTTTGGTTGCAGGCGGATGGTTTCTGCAGCAGGGCTTCATGGATCGCGATGGAGGTCTCCACCTCGGGCGCTGCGACTCTGGCTCGTGGCTGGCAGCCGTTCACTCACGCACGCGGCTTGGGCGGACGGTGCACCCTTAATTTCAGGTATGGCGACGACTCGACCCTCTTCGTGAGGGTGTTTGGAGAAGATAGGTGAAAGTGCAACTAATCCCCGGGTGGTTTTGGCAATTAATAGCAACATATATATCACTGAACTAACAGTTACTTGAGAATCATTTCAGAGAAGTTCAGTGATATGGGTATGGCAAGGACTGAAGAAGTGGACCCCTCAAAATGCTAAGGCAAGCATTGGCAAAAGCTCAAGACTCCATTTTTGGTTTAGTGATCCAAGATCACATTGAGTCCATAGGAAAAGCCAATACTATTAAAAGGGGATGAGGTTATGTTGATGATCTGGTTGCTCAAGTGCTTAGTGATACATCTCCTAAACTATCAGCAACTTTCACTGCCATATACACTCATAAGTAATCTCAGTCCCACCGATATTCCAAACTCTGTCACACCGAGATGAACCACCTCAGCCATAAGCCAAACCCTAGCAATTTCGGATATTCCGATTCTGAACTCGGTTTCACCGAAACATGAGTTGCCAAGCTTCTGTAACCTTCTGTCATCAAATCGGTGTCACCGAGATGATAAAGTCGGTCCCACCGAAACTGGCATGCTCTTGTCTTTGCTCGAATCGGACTAACCGAGATGGTATTTTCGGTCCCACCGAAAACCCCAACGTTCACATTATTTGAACTTTCGGTCTCACCGAGTTGTCCACTTCGGTCCCACCGAGATTGCTCAAATATGTGTGTAACGGTTGGATTTTGTGTGGAGGCTATTGTACCCCTCCACCCCCTCTTCATTCGTGGAGAGAGCCATCAGAAAGAACTACCACTCCTACCTTACATTTCTGAGAAGAGAACTACCTACCCTTGTGTTGAGATCAAGTTGCTCCACTCCCACCATATGAAGCTTGATCTCTAACCTTCCCAAGTTGCTTTCCACTCAATCCTTTCTTCCACCACAGCCAAATCAGTGAGGAGAGTTGAGTGTTGGGGAGATTATCATTTGAAGCACAAGAGCAAGGAGTTCATCATCATCTACAACATCTATTACCTTTTGGAGGGTGGTGCCTCCTAGATTGGTTAGGTGTCACTTGGGAGCCTCCGTCATCGAGATGTGGAGTTGAACCAAGAAGTTTGTAAGGGCAAGGAGATCGCCTACTTCGTGAAGATCTACCCCGAGTAAGGCTAGCCCTCCGTGGGCGTAGGCCATGATGGAATAGACAAGGTTGCTTCTTCGTGGACCCTTCGTGGGTGGAGCCCTCCGTGGACTCGCGCAGCCGTTACCCTCCGTGGGTTGAAGTCTCCATCAACGTGGATGTACGATAGCACCACCTATCGGAACCACGGGAAAAATCACCGCGTCTCCAAAATTGCGTTTGCTCTTCTCCACCTCTCTTTACTACATGTGCAATTTACTTTCCGCTGCCTATACTCTAGAATTGCATGTGTAGGGTGATACTTGACTTGATCATAATTGTGAATCTGCCAAAAACTGTTCTTTGTCAAAAGGCAGAATTTTTATATTTACAAGTAGTCTAATCACCCCCCTCTAGACATACTTTCGATCCTACAAGTGGTATCAGAGCTTTGGTCTCCATTGTATTGGTTTCCATTGCATTGGACTCCATAAGCTTGGTTTCACAACCTAGGAGAATATGGCGTCTAGTGAGGGTAATTTTCGTAGAGGTCCTTACTTTGATGGTACAAATTTTACTAGTTGGAAGCATAAAATGAAAATGCATATTCTTGGTCATAACCCAGCCGCATGGGGCATTATCTGTGTTGGTATGCAAGGTGAATTCTTCGAGGAAGGAAAAGTTTCGGATCGCGAAGCTACACCGGAAGAATTGCGGATGTTGCAAAACAATGCTCAAGCTTGTGACATTCTCTTCAATGCCTTGTGTCCCGAGGAGTTCAACAAAATCATCCGTCTTGAAAATGCAAAAGAGATTTGGGATACTTTGGTTGAAATGCACGAAGGTACAGAGTCTGTGAAGGAATCAAAGCTAGATATTCTTCAAGGTCAACTTGACAAGTTCAAGATGAAGGATGGTGAAGGAGTCGCTGAAATGTACTCTAGGCTTGCTCTCATCACAAATGAGATTGCCGGCTTAAGAAGCGAAGAAATGACCGACCGATTCATCATCAAGAAGATTCTCAGAGCTTTGGATGGAAAGTATGACACCGTGTGCACTTTGATCCAAATGATGCCAAACTACAAGACTCTCAAGCCAACCGAAGTCATTGGAAGAATTGTTGCTCATGAGATGACACTTAAGGATAAGGAAGAGCTTCACAACAAGTCGAGTGGTGCTTACAAAGCTACAAGTGATGCTCCCACAACCTCAAGTGACAAGTTAGTTTCCAATGAAGAGATAAGCCTAATGGTTAAGAACTTCAACAAATTCTACAAGTATAGAGGCAAAGAGAGAAGCTCAAAGTCTAGATCATATGATGAAAAGAGATCTTCTAGTCGTGATCGAAACTGCTACAATTGTGGAAGACCCGGACACTACTCAAATGAGTGTACGACTCCCCACAAGAGAAGAGAAGAATCTCCAAGAAGAAGAAACTCAAGAGATGAGTCACCTCGGAAAGAGAGAAGGAGTAGAGATGATCGTTATGAACGAAGACCCTCTCGGAGAAGCAAGGACTCGGAGAGGAAAGACAAGTCATCAAGGAGCTACACAAGAAGAAGACATCAAGCTCATGTAGGTGAATGGGTCTCCGGCTCCGACTCCGACAATCAATCCGATGGAAGCTATCACTCCGACTCCGACTACAGTTAAGATGAAGGTGTTGCCGGTCTTGCTCTCGTATCCTCCAACTCCAACTCCTACGACTTATTTGATTCACCAAATGAGGGAATTGGAAGATGCTTCATGGCTAAAGGCCCCAAGGTATCACACCCTGAATTCATTGACTTCAATAGTGATGAGGATGACTTGCTTGGTGAAGATGAGCTCTTGCATGATAAATCTAGTGAGCCTAGTAACGATGAAAATGCTAGTAGTCTTTATAGTCGAGAAGAGTCGAATGACAATGCTATGAAGGAGATTGAGCGTCTAACTAAAGAACTAAACACTCTTAAGTTAGCTCATGAAACAACTCAAGAAGATCATAGAGAGCTCCTAAGATCTCATGAGAAGCTACGCTTCGAGAAGCTCACTCTAGAGCAAGAACATGAGTTTCTAAAAGCGATCAATGACGATCTTCGAAAGAAGAGTTCTTCATATCTTGCCAAACGACTTCTCTTGTCTAATTTCTTGCCACCCATTAAGACTAAGCATGACAAGCATAAGAAAAATTCTTCTTCTAGCAGTAACAATAACCTTGCTAAATCCAATATTGTTGCTTCTAGTAGTTCTCTTGATTCCACTAACAATGTTTCAAGCCAAGTTACACTTGAGCAAGAGAATAGTTTATTGAAAGGGATCATAGAGAAAGGTGTCTACAAGAGCCTTGCCGGAAGCAAGAACTTTGAGGAAATTGTTCGCAAGCAAGGAAGGCACCGGAAGAATCAAGGAATTGGTTTTGAGCGAAAGTTCAACGCCGAAGGTGTTGAGTGGGAAGAAGGTCAATATCCTACTCCATAGTTTGTTTCTCAAAAGGAGAAGTATGATCCTACTTCTTCCAATGTGGAACAAGCTCAAGATGACCTTCCACCACAAGACCACAAGCTAAAAGCCAAGGACAAGCTTCAAGAGGAGATTGATGCATTCGCTGAAGCACCTCAAGCCATGGTCAAGTGGGTTCCCAAGGAAACGTCAAGTTCTACTTCGTCAAGCTCAACTACAACCCCAAGGATTCCCATCAAGATGATGTGGATCCCGAAGAAGAAGAACTAGAAAGTTCTTGAGGGTGACTCCGCCAACATACTTCACTCACATTCATTTTGGCAACTTGTGCAATCAACTTCCATATCATGCACTAGTTCATGGAGTCACAAACCCTCTTGTTGGTAATTCAAGGGACAAGGTAATCATTGCTTTCATGGACATCATCTAGTGTGAACTTCAATCTATGTCCATGGATATCCTTGTTTGTTCCTTGTGGGACTAACCCATGTAGGTATTGAAAGTGCCCTAATCCAAAGGATTGCTCCCAACTCTTGATGATCTCCATCAACATTGAGCATCCACATCTTCAACATCTACATGAAGTCTTCTACGACAACCCAAGGTTAGTTTGACCCTTTAAAAGGGGTTCTCACATCTAGGGGAGCTGTTCTCTACAAAAATTGAGCTAAAGCATCTTCAAATGATGTGAACACATCAAAGCTTTATGTAAAAGTGGTAACCCCACTTGTGCTTAAACGATGAGTATGACCTATGATCAAATGTTCTCATTTGGCTCCTAAGTCAAAATACTCATATAAAGATGACCTAGTCATCGACAAATTGTGTGTTAATTGCTAAAGTTTTGGTTGTGCATGTTTGACACATATTTCATTTGCTATCTTATTGTGTGAGCATGTTGAATAAATGATTTTATCCATTCGAGGACATCCATTTGTTGTTTTGGTCGTTTTGATTTTTCTGACCAAATGGATGGACAAGAATGCCTAAGTACCTCCCCTAGCTATCTATGCTTTCTTGTCTCAAATTCTATTCATGCTTACATCACAAACTTTGAACAAGTCATTTTCGGACCCTCCGGGTTAGGAGCACTCGGAGCCACCGATCCGTCAAGGGCTAACCTCCAAAACCTTCTAATTGATTTCGGTCAGACCAACTCACTCAAACTCGGTCGAACCGAAAGCATTTAGACTGATCTAGGTTTTATCTCGGTGAAACCGAGTTGTGATTTTCGGCGTGACCGATGTGCATAACTGCCTAGCAGTTATCCATCTCGGTGCCACCGAGTTTTACAACTCGGTCCCACCGACAGCAAAGGGGTATATATACCAAGGGTCGCGCGCGTTGATTCCTCCTTCAAACGTTTTCGCCCCACATCCCCTGCTGCCGTCGCCTTGATCTCCGGATCGTCGCCGTCGTCGCCTGTGCGCCCTCGCCGCAGGTCTCCGTCGCCGTCAACGGCCATCTCCTCCGCGCCGTTGCCGCCGTAGAGAAACTCCACCAAGTTAGGGTGAGTTTTGATCCCACTCGTGCTCCCATCTCCGATTCAATGCACGTTTGGATTGCCCAATATCTTGCCACGATTGAAATCTTCCTTTACACCAGATTAGTTCGTTTGAACTAGATTCGAGTAAATTTTTTAGGGTTAGGTTTCCACGGAACACATCTCGGTGAAACCGATTTTATAATTTCGGTGTGACCGATTTGGCCTCTGGCCATTGCACTGCACCCTTCGGTCCAACCGAGTTGTGCAAATCGGTGTGACCGAAATGTAGTTTGTGTGAAACCCTAGTGTTTTCGGCAGGACCGAAACCCACTTCGGTCAAACCGAAAGTGGTGTGTAAAGCTTCTGTTTAACACTTCGGATTCACCGAAACTTAAACTCGGTCTGACCGAAATGTCTTCTGTGAAAACTTAAAACTAGAATTTGAACTCATTTTTTTTTGCAAAAACTTCTGCAGTTTGTGATAACTCTTCTTCTCTGCCTATACCTTATCTATTCACAGGTTGTCAGCCATGTCAGATACCAGTGACAGTCAGAACAGATCAGAGACACCCATTGCAGACATTCCTGAGGCAGACACTAGTCCTCCTAGTAGCCCATTTGATGATGGTGAGAGGAGTACACCAAGTGGCATGCCTCCTGCAGCCACCAGAGCTAGAAAGGAGAAGAATTCCGATGATGAGGATTCTGATTTCGTTGTTGAGGAAGAGGTGACCTCCAAGCCTAAAAGGAAGGTTGTTGCCAAAGAGCAACAAGGTCAGCAATCTAAGAAGGGCACCAGCAAAGTCAAGCAGTCAACTGTTGCCAAGAAGCTAAATTTGGGAGAGGCAGCTCCAAGCAAAGTGAAGAAAACCACCAAGAGAAAGAGGGTAGTGCATGTGTCAGATTCTCATGCAGATGCAGCAGTCGAGGATGAGGATGAGGAAGCACCACAGCCTCCTCCTCAGAAGCAGAAGCTCATGGGTGATGCCATTAAGGCCGGAGCCTCATCAAAGCCCAAGAAATCTGCTCCAGCTAGGGCAGCTCCAGCAAAGCCTGCTGCCAAGCCCAAGAGGACCACCAGAAACATTCCAGCGTCTGAAAAGAACAAGGATGATGTGCCACCAGCTGAGTCTGACGAGGAAGGACAAGTGTTGCTGAAACTTCGTCCAAAACTGCCACTTCACAATGATGCTCATCCTCAAGCTGAGGATATGAAGGCAAGGAAAGATAGAGGTCTCAGGCTATGGAGACAAGCTGACCCATATGCCGTGAGGAGAAGAACTGCTGTAGATCCCAGATTTCACACCAGAGAGCAGCAGGACTTCTATGAGACCGTGCTGATGGACAAGAAGCCCATAGTCGCAGACACCAGATATGTTGACTGGGAGTACATTGACAGCGAAGAGCACAGAGATTTCTTTCCACATGTGCATGAAAGCATCACTGCATGTGGAGTTGCAGATTTTGTGGGTCAGAAATTGACCAGTTGGAACGATGAGATGATAATGCAATTCTATGCCACAGCTCACTTATATCCTGATGGGAAGATCACATGGATGACTGAAGGTCAAAGGTTCTCTTCTTTTGTTGAAGAATGGGCAGAAATTCTGAATGCTCCAGTGCAACGAGAAGATGATATTGATGTCTATGGGATTCCAAAGAAGAATCATGATTCCATGAAGAACATGTACAAAGAGATTCCCGCAGCGGATTTGGAAGTTTGGAAGCTCGGCTCAGTCTACCATCTCCAGGCAGGCTTACCTACCACTAATACAATTTTGAGGCATACCTTGATGCCCAAGTCTGGAGACCATCGCATGATCAGAGGATATTCTATCAACATGCTGCATATACTTGATGAGAAAGCACCTTTCAAGGTGATGGACTTAATGGTAGAAACCATTAAGAGGACTGCAGCTGACCAGAAAAGGTCATGTGGATTTGCCCCACAGATTCAGATGCTTATCAATGCCAAGTTTGGCACGGGCAAATTCTTGTTGGATAGAAAACATTTACCACTGCAACCAGAGCATGAAGACAATGTTGTTGTGATGGATGAGGAGGATCCGACATCTGTTGAAGGTCAAGCCAAGATCGAAGCTGCTAAGAAAGCCAAAGCTGACAAAGAAGCAGCAGCAGCAGCAGCTAAACCAAAGAGTTTCGGAGAGCAGATTCTTGAAGCTACTCAAAGGATTGAACAACGCCTGGCCAGCATTGAACAGTCTCAGGAGAGCTTAGAGAGGATTGTTGACGAGAAGATCCACGCTCTGGACGTGAAGCTGACTGAAATACAAGTGACCGTCAACAAGCTTGAGGCAGACATTGAGGAAGCAAAGCAGGACAAGGCAGAGCTTATGCAGGATGACTTAGTCCAGGATTCTCATCGACAGACTGCTCCGGTTCCCAAAGGATCCCGATCAGCTGCTATTCCAGTGTCTGACACCAGGACTACAGCTTCAGCACCTCCCACAGTTCCAGCAGTTACTACAGCTCCAGTGTCCACTCCTCCAGCACAGACATCAGCTGAAGTCTTCGCCGATGCCGTCATATCTACTCCGACATCAACCCAGACGGGAGCCGCCAAGAGAGCCCACAGTGACGTTTAGCTCTATGCTTTTTCGAACTTTTTGGTAACTTGTTGCCAAAGGGGGAGAAATTGTATAGATCATAGGGCTTCGAGAGAGAGAGTGCTGTTATCTTTGCGCTTTTGCTCTTTCGTTCCTTTGCGGTTTCTTTGAGATACTTTTGGTTTTCGAGACATTCAGTGTGCTTGATACTCCGTTTGATGCTACCTTAATGAGTGCTTGGTCGTACTATGCTTTAATGTGTGCTTAATGCCTATCATATGCTATTCCTATCTTGTATGACTATTTACTCATGTCTTGGTGATTGGGTGCATGCTGTTCATTCTTATCATTTTGTGCGCTCCACCAAGATGTATGTGACATGGAAGAGTGACCCATGATCCTAATCGATTGTGCATTTGCATTCAAACGCAAATCTTAAATAATGCACAAATTTTGGGGGAGCTCTTGCTTATCACATACTTCTCAAAGCGACGATATTATTCATTGATTATATCCTTTGTCGAAGCTTTGATCTATATGTTGTCATCAATTACCAAAAAGGGGGAGATTGAAAGTGCAACTAATCCCCGGGTGGTTTTGGCAATTAATAACAACATATATATCATTGAACTAATAGTTACTTGAGAATCATTTCAGAGAAGTTCAGTGATATGGGTATGGCAAGGACTGAAGAAGTGGACCCCTCAAAATGCTAAGGCAAGCATTGGCAAAAGCTCAAGACTCCATTTTTGGTTTAGTGATCCAAGATCACATTGAGTCCATAGGAAAAGCCAATACTATTAAAAGGGGATGAGGTTATGTTGATGATCTGGTTGCTCAAGTGCTTAGTGATACATCTCCTAAACTATCAGCAACTTTCACTGCCATATACACTCATAAGTAATCTCGGTCCCACCGATATTCCAAACTCAGTCACACCGAGATGAACCACCTCAGCCATAAGCCAAACCCTAGCAATTTCGGATATTCCGATTCTGAACTCGGTTTCACCGAAACATGAGTTGCCAAGCTTCTGTAACCTTCTGTCATCAAATCGGTGTCACCGAGATGATAAAGTCGGTCCCACCGAAACTGGCATGCTCTTGTCTTTGCTCGAATCGGACTAACCGAGATGGTATTTTCGGTCCCACCGAAAACCCCAACGTTCACATTATTTGAACTTTCGGTCTCACCGAGTTGTCCACTTCGGTCCCACCGAGATTGCTCAAATATGTGTGTAACGGTTGGATTTTGTGTGGAGGCTATTTATACCCCTCCACCCCCTCTTCATTCATGGAGAGAGCCATCAGAAAGAACTACCACTCCTACCTTACATTTCTGAGAAGAGAACTACCTACCCTTGTGTTGAGATCAAGTTGCTCCACTCCCACCATATGAAGCTTGATCTCTAACCTTCCCAAGTTGCTTTCCACTCAATCCTTTCTTCCACCACAGCCAAATCAGTGAGGAGAGTTGAGTGTTGGGGAGATTATCATTTGAAGCACAAGAGCAAGGAGTTCATCATCATCTACAACATCTATTACCTTTTGGAGGGTGGTGCCTCCTAGATTGGTTAGGTGTCGCTTGGGAGCCTCCGTCATCGATGTGGAGTTGAACCAAGAAGTTTGTAAGGGCAAGGAGATCGCCTACTTCGTGAAGATCTACCCCGAGTAAGGCTAGCCCTCCGTGGGCGTAGGCCATGATGGAATAGACAAGGTTGCTTCTTCGTGGACCCTTCGTGGGTGGAGCCCTCCGTGGACTCGCGCAGCCGTTACCCTCTGTGGGTTGAAGTCTCCATCAACGTGGATGTACGATAGCACCACCTATCGGAACCACGGGAAAAATCACCGCGTCTCCAAAATTGCGTTTGCTCTTCTCCACCTCTCTTTACTACATGTGCAATTTACTTTCCGCTGCCTATACTCTAGAATTGCATGTGTAGGGTGATACTTGACTTGATCATAATTGTGAATCTGCCAAAAACTGTTCTTTGTCAAAAGGCAGAATTTTTATATTTACAAGTAGTCTAATCACCCCCTCCCCCTCTAGACATACTTTCCATCCTGTTTCATGGGTAGGAGCGTAGTCTTCCCACATGGCCTTGTTCCTTGCAGGCAGGGAGCCTAGTCTTCTCAGGCCCAGGGCCTTGTTCCTCGCAGGCACGGAGCTTAATCTTCTCAGGTGCAGGGCCTTGTTTCATGGGTAGAACGTTTGGAGGTGCCGGATGATCCACGCGTTTGGGACGGGGATGCTGTCCCCTGTTTCCAGGCGCACGGCGCCAGGTTTGGAGACGTGGTTGATCTTGAACGGGCCTTCCCACATGGGTGAGAGCTTGTGCGGCCCCTCTATGGAGAGGACTCTCCTCAATACGAGATCACCTACCTCGAGTGTCCTGGGGAGAATGCTGCGGCAATGGTACCGCCACAACGCCTGCTGGTATCTTGCAGCTCGGAGTGAAGCGTCACGCCGGCGCTCCTCCCCCAGCACGTTGTATGTCCCTTGCACGGCGCCCTGCCGCGCCTCGTCGAACACTAGGACTCGCGGGGAGCGGTGCCTGACCTCGTGAGGGAGAATTGCTTCAGCTCTGTAGATGAGGAAGAATGGGGTCTCGCCTGTTGGCTTGGTTGCAATGGTGCGGATTGACTAGCACGGATGGGAGCTCGTCATGCCAACCCCTTCCACAAACTTCGAGCTTCTTCTTGAAGGTCCTGGTCTTGAGGCCCCTCAGAACCTCCACGTTGGCACGCTCGGCCTGGCCATTGCTTTTGGGGTGTGCTACGGAAGCGTAGCAAATCTGCGTTCCAAGGTTAGCACAATATGTCTTGAAAAGGTTGTTAGTGAACTGTGAGCCATTATCGGTGATGATACGGTTGGGGACCTAGAACCAGTTTACGAGGCCCTTGATGAACTTGACTGCGGAGCCGGCTGGGATGGTTTGGACAACTTCCACCTCCGCCCATTTGGTGAATTTCTCAACAGCGACGTAGAGGTATCGGTAGCCCCCGAGCACTCGCGGGAAAGGGCCCAGGATATCGAGCCCCCAGACCGCGAATGTCCAGGAGAGCAGGATAGTCTACAGGCCCTGAGCCGGCTGGTGGATTTGGTTGGCATGGACCTAGCAAGCCGCGCATGATTTCACTAGTTCAGGTGCATCGTTGAGCGTCATGGGCCAGTAAAAACCACTGCGGAACGCCTTTCCGACCAAGGTGCCAGATGACGAATGATGCCCACAGTCCCCAGCGTGCATGTCAGCTAGCAGCTCGCCTCCCTGCTTCCTGGAGATGTATCGCAAAGAAACATCATTTGGTCGCTTCCTGTAAAGCTCGTCGTCTTGGATGTAGTATGCCGTAGCCTGTCGGGCCACGCGTTCGGCATCCTCCTCCTTTTCCGGCAACGCTCCTCGCACCAGGTATGAGTTGAGTTCCTCAGTCCAGCATCCCTCCTGAGGCTCGAGCGCCAGGAGCAAGCGGGCTCCTGAGGCCGGGCCGCAGGCGGGGGCTCCCGAGGTCGGTGGCTGGGGGAGTTCCTCCTGAGGCTTCATTGGGCCTTCTCGCGGGGGTGACGCCGAGGGCCTGAGGAGTCTGTAATGCCCAGTATGATACTATACCTCCTACTTGTCGAGGCATGACTTAAAGGCATAATCTCATACTAGAATGATCTCAAGTATCGTATCTTTGCACAACTCATGTAAAAGAGTAGTTGGCTTACACTCGCCACGTCACACAATGTAATACATTAACATACATCAACCAACAACATCAAAGTCCGACTACGGACGAAGATCCAAATGAAAGATACCATAAATAAAGCAACACAAGGTCCCGATCATCCTAGTAAGAGCCCTACTGATCCTCTGGGTAAGACACGTAGTATCGCCCACGCTCTTCATCGAACTCCCAATACAACTCTGAACCACCAGCTGTGTAGTTCTCAACGGTACCTACATCTAGTGTTCTGTAAAATCTGTGAGCCACGGAGGACTCAGCAATCCCGTTCCCGGGTAGCAATACTGTAAAAGCCTTGGGTGTAGAACAAGGCTGGAAACAATGTTGCAGCAGCACTAACACTAGCTTACGTGTTTAGAGCGAGAAGAGAAAGTGCCAACGATCGCCAAAGTGATCACGAAGTGATCCTATCTAAGCTCGTCAAACATAACCCCACCGTGTTCACTTCCCGAACCCCATCGGAAAGCGACCATCACGGTTACTCACGCTGGTAGTGTATTATGATCATAGTGTCAAGTTTTCTACAACCGGATATTAACAAATTCCCATCTTCCACATAACCGTGGGCACGGCTTTCGAAAGATCAAACCCGGGTGTCCCAACTTAGCCCATCACAAGCTCACGATTTGCGGAGTCGCAACTCCAAGGTGGGAAAACCCGAGTATTCTCAGAATCCCGTGCTCAAGATATTCCGACAAAGGTAAAACTAATCCAGCAAGACCTCCCGGCGTGCCAACACCCTCATAGTAGCCGCGCGTATCTCGTCTCAGGCCACGACCGGATAAGTCATCCTACAGGTTTTTACCAGCCCTTGAGTTTCCTCGAGGTGGCCCCGTAGTCTGCTCAGTTTGGACCAACACTCATGTGGAGCACTGGCCTGGGTTGTTAATTAAGAAAAGGGTTTATAACTCCCTATGCTAGTTTTAGATATTCGGCAAATGTAAAACCAATGTTGGGTCTTGTTGGAAAAGCTTTAGCGCTAAGCGGGTTATCAAGGGGGGCCCATAAACCCCAACTGTGTTAGGGACGCAAAATCAAGGAACATAACACCGGTTTAAACGGTTCCTAGGGTGGCATGAGTGGAACAAAACACCAAGCAAAGGCTTAGCCTTCCACCCATTGCCAAATATATAGATGAATTAGTTTAACAGATTATATATTGTGATATCCCAACAATAACTTCAACATGAAGCAAGAATCTTCAAATCTACACCTGCAACTAACAATGTTATAAGAGGGGCTGAGCGATGCTTACGTAGCCAAACAACGGTTTGCTAGGTTGGGTGGTTAGAGAGTTTCATGGCAACAATAGGAGGCTGACAAACAGACATAGGCATCGAGGCAATAATCTAAAAGAGCGAGACATCTAGCATAGGCAAAGATAGTAGTGATATCTGGGTAAGGTCATCTTGCCTGTTGAATCCTCGGGGGGAACGTAACCTTGCTCCTCACATTCAACCTCGGTAGAAACCTCGTACTCTGTATCGTCGTCGGGCTCTAACCAAACACAACAATGCAACAACGGAAAAAATCAATCAACATGCAGTGCTCAACCACATGATGCATGAACATGTTGAACAAGGACAAGAATAGATATGATGCATGGCCTAGGGTCACAAGAGTGCAACAACATCATAACCAAACAAGATCAAACACAAACATGGGACAAGCAAAGGAACAACTTAACAAGTTTATGTAGTTTTCCAAACAAGCATGCAACATGTTTTAAAGAGGTTGGTTAACATGGCAAGGGTGCAACTAACATAACAGCAACATGCTAGCACATTTAAATGGGCTGGAATTAAATAACAACAATATCCAGAAACTCCCATATTAATTTATTTGCATTTGGGACAGATTTAAAAAACTTATGTGATGGAGTTGTCAAACATGCTAAACAACAACACCAAAATATTCTACACATTTTTCTACCCCAAATGCATATAAAGTTTGTTAAATTTGGAGTTGTAGATATTTAGTTATGATTTTTACAAGTTTTAGCATATATAAAACAAGTTTAAATTCAAACAACATTTTAAATGTTTTTAAACATGGCAGCAAGTAGCATATTCATAATCTACATAAAATTCTAAGCACTTTTCATATATAACTCAAATCCATCAGAAACATATATGCAGATATTAAAACAAACAAGAAAAACAGAAAAGAAAAAGAAAAAGAAAAAAAGAAAACAATACAAACAGAAGCCAGGGTCCAGATCGACCCAGGGCTTGCTAGCCCAAGTCACTGACAGAGGGGGCCCAGCGGGGCTGAGCTGGCAGCCTGGGTGCGCGTGGAGGCTGGGAAGCCGCTGTGAGGCTGGCAGGTGGGGCCCTGCTGTCAGCCACAGAAGAAAAGCAAAAAGGGGGGCGAAACCACCTGCCCCTGCGAGGGATTGAACACAAGACCCCCTGCGATAACTGACGGAGACAAACCACTGCGCTGCTGACCGGAACTCGACAGATAGCAGATGCAAACTCTGAAGACTAAACAGCAGAAGCAGCAAGCAGAGGAAGCGCTGGCCTCATCGGAGCTGCTCGTCGGATCTGCTTTGGCGACCACACAACACGACGGAGGGGTGCGAGATGCTCCTAGAGGAGTTCCGCATCCATCCAGCACGCTAGCAGCACCTAACGACTACTGCAACACCGGCGGTGAGCAACGACAGAACGGCGGCGACGGAGCGACGGCGAGGCAAAGCAGAGGCCTAGGCGGCATGACGACTGCACAGGAAGCTCCTACGGGACTAGACGAAGCGAACGGATGGCAAGCGAAGCGCTAGAGGGGTCGGAACACTCGTCGGCGACGAGGTCCGACGGCGATGCGCTCGGTGAACTAGGGGCTAGAGGGCACGCAGAAAGGGGAAAAGGGGATGGGGGGAGAGAGGAGCTCACCACGAGCACGGCGGTGTGCTCGGCTGGCCCAGTCGTGGACAGAGTCGACGACGGTGGCTCTCGAACACCTACGGCTGCCGGAGAGGAAGAAGAGGAAGAAGAGCTCATCATGGAGGCGATCGGGTCCGCGTAGTCGACGTAGAGGAAGGAGTCGACATCGTGGAAGCTGATAGACAACGTTGGTGAGGCTGAGCTCGACGCGGGGCTCGCCGACGACGTGGTCGCGCTCTCAGATGCGCCCGGGCATCAACTGGATCAACGAATCTGGGGGTGCTTGGCTCTCTAGGCGGCGACGAGGGGAAAGGGGAACCCTAGGAGAAGGGGGAGGACGAGCAGCGGGTTTAAAAAGGGGGCCTCGACGTCCGTGAACTCACGGCACGACGGCGCGGGCGCGCGCTGCTCTGTTTTGGCTGACGGAGGAAGACGGCGACGCGACTCTATGCCACAGACAGGTGGGACCAAGGGTGGAAAAGGCCACAGCGCGACGGCTGTGGCTGGGCCTGCTGGTGGAGTCGGGCTGCGCTATGAGGGAAAAGAAGAGATGGGCCTCGGGGGAGAGATAGAAGGAGGAGGAGGCCCAGGTGCACTGCTGGAGCTACTTTTCCTCCTTTTTCTTTATTTCTTCAGGCAGAAAAGAAAAGAAAAACATAGAAATAAAGAAGAAGAGTTAGAGGAAAATAAAAATATCCCCATGCTTAATGATTTATGCCCTATTTAAATAAATTGATTTGGACATTTTTAGAGGCAGAAAAATAAAAGGAGTTTGAATATGGTTCAAACCTTTGATATTTTAAAACCCAACCAAATCATTTTCAAAAGGGCTGATATTTGGTGGGGAGGTTGTTCATATGGTGCAAGATGTATAGGAGAAGAAAGAACAAAAGTGGGCTTGGTTATGAGGCTTGCACAAAAGAGCAAAGATAGGGTAGAAGAAAAGAAAGAAGAAGAAGAAGAAGAAGAAGAAGAAGAAGAAGAAGAAGAAGAAGAAGAGGGAGAAGGGGGTAGGGTTAGCTAGGCATAGCTAGACCACACACACAATAACAAGGCCTCACACATACACCACAATAAAAGTAAACTAAGATGCCATGATGATATGATGATGAAGCAATGCAAGGATGCAAGATAATAAATGATATGGCAATGCAAAGAAAATAAATGACAAGAACCCCCAAGGATAATGACAAGGATCAAATGAGGAAGCTTTATTGCCATTATTGGAAAGTGTTACATATGGGGCATTACAAACTCTCCTACACTACAAAAAGATCTCGTCCCGAGATCTAGGACTGGAAGATGGAAGGATACTCGGAACGAAGGTGATCTTCTCGTTCCCACGTAGCTTCTCGGTCGGTATGGTGTGACCACTTAACTTTCAAGAACTTGATTGGCTTGTTGCGGGTTTTGCGCTCAGTTTCCTCAAGAATAGCAACAGGGTGCTCACGATAAGACAAGTCTTGTTGAAGATCAATCTCCTCGAATGAAATGGTGCGTTCAGGTGTCTTGAAGCACTTGCGGAGTTGAGACACGTGAAACACATCATGAACATTTGCAAAGTTGGAGGGAACTCAAGTTGATAGGCTAGATCGCCTCTTTTTCCAAGAATCTTGAAAGGGCCCACATATCTAGGAGCAAGCTTTCCTTTGATACCAAATCTTTGGGTTCCTTTCATTGGAGAAACACGAAGATAGACATGATCACCAATGTTGAAACCAAATCACAATGCTTGCCGTGAGCGGCTTTGAGATTCTCACGTATGACTTTGCACATCTCTTCAGCTTTTGAGATCAAATCATTGCCAAGAAGTTGACGTTCACAAGTCTCGGACCAGTTGAGAGGGGTATGGCACTTTCTGCCATAGAGGATTTCAAAAGAAGCTTTGCTGGCACTTGCTTGGAAGCTGTTGTTGTAAGAGAACTCGGCAAACGGGAGACAATCTTCCCACTTCATGCCAAAAGAGATGACACAAGCTCTCAACATGTCTTCGACGATCTGGTTCACTCTTTCGACTTGACCACTAGTCTGAGGGTGAAACGCAGTGCTGAAACGAATCTTAGTGCCCATGGGTGACTGAAAGGAGTCCCAGAACTTGCATGTGAACAAACTTCCATGGTCTGAGGAGATGACTTGAGGAATGCCATGCAACAAAACAATTCTGGAGGTGTACAACTCTGCCAACTGAGCTGCGTTGATGAATTCTTTGACGGGAAGGAAGTGAGCTACTTTAGTTAGCTTGTCAATCACTACAAAGATAGCATCATTCCCCTTCTTGGACTTTGGAAACCCAGTGATGAAATCCATTTCAATGTGGTCGAATTTCCACTCGGGAATAGGTAGAGGTTGGAGGAGACCGGCTGGACGTTGATGCTCTGCCTTCACTCTTCTGCAGACATCACATTCATGCACGAATTGGGAAATCTCCCTTTTCATGCGAGTCCACCAGTAAGATTGCTTGAGGTCTTAGTACATCTTGGAACTTCCGGGATGAATCGAGAGGAGGGAGTCATGTGCTTCGTTCATTATGAGCTTCCTGAAATCACCCTTGGGAACCACAATTCTGTCCTCAAAGAACAAGGTGTCTTTTTCATCAACACGATAGCACTTGTATTTGGGAGTACCCTTAGCAATACCATGTTTCACTTTCTGCACCATAGCATCACTGAGTTGGGCCTCACGGATCTGATCTTCCAAGGTAGGAGCAACTTGAAGGTTTGCAAGAAAGCCTTGCGGAACAACTTGGAGGTTGAGCTTCCTGAATGATTCACAAAGCTCAGGCTGGAACGGTTTGAGAAGGAGACTGTTGCAATATGCCTTTCTTCTCAAGGCATCTGCAATGACATTGGCCTTTCCAGGTGTATACTCAATGCTTGGATCATACTCTTGGATCATCTCAACCCAATGAGTCTGGCGAAGGTTAAGGTTCGGTTGTGTGAAGATGTACTTCAAGCTCTTGTGATCGGTGAAGATGTCCACTTTTCTGCCCAACAGAAGTTGTCTCCATGTGATCAAGGCATGTACAACTGCTGCATGAGAACACCACCAAGTCCTTGCAAAGAAGCATCACAAAAGACTTCATAGGGCTTGGACTCATCCGGAGGAGTAAGAATCGGAGCAGAAATGAGCTTCCCTTTTAGTGTTTTGAATGCCACATCACAATCAGGAGTCCATGAGTACTTGACATTCTTCTGCAACAGGTTGGAAAGAGGCTTGGCAATCTTGGAGAAGTTCTCAACAAACCTTCTGCAATAGCTAGCGAGACCAAGGAAGCTTTGGAGTTGCTTGACATTCTGCGAGGGTTCCCAGTTGACAATAGCTTCAACTTTCTCGGGGTTCACAGAAATGGCCTCGGCAGAGATGATATGGACAAGATATAAGACTTTATCCAGCAAGAATTCAAATTTGGAGAACTTTGCATAGAACTTGTGTTCACGGAGCTTGTCCAAGACCAAACGGAGGTTCTTGGCATGGTCTTCTTCATTCTTGGAGAATACCAAGATGTCATCCAGATAGACAAGAACAAATTCATTTTTGTAGGGGTTGAGTATGAGGTGCATCATCCTTGAGAAGGTGGGTGGAGCATTTGCAAGGCCAAAAGACATGACCGTGTATTCATAAGAGCCAAAACTCGTTTTGAATGCGGTCTTGGGAATATCTTCTTCATGGATACGGATCTGGTGGTAACCCATCCGGAGATCGAGCTTTGAGAACACCTTTGCTCCTTTGAGCTGCTCGAACAATTCATTGATATTGGGGAGCGGATACTTGTTCTTTATTGTCTTCTTGTTCAATGGTCGGTAATCAACGCAAAGACGTTCCGTGCCATCCTTCTTCTTGGCAAATAGAACACCACATCCCCAAGGAGAAGTACTAGGCCTGATTAGACCCATACGCTCTTGCTCATCGAGTTGTTTCTTCAGCTCCTTCAACTCATCAAGGGAAAGCTTGTACGGACGCCGACATGCTAGCTCGGTACGGGGCTCGAGTTCAATGACGAATTCTACTTGACGATGGGGAGGCATGCCTGGAAGCTCTTCAGGGAAAACATCTTCATATTCATTGACCACCGGAATCTGAGAAATGGCATTAATCTCGCCCTTGTCATTGAGAGAGAATAGCCTAATTGTGTTATCTCGAGAGGCGAAGATAATCACGTCTTCGTCAGGATGAGTAAGCTTGACTTCCTTATTTGCACAATCAATGTTTGCATCATGCTTGGAAAGCCAATCCATCCCAAGAATAAGATCAATGTCGGAGTTGCCGAGAATAACCAGAGAAACCAAAAACTATAATCACCCATATGAATAGATATATCCGCAGCCACCATACTAGAACTCAATCTCTTGCCAGGAGATATAACACTCAAAGTTCTTGGTAAGGCTTCGGTGCGAACATTATGCTTGGATGCAAATAGATATGACATGAAGGAACATGATGCACCCGAATCAAACAAAACTTTAGCAGGTTTAAGGTTGACTGGAAGGTTACCAAATATCACATCTGAAGAATTCTCTGCTTGAGCTACACTCATCAGATTCACTCTTGCTACCTTGGGATTGTGCTTGACAATAGCAGTGCTGACAGGTGCAGGAGGCGGAAGGCGCCTTGGGTTGGGACACTTGTAGCATAGTGACCCTTCTGAGTACACTTGTTGCAAACCACTTCTGAGAGAGGCCGGTGATAAGGACCACTTCATCTTGAAGCTTGAAACTGAGGCTTGGACTGATTGCTTGGGTTGGGTGGGTGGGAGAACCCACGGCCCCCTGAGTGCTTGTTGTTGTTTGGAGGACAGAGCACTGGAGGAGGCGGTAGCCAGAACTTCTGCTGCTTTGCAACCACTTGGGAAGAAGAGGAGGGGTGAACAGCATCTCTGATGCTCTTTTTGGAAGCTTCAATCTTGAGCTGGGCTGCCTCTTGCTTAAGAGCCATATTGTAGAATTGGTCAAATTCATCCGGCTCGAACAAGGTGAGAGCTAGTTAGAGTTCATCCTTCGGACCACCACGGAACTGATAAATCTTGCTCTTGGCATCTGGGATGTCTTGCTTGGCATAGCGAGCGAGATTCTGGAACTTGACATTGTATTGATAGACGGACATGGTGCCTTGCTTCAGGTTGCGAAATTGCTCACGCATGCCTTCAATGACACTGGTTGGAATGTGGTGAGAGCGGAAATCTTTGCAGAAGTCAGTCCACGAGATCTCACGTCCACCTCTGGAAGCTTTGTACTGTTGCCACCAATCAGCAGCTTGGTCTTTGAGTTGGAAGGCGGCAAACTTGACATAATCCTCAGGTCTCATGTTACTGCATTCAAAGTGCTTTTTGATGTATGTTATCCAGTCTTCAGCATGTAGCGGATCCACACAGTAACTGAAAGACTTTGGTTGGTTTGCCAGGAATTGGTTGAGGGTTGCAAAGTGAGGTTGATTGAACAGATTGCCTTAGCCTTGGTTCCCATGACCAGCTTGATTTGCTTGGTTGGCTTGGAAGTTCTGCATCATTTGCATAAGCATCTGGGTGTTCTGGTTGGTCGCTTGCATAATTGCTCTCCAGGCCTCAGACGGAGGAGGAGGGGAAGGAGGACGTTCAGGAACACGCTCTTCTTCACCCTCTGGATTGGCGTTGGGAACCTTCTTAGGAGCCATCCTAAATGAGATACAACTATTAGCCATTGATTGACAATATATAAGCTGAATCAACGGCTAGAATTGCAACATAAGCCTTCATAAGAACATTCGAACAAAATGAACGAATGTATTCCACAGTTTAATGATACAACAATCTTCTTGAGAAGCCACTTGGGAGAACAAAAGGTAAATAAAAACAACAAGGAGCAGATAGAACAAATACAATATAGAAGCTTCGTCCCACATGTTCGTGCTGAAAGCTCATGGAATGTGTTACAAAAGGGTTTTGCTATCCCCGGATCAGCATAGCCAAGGACCCTTTAAAATGCAACTCCCGATTGGAACAATGCCCATAAAACCTCTTCACTCAATGTTGAACCCCGAACTCCATATCATGCACTCATTGTAAGAATTCCTACGAGCTACTAGAAGAACCCACCTATTAATTTCCGAAGGTTTCCGGTTATGCAATCGGTTGTTGGGGATACAAGGGAAGCACCGCGCACTCAACTCAAATCCTATATCCAGCTGTATCCATCCTTCAACACATAACCAGTCATCCTCGGAAACTGTTTACCTCGGACCTTCAAAACGCATCTGCTATACAAGTTGTGGCAATACTCCCGAACTACCTCCCCAGTACTGGGTGATGTCGGGGTTATCTCACCACTAACCGCATAGAAGAGTTTTCGATGTCGGCCATCCTAAGTATTCTAGAACCGTTGCGATACATTTGTGATGAGAACACCTCGGAGCACAACTCCCCGGGACACTTCCACAACCCCTAAATGACAGGAGGCATTGAGAATAATGTTCTCGTCACAAAGATATCAGAACAATCCAAACAATACTCAAGTGATCCTAAAAAAAATAGTGAATTTTTGAGAGTAGAAGAGATAGAACATCGTGAGGAGTCCTCACCAGAGCGATGAAGGGATGAGGAGTAAAACGTATCCTACTCTCTGATATATATATATAGGACTCAAAACATTTTCATGTGTGTGCCTAGACTCAACCGTCAACGATTCGATCAATCAGGGGGCTCCTAGGTCGTAGAAGGCTCTGAATACCAACTTTTAATGCCCAGTATGTGACTATGACTCCCACGTGTCGAGGCACGACTTAAAGGCATAATCACATACTAGAATGATCTCAAGTACGGTATCTTTGCACAACTCATGTAAAAGAGGGGATGAAAATGTAAAAGAGTAGTTGGCTTACACTCGCCATGTCACACAATGTAATACATTAACATACATCATCCAAATAACATCAGAGTCCGACTACGGACGAAGATCCAAATGAAAGATACCATAAATAAAGCAACACAAGGTCCCGATCATCCTAGTAAGAGCCCTACTGATCCTCTGGGTAAGACACGTAGTATCGCCCACGTTCTTCATCGAACTCCCAATACAACTCTGAACCACCAGTTGTGAAGTTCTCAACGGTACCTGCATCTAGTGTTGTGTAGAATCTGTGATCCACGAAGGACTCAGCAATCCCGTTCCCGGGTAGCAATACTATCAAAGCCTTAGGTCTGGAAAAGGCTTAAAACAAGGTTGCAGCAGCGCTAGCACTAACTTACGGGTTTAGAGAGAGGAGAGAAACAAGTGCCAATGATCGTCAAAGTGATCACGAAGTGATCCTAACTACTCACGTCGAACATAACCCCACCGTGTTCACTTCCCGAACCCCTTCGAAAAGAGACCGTCACGGTTACTCACGCTGGTAGTGTATTATGATCATGGTGTCAAGTTATCTACAACCGGATATTAACAAATTCCCATCTGCCACATAACCGCGGGCACGGCTTTCGAAAGATCAAACCCTACAGGGGTGTCCCAACTTAGCCCATCACAAGATCACGATCTGCGGAGTCGCAACTCCAAGGTGGGAAGACCCGAGTATTCTCGGAATCCCGTGCTCAAGATATTCCGACAAAGGTAAAACTAATCCAACAAGACCTCTCGGCGTGCCGACACCCTGATAGTAGCCGCGCGTATCTCGTCTCAGGCCACGACCGGATGGGACAAGCTACAGGTTTTTACCAGCCCTCGGGTTTCCCCGAGGTGGCCCCGCAGGTTGCCCAGTTTGGACCAACACTCATGAGGAGCACTGGCCCGGGGTTGTTAATTAAGAACTCGGGTTTGCAACGCCCTATGCAAGTTTTAGTTCTTAGGCAAATGTAAAAATAATGTTGGGCCTTGCTGGAAAAGCTTTAGCGCTAAGCGGGTTATCAAGGGGGGCCCATAAACCCCAACCGTGTTAGGGACGCAAAATCAAGGAACATAACACCGGTTTAATGGTTCCTAGGGTGGCATGAGTGGAACAAAACACCAAGCAAGAGGCTTAGCCTTCCACCCATTACCAATATATAGATGATTTAGTTTAATAGTTTATATATTGTGATATCCCAACAATAACTTCATCAAGAAGCAAGAATCTTCAAATCTTCACCTGCAACTAACAACACTATAAGAGGGGCTGAGCGATGCTTACGTAGCCAAACAACGGTTTGCTAGGTGGGTGGTTAGAGAGTTTCATGGCAACAATAGGAGGGTTGACAAACAAACATAGGCATCGAGGAAATATCTAAAAGAGCGAGACATCTAGCATAGGCAAAGAGAGTAGTGATATCTGGGTAAGGTCTTCTTGCATGTTGATTCCACGGAGGGATCGTAACCTTGCTCCTCAAACTCAACCTCGGTAGGAACCTCGTACTCCGTATCGTCACCGGGCTCTAACCAAACACAACAAGCAACACCGGAACAAAATCAATCAACATGCAATGTTCAACCACATGATGCATGAACATGATGAGCAAGGACAAGAGTAGATATGATGCATGGCCTAGGGGTCACAAAAGTGCAACACAACATAATCAAACAAGAGCACTCACAAGAAATAAAACAAACAAAAGAACAATTATCAAGTTTATGTAGGTTGTTCAAACAAGCATCCAACAAGTTTTAAAGGAGTTGGTTAACATGGCAAGGGTGCAACTAATATTACAGCAACATGCTAGCACATTTAAATGGGCTGGAAAAAATAAACAACAATTTCCAGAAACTCCCATATTAATTTAAATGCATTTTGGACAGATCTGAAAAACTTCTGGTATAAAGTTGTCAAACATGCTAAACAACGGCACCACAATATTCTACACATTTTCCACCCCAAATGCATATAAAGTTTGTTAAATTTGGAGTTGTAGATATTTAGTTATGATTTTTACAAGTTTAAGCATATTTAAAACAAGAATAAATTCAAACAGTATTTTAAATGTTTTTAAACATGGCAACAAACAGCATATTCATAATCTACATAAAATTCTAAGCACTTTTCATATATGACTTATTTTCATCAGAAGCATATTTCAACAAATATTAAATTAACAAGAAAAAGGCAGCAAAAAGAAAAGAAAAAGAAAACAGAAAAAGAAAAACACAGGCGCACGGGTCAGAGTGACCCAGGCCTGCGCTAGCCCAAGTCACTGATGAGGGAGCCCGGCTACGCTGAGCTGGCGCCAGTGGGTGCGTGTGGGGGTTGGAGAAGCATAGTGAGGCTGGCAGGTGGGGCCTGCCTGTCAGCCTCTCGCGAAAATTAAAAAGGGGGGGCGAAACCCACTGCCCCGCACAGATTCGAACACAAGACCCCCAGCTTAACCGACGGATTAACAAGCCACTGCGCTAGCATTCGAGTCTTGACAGATAACAGGTGCTATATCTGAAGAGGTAACTGCAGATGCAGAAACAGGGGAAAACGCAGGGCTCGTCGGAGCTGCTCCGGCGACCAAAAGGCACGGCGGAGGTAAGCGGAGTGCTCCTGGAGGAGTTCCACACCCACACGATGCACTTGCAGCACCCAACAAGCACTACAGCGCCGGCGGCGAGCAACGACAGAACGGCGGTGGCGAGCAACAGCGAGACGATGCAGCGGCCTAGGCGGAGCAGTGACTACACAGGCAGCATCTACGCGACAAACTGAAGTGAACGGGCAACGAAACACGGCCTACGGTGGTCGGGGCACTCGCCGGAGACGAGGCCCGACGGCGACGAGCTCGGTTGCTCGACGAACTCGGAGCTAGAGGGCGCTAAAGAGGGGGGAAAGGGGACAAGGAGGTGGAGGCGCTCACCACGAACAAGGAGATGTGTTCGGCTGGCCCAGACGTGGACGGAGTCGACGGCGGCGAGTCTCGAACAGCTACGGGCGCCGGAGATGAAGAAGAGGAAGAAGACGTCGGCGGTGAGGCGATCGGCTCCACGTAGAGGAAGTAGTCGACGTAGTCGACGTCGGGGAAGCAGCTGGACACGGTCGGCGAGGCTGAGGTCGACGGGAGGCACGCCGGCGACGAGTTGGCACTCTCAGATGCGTGCGGGTATTCACTGGAGCGGCGGACCTGGTGGGGCTTGGCTCTCCAGGCGGCGAGAGGAGGAAGAGGAACCCTAGAGAGAGGGGCTGGACACGGTGCGGGTTTAAATGGAGGGCTCAAATCACGAGACCTCGACGTCCGTGATCACGGCGCGACGGCGAGCACGCACTCTGGCTCTGCATCGCTTGACGGAGGTAGACGGCGATGCGGGGCTGAGAGGCAGACAAGTGGGGCCAGGCGCGAGGGGAGAGACGGCGTGACTGCGAGCGGCTCGGCTGGCTGGGCCGCTGCGGGAGAGAAGAGATGGGCCGTGCTGCTGTGGAGAAAAGACTGGGCCTGGGGGAGGAGAAGAAGGAGGAGGCCTAGGCCACTGCTGGAGCTGCTGTTTCTTTTCTTTTTCATTTAACTTCAGGCGGAAAAAAAAAGAAAAGCACGGGATTAAAGGAAAAGAGTTAGGGGAAAATAAAAATATCCCCATGCTCCTTGAATTATGCCCTATTTAATAAAATTGGTTTGGACATTTTTAGAGGCAGAAAAATAAAAGGAGTTTGAATATGGTTCAAACTCTTGTCATTTTTAAACCCAACCAAATCAATTCCAAATGGGGTGATACTTGGCAGAGAGGGTGTAGACATGGTGCAAGATTTTTAGGAAAAGAAAGAACATTAAAGGACTTGGCAAGGTGACTTGCACAAAGGAGTAAAGAAAGGACAGAAAAGAAAAAGGAAGAAGAAGAAGACGGGGGAAACAAGGAGGGGCTAGGGTTTAGCAAGTCAAGGTTGGCTAGAGCCACACTCACAACATCACAAGGGTCTCTCACAAACATCACAACAAGAAAGTAAACTATGATGCCATGATGATGAAAGCAATGCATGGATGCAAAATAAAATGAGCTCAAATGACAAGAACCCCCAAGGATAAGGACAAGGATCAAATTAAGAAAGCTTTATTGCCATTATAGGAAAGTATCACATATGGGGTGATACAAGACCGAGCAGAGACGAAGCAGGTGCCCGTAGATGAAGACAAGCCGTCGGGAGTCACCTTCACCATAGGCGTTGGTCTCCCCCAAGCTCAAGAAGAGGCGCTAGTTGGGTTCCTGCGCGCGAACAGGGATGTGTTCGCATGGGAACCCAAGTACTTGGCAGGAGTCCCGAGGGAGGTGATCGAGCACCACCTAAACGAATGCCCCAATATGCGCCCCGTGAAAGAGAAGGCCAGGCGCCAATCTACGGAGAACAATCCTTCATCGTACAGGAGACTCGCAAGCTGGAGGCGGCGGGTGTGATCCGCGAGGTCCGGTACCCAGAGTGGATGGCAAACCCCGTCGTCGTGCCCAAGAAAGGAGGAAAAGAGCGCATGTGTGTCGACTTCACCAACCTCAACAAAGCTTGTCCGCAAGACCCGTTTCCGCTGCCCCGCATTGATCAGATCGTCGAATCCACCGTCGAGTGCGACTTGTTGTGCTTCCTGGACGCCTTCTCGGGTTACCAACAGATCAAGATGGCGCTGCAAGACGTCGAGAATACTGCCTTCCTCACCCCGTGTGGGGTATACTGCTACACTTGCATGCCGTTTGGGTTATGGAATGCAGGAGCCACCTTTCAGCGGTTAATGCACATCGCACTGGGAAAACAGCTCGGGAGGAACACTGAGGCGTACGTAGATGACATAATGGTGAAATCTCAGGAGGACACAACCCTCATCACGGACCTGGAAGAAACCTTCGCGAACCTGCGCAAGGTAGACCTGTGGCTCAACCCGGAAAAGTGTGTGTTCGGTGTCCCGTCAGGCAAGCTTTCAGGCTTCCTGGTGTCGCACCGAGGGATTGAGGCAAACCCTGAGAAGGTCAAGGCCATAGAAAAGATGAGTCCGCCCAAGAACCTCAAGGAGATGCAGAAATTGGCCGGATGTGTAACGTCGCTCGGGCGTTTCATCTCCAAGCTGGGGGAGAGAGCCCTCCCTTTCTTCAAACTGATGAAAAGAAAGGGCCCGTTCGAGTGGACCACTGAGGCTGATGCGGCGTTCGAAGACCTCAAGAGATACCGCACCAGTCCACTGGTGATGGTGGCACCCAAGCCCCAAGAACCATTAGTGCTTTACCTGGCCGCAACACCACATTCAGCTAGCGCAGCGCTGGTGGCTGTTCGAGAGGATCGTCAAGATAAGACCTTGCAACCCAGGGACTGCACCCCCAAGGCCCCGTCAGGGCCGGAGGGCGACCACGTCCTGCAAGGCGACTCCCCTGAAGCCGCAACTACCCCAGCTGACGACCAAGCCCCTGGAGCACCTTCACCTAGTCAGACCACACAGCCGCAGGTGAGTCCGGACTTCACCCTCGTTGAGCACCCATTATACTTCGTCAACACGGTGCTCCGTGATGCCAGGGCGCGCTACCCCATGCCGCAAAAGCTCTTGCTTGCGCTCCTCGTCGCTTCACGCAAGCTACGCTACTACTTCCAAGGCCATCCCATCAAGGTCGTCTCAGCTTACCCTCTGGAGAGGGTACTCCGAAACCCAAACGGAGTAGGAAGTGTCGCGGAGTGGAACATAGAGCTGCAGGCATTCCAGCTAGAGTTCAGCACCACCAGAGTCATTAAGGGGGCTGCACTTGCTGACTTCATAGCAGAATGGACCGACGCCCCGGGACCCGAAGCAAATGAGGGCAGGTCCCTCTCGCCGAGGAGCGAAGCGCCGGATGGCTAGGTCATGTACTTCGACGGCACACTCGCCCGCCAGGGCGCGGGGGCTGGGGCCATGCTCATCTCGCCCACTCAAGACAAGCTCTACTACGCAGTGCAGCTCTACTTTCGGTCAGGCGATAAGGTCTCCAACAACATCGCGGAGTACGAGGGCCTCATTGCTAGTCTCAAGGCGGCGAAGGCCCTAGGGCTGAAGTGCCTCGTCATCAGGGGCGACTCTCAGCTCCCCGTCAACTTCTCCAACAAGGTATATGAGCCGAGGGACGAGCATATGGAGGCATACCTTGCGGAGGTACGCAAAATGGAGAAGCAATTCTTGGGACTAGAGCTGGAGCATGTGCCCCGCGGCACCAATAAGGAGGCCGACGACATCGCCAAGAGAGCATCCTGGCGCCTGCCCCAAGAGTCGGGTGTCTTCGAGGAGAGGCTCCTCAGGCCCTCGGCGACACCCCAGCGAGAAGGGTCGGTGAAGCCTCAGGAGGAGCTCCCCCAGCCACCAGCCTCGGGAGCCCCCGCCTGCGGCCCGGCCTCAAGAGCCCGCTTGCTCCTGGCGCTCGAGCCTCAGGAGGGATGTTGCACCGAGGAACTCAAGTCATACCTGGTGCGAGGAGCATTACCGGAAAAGGAGGAGGACGCCGAATGCGTCGCCCGACAGGCTACGGCATACTGCATCCAAGACGGTGAGCTTTACAGGAAGCGACCAAATGACGTTTCTTTACAATGCATATCCATGAAGCAGGGAGGCGAGCTGCTAGATGACATCCACGCTGAGGACTGCGTACATCACTCATCATCGCGCACCTTGGTCGGCAAGGCGTTCCGCAGTGGTTTTTACTAGCCAACGACACTCAACAATGCCGCCGATTTGGTAAAGTCTTGCGAGGCTTGCCAGTTCCATGCCAAACTAATCCACCAACCGGCTCAGGGCCTCCAAACCATCCCACTCTCCTGGGCGTTCGCAGTCTGGGGGCTGGACATCCTGGGCCCTTTCCCTCGAGCGCCCGGGGTCTACCGATACCTCTACGTCGCCGTCGACAAGTTTACCAAATGGGCTGAGGGGGAAGCTGTCTGAACCATCCCAGCCGGCTCCCCAGTCAAGTTCATCAAGAGCCTCGTAAACCGGTTTGGGGTCCCTAACTGCATCATCACCGACAATGGCTCGCAGTTCACTAGCAACCTTTTCAAGACATATTGTGCTAAACTTGGAACGCAAATTTGATACGCCTCTGTAGCACACCCCAGGAGCAATGGCCAGGCCGAGCATGCCAACGCGGAGGTCCTGAGAGGCCTCAAGACCAGGACCTTCAAGAAGATGCTCGAGGCTTGTGGGAGGGGTTGGCACGACGAGCTCCCGTCGGTGTTGTGGTCAATCCGCACCACTGCCACTAAGCCAACAGGCAAGACCCCATTCTTCCTCGTCTACGGAGCCGAGGCGTTCTCCCTCACGAGGTCAGGCACCGGCCCCTGCGAGTCCTAGCATTCGACGAGGCGCGGTAGGGCGTCGTGCAAGGATTGGACCACGTGCTGGGGGAGGAGCGCCGGAGTGACACTTCACTCCGAGCGGCAAGATACCAGCAGGCGTTGCGGCGGTACCATTGCCGCAGCATCCGCCCCAGGACACACGAGGTAGGTGACCTCATCTTAAGGAGGGTCCTCTCCAGGGAGGGGTTGCACAAGCTCTCACCCATGTGGGAAGGCCCGTTCAAGATCACCCATGTCTCCAGTCCTGGCGCCGCCCACCTGGAAACACAGGACGGCATCCCGGTCCCGAATGCGTGGAACATCCGGTACCTCCGGAGGTTCTATTCGTGAAACAAGGCCCTTGCGCCTGAGAAGACTAGGCTTCGTGCCTGCAAGGATCAAGGCCCTTGCGCCTGAGAATACTAGGCTTCATGCCTGCGAGGAACAAGGCACTTGCGCCTGAGAAGACTAGGCTCCGTGCCAGCGAGGAACAAGGCCCTTGCACCTGAGAAGACTAGGCTCCGTGCCTACGAGGGACAAGGCCCTTCTGCCTGAGAAGACTAGGCTCTATGCCTGCGAGGAACAAGGCCCTTGCACCTGAGATGACTAGGCTCCGTGCCAGTGAGGAACAAGGCCCTTGCGCCTGAGAAGAGTAGGCTCCGTGCCTGCGAGGAACAAGGCCCTTGCTCCTGAGAAGCCAAAGCCCGGTGCCTGTGAAGCAAGGCTCACGCCTGTGAGGATCTCCATTCGTGACACTGTCGGGACCCCGATCCTAAGCCACACAGGTCTAGCATGTAACACATCATATCACTTTGCGGCCTCACGCACGGTATCCCCACGGGTGCCACCTTACCTGGCCCGGGACCGTTTGCGCATTTTGGCACACGTATATGATAGTGTCGCTAGCATCCATATGACAGAGAACCCGGGCCGACATGACCAGTTATAAACCAAAAGTGGCTCTAAATTACAGACATAGGCATACATGACCCAGCAACGAATGTGTCGGTCATCAACGTATGAACCCAAGTCGTAGCAAGCTACAAGGTCTTAAAGGAGCAACGCGTGACATTTCCCCTAAGGGACAGACACAGGAACGAAGAAGGACACATGCCGGCCAGCCTAAGTGTTCCGCAGCAGTAGCAAGCTACCAAGGCTTAGTGGAAACACTAGGAGACATTTCCCTGTAAGATAGGCTACCAAGGGTAAACAACTAGGTGTCGGATCCCACACATAGCAATACACATTACACGTACGCATAACATGCAAGTATGTGTTGTACAACATGGCATCACAACATAACTCAACAACTCATATAGATAAAGGCCCAGAAGAGCCATCATAGCATTTATTACAAACAGAGGTCACATGACCCAACATACAGAGCATACAGGCAACGAAAGCATAACATGTCTGAGTACAGACAACTACAGATGAAAAGGACTAAAAAGCCTGACTATCTACAAGACCCTCCCAAGGGCACAAGACCGTAGCTGAGGTAACAGGCTAAACGTCGAAGTCCACGCGGAACCACTAGTGAGACTGGAGTCTCTCTGCAAAACATAAATTAAGCAAGCGTGAGTACAAAGGTACTCAGCAAGACTTACATCAGAACTATCTACATATGCATCAGTATCAACAAAGGGGGTGGTGGAGTTTGACTGCAGCAAGCCAGCTTTGACTCGGTGGCTATCCTAAACTACAACTGCAAGTAACTCTTTGAGGTGGCGCACACGAGTCCACATATTCACCAATCAATACACCACTATGGATCCGCTCCCGTCTCCCTACGAGAAGGCCATCCATAGCACTCACGCTTATCTTGCGTGTTTTAGAGTATCCACTTTCACTTGTCTATGAACTGTAATAGGCAACCCAGAAGTCCATTACCGCGGACACGGCTATTCGAATATATTATGTATAAAACCCTGCAGGGGTGTACTTCTTCACACATGTTTCCACCACTTAGCGTCTGCACACGACATGTGCTCGGCAGACTTCAAGCGAAAGCCGACGTGGATGTAGACCACGACCTAACATACCACTCAAGTCTCTTGTCCAGGTTTATCGCCTATTTGGGTTCCATCCGTGGGGAGATCCGGCCGGGGTGTCGCTCACGGCCCCAAACGATGTGTACAGGGTACCCGCGTCACCAAACGGGCGACCGGTACACCGTGCCACGTACCTGCCGTGTCACAGCCCACCCCGAGGGTCAGCACTGCACACGACCTCCAGTAAATTACAAACACCAGAAACTAGTTGCAACTCCTGGACAGAGAACAAGGGCAGTCAATAAGTCGAGCGGGGTCATATTTCAGGGCCCAATGTATGGTAGTAGCTGTTTCATGGATCAACCAACACAGAACTCAGTTCTTGAGGACGGCTTGAATGAGACAACCCGCCATGTACTCCTACATGGCCTCTCATCGCTACCTTTACCAAATTGTGTTCACACACTTAGCTCACAACAGCAGGACATGTTAACCACATTCCAATTCATCCCCGATGAATCAGACTTGACACAACTCTAAGCAATAGCAGGCATAACCAGAAAGCATGAATGAATAGGCACAACATGGCTCAAACAACTCCTACTCATACTAGTGGGTTTCAACTATTTACTGTGGCAATGACAGGTCATGCAGTGGAAAGGGGTTCAACTACCGCAGCAGGTAACAGTTATGGCGTTGTTGTCCTAATGCAGTATAAGAGAGCAAGAGCGAGAGAGTGGGATTGTATCGGAATGCCCAAAGAGGTTTTGCTTGCCTGGCACTTCTGAAGATATCAATGAGTCTTCATCGGTGTCATCGAACTCATCGTCGGAACATCGTCTACTGAGAGGGGACAAAACCGAAAAACAGAGGAAGAACACAATCAATGCAATGCGACAATATGATGCATGATCATGACATGGCAATATGATGTTGATTGAGCTAATGCAACTAGCAACACAATTAAATGAAGTTGGTTTGAACCCAAGGTTCAAATTCAAACTCCATATGTGGTTATTTAATTATCTTTTAATTGATTTGACCTGATCAGCAGGTTTAACTTCTTTAAACATGCATGAAAATGCCATAAACAGATTCCTTGAATTTTTCTGATCATTTTTCATATATAAATTTTTTTCACCTGAGCTACGGTTGATTTTATATGATTTTTAGAAGTTTTGAATATTTTCTGAAATAAATAAATCATTTCTGATTTATTTAAAATCCCAGAAAATAGTTACTGCGTCAGCACTAGGTCATGCTGACATCAGCAAGTCAACAGGGGTTGGTCCAGTCAAACCTGACCAGTGGGGCCCACTGGTCAGTGACTAAGGGCTGGTTTGTGTGCATGACAGGTGGGACTAGTCGATGTTGACTTGACCAAAGTCAAAACTGGCATGTGGGGTCCACCGGATTAGTACTAAGCAAAACAGGAAAATTAGACTAACCTAACTAGGTGCGAGGGCCCACATGTCAGTGTCAGTAGGGCTAATTAAGCTTAGCAAAACTTAATTTAAATTAACAAGGCCTAGGGCCCACTTGTCAGTGACTCGGGGGAGGTCAAACCCCCGGTCAGAGAGGCCAAACGACCGGCGGCTAGCCGTCGGCGAGGCTGAGCACGGCAGAGGGCGTCGGAAATCCGCCTCCGGCGACGAAATGAGCGGCGGAGGGGCTTGGCGTGATGCTGGTCCTCGTCCGCATCCAACGGAGCCATCAGCTCGCGCCGGGGAGGACCAGATCGACGGCGGCGAGGGAAGTGCGGTGGCCGGAGTTCGGGCGTTGATGGAAACAAGGCTACGGTGCACAAGGGGAGGAGCTGGTGGCTGCTATGTGCTCCTGGGAGTTCAGCGAACACGGTGACACGTTCAGCTGCTAACTGGGGTGGCCCTGGCCGCGGAGGTGAAGAACCACGGCGGCGGTGAGCTCTCGAGTCCGGTGGTTGGTGGGGCTACGGCACGCAAACGAGGAAGATAGGAGAGGGGAAACGATGAGGTGCTCACAGCGGAGTCGAGGCAGAGCTCAGCAAGCTCGGGGAGGCATCAGGGACGGCGCATGGTCGCCGGCGATCTCGGCGGCCGAAGGAGGAAGAAGAGGTCGGGGACGATGCTATAGGGCTCCCGCGGTCGCATGAGTCGACAGAGAGGTTGAGGGAGGCACGGCGGAGCTCAGGGACGCGTCGGAGAGGCTCGGGGGTGGCGGTGGACGCAGCTGCGGCGGCGACGTGCTCACGGGTGCGTCGGCCATGGCGTCGAGAGGCGAGGGAGAGACGAAGGGAAAGAGTGAGGATGTCAGGGGGGTTCCAGACGTCTGCGGCGTGTCCTTGGCGGCGTCGCGCTGACGAGGGGAGGGCCAGGCAGGCAGGTGGCGTGGAGGCACGGCCGTGCGCGCGCGCCGGCCACACGCCTGGCCGATTGGCGCCAGGAGGACGACGGCGGTGGTGGGCTGGGCCTGGCAGGCCGGTTTTCTATAGAGCTTCTAGTGGGCTGCGCAGTAGGTAGGTCCAGGTAACTTTCTCTCCCTTCTCTTTCTATTTAGTTGCTGTTTTTTCTATTTTGTTATTTTGTTCTGGGCTTTATTAAAAATACTTAGGCACACTCAAAAATCATGAAACCAAGCATGGCTGCTGTTTAGAATAAATCCAACAGTAAACATTTTAGCTTATGATTATTTGAGCATTTAAAATAATATATAAAATTTAAATGCCCAAATGCAAGTAAGATATGATTTAATTCAAAATCCAGAATGGTCCTAGAAATATGTGCAACATTTTTGGCAGAGGTTTTTAATCAATCCAAAAATGATGAACTTTTCCAAGGGCATTTTGGGTTCATTGAAGAAGATTTTAATTTGACCCTAGTTAAATTCATTTAGTGCTAGGGTTTGAGCATCCCCATTTCAGGTTTCCTTTGAAAATAAACATGATGCAACAGACAGGTGCTATCCTAATGCAAGGTGAAGCTGGTGATGTGACAACTCACCCCCACTAAACAAGAATCTCGTCCCGAGATTCAGGACGTGAGATAAGAAATCAGAGGGGACACTAACTAACACAATCTTCTCAATTCAGCTGTCCTCCTCGGAGTTGCTGATTCATTGCATCATGTTGATCCTGACATCCTTGCTTTCAAAGCTTCATCCAACACGACAACAAAAGAACGTGAATTCTACAGGATTTGATCTTCTCGAAGAAAGAGCAATTCAAGATCAACTCATGGATTGAGACGTCGAAACATCTCTTGAGATGAGACACGGAATACACCTTCAGGGGAATGGAATGAAACAAACGATGAAGGTTCACCTAGTGGCAATAATTCCACACCTAAGAAGATGGTGATCGATACCACCAGACGGGGCACCTTAGAGAAGGTGACTCGTAGAGTTATTCCCTTAAGTGGCAAAAAGAATTACTTTTGATATAGAGATCATTGAAATTCCCTATACCAGCCTAAGGCAACACAATCGATCGTTTGACGGAGTTCGAGAGAATGACATTCTCGGACAGAATGGATGATGTGGACTACCTTGTTAAATACAACACAAGGGATGATTTTGGTTATCATCGGAAATGGATGGGACCCATGGTAAGTCCACTTTTGAGGATGATCCTGAACAGCAATTGCTGAGAATGGCAACCCATGGAAAATTGGCATATTGGCGGTGCAAGCTAGGAACAAAATGCAAATACTGGGAATGATTCTAGTAACTGGGAAGAAACCCAACAGTAGAGAGTAAATTGCTCTTTAAGAGGATATAGCGCAACCAAGAACACTGGGAGCAATCCCGGTTAGTGTCGAGGATAACACCTAGTGCTTGTGCGTGCTCTCAAGCACTTGAGCATTTCCATAATCATCAATGTTTTACCAATATCCGTGTCAAGGATCGTGGCAACACCACATACTACCATGATGAATAATAATGGACGATGCAGATGCAAAGGAAGACAACACTTCCTCAGATTTCACCTTAGCGGAGTCAAGGGGCAAAATCTGGATGATCGACCGAGAGACATTTAGCACTCCGCTTCTAATGTTCTCCTTGATGTGCTAGGTACCACGGTCAATGCTTAAAAGCATCAACATGGCCATCAAGTAAAGGTCGGACTTCGGAAGCACAAAAAGTCCATAAGGAACAACTAGGGAAGTAAATCCTACGAACTCCTTATAGGGAGGTGGCCAACTTCTTCAATCAAGATACCACAACAATAGGTCTTCCGGCTGGGTGGGTTGGCCACGACATCCACTTTACCGGTAATCGAGAGACCAATATTATAGTTCTTGGAAAATGCTCCAACCATCATAGATGCCTGAGATTCAGTTCTGGTTGGTGTCAGGTTATTCCAGACTTATCGAGTCTAGAAAGAATGAATGTTTGCAACACAATTCGACGAGACGGTGTTGCGAGATTCTCGGGGAGTGAACTACGATAGCAAGCTCCAAAACATGAGCTAGTTCTGCTACGTACCTGTGAACACGTTGTCCCAGACAAATGTGACCACATAGTAGTCTTATGATAAAATACTATCGAGTTCAGATTGGGAATCATCATTGGAGATAACGAAGTCTTGTGCATGTCCGTCCGGGCCCTTCGGAAATAGCATTTGAACTTCTTTTCTTTGAACAAATCAATCAGTGGCTTGGTGTGCTAGGGATACATACAGAATGAAGATGATCAGTCTATCAAACCATAGAATACTTCGCACGTATGCATGACTGACTTGGGGGTGACTTCAGAGGAAGTAAAACAAGCGTTCTCAAATTCACGGCGGCAACTTACATCAAGTACTCGTGAATCAGGGGAAGCCACTTCTTACATCAAGGCATCTACTTCATGAGCTAACACAAAAATGATGCTTACCAAAGTTTCCAATGTTAGCTTTAATGTTCAACATGAATCATGGAGAGATAAGGATGTTTGTTGATGGGCTCAACAATAATTCATCCAGGTTTCCATATAGATGGAATTCCATGACAATGTGAACAAAGTGATAGCATTGGTCAGACCCAAAAGATATAATGGTGTATGCTCAAGGGATCAACCACGAGTAAGACAACATTATGAATTTCGTTGGTTCTGATTTGACTTAACGATAGCCCACTCTCAAGTCAAAGTTTTGTCAAGACAATGGATCCAACAACTGGTCACGAGGATCAATCGATGAAGATATCATCTTTCTTCAACACACACACAAAAGATATCCCTTGGAAGGAACTAAGTCAGCCAAGCTTTTATCTTCCAACTCTCCAAGTTGTTGTTTAGCTTAACCAACTAGTTCAGGGTATCCAATACAGATTCTCGGAGATAGGGTGGTTTACAAGAACACCAACTTGATCACGAATTCAACATAGCGGTCAGGGAACAACCTGGTAATACTTCCGAGAAGATTTTCGGAAAATCACGAACCACCAACATGTTATTAAGCTCGAGAACAATCTTGCTTTCCAAGACAAGACGATATGATCAAAAGGAGGAGGGATTTATGCAATCCTAACTCATTGGTCAACGAGTTCACCAGAAAAATGGACTAGGTAGCACGGTCAATCTTAGAATGGTGATTAGTAACCAACACACTAAGAATGAAATTGTTGTCCTTTAACTGCCAAGCAACGAGATTTCTAGGGGTATTGATTTCACACATCACAATTCACTTGTCGGTATTCCGGTTACCAAAACACGGAGACCGAGGAATGAACGACGATGGTGAGAAGTATTACTGTATCAAGAGTTCATAGGATGATGTGCAATTCCCATGACATTCTGGACATAAAGATGGTAATATTCCAAGATAGAACAGATTAGAAGCTGAATTAACATTCTTCATCTGCGGAGTACAACTTCTTTGACCCAATCCTGGATATGAATATGGTACTGGGGTTTGGTTCTCCTAGTCATTCCAGAATAGAATGGAAAAGGAGACAACTCAAGGAACATATAACTTCTGAGTTGTGGATGCATAGATTAACATGTCGAACGAGTTCAACATATTTCTTCCGGGTAAGCCATGCAGAAATAGAATTGGCAGAGTCACAATATGAATGGAGTACTACTCAGGAGCACTCTGGTTGTGATCTTTTGGTTCGAGAGAACTTCTGCCAAGGGTGGTTCATGGTATTTGGAAGAAGGATATACCACGGACCTCGAGGACTATCACAAGGTTACTAATATCCTAAAGGGACGAGCAAATACTACCAACATGAAGTAGGTAGAAAGGATCTTGGGTTCAAGAACCCAGGAATAGAATGCCTACTAACTAAATGGTATCACGGGATGCTTTCGAGAATAATGGCCAGAATCATTACACTGGAATATAAAACATTGCTGGATTACTGGGTGATCTTCTAAGATACTTAGGGTCATAATAATAACTCCAACATATGTGTCGAGGTAACAGAGTACCACAACTCACCGCCTAGTGTGATTAATCTGGCCTAAAAGGACATTAAGAACGGATAGGAATGATTTGCGAATGCATCAGACTATTTAGAAACCTGGGATGACTCGGACAGCATAACGGCTGCAAATGCTCGAAACTACTTTTGAGATCCAAACAAAAGGGTAGCATAACCACTTATCATCATAGAGTCAAGGTTCTGAGACCAACAGTTTAACAGACAGAAGTACTTGAGACTGAACTGAGAGTTGAATCCACATTAACGTGATCCTGATAAATAGAATGAGAATCCTAGTTTCTTAATCCCCGTAGAAGAAGAAGGTGACTCAGATCAGAAGGTCATAGGGTAGAGAAGTAAAAAGAGCCTTACGTTCCCTTCCACAATCAATTCCCTTATATAACTAAAGAATTTCTAGACACGACTCCGACCAGTTTGGCTTGCTAATCCTACAGGCAGTCAGGCTCTGATACCAAAGCTGTCGGGACCCCGATCCTAAGCCACACAGGTCTAGCCTGTAACACATCATATCACTTTGTGGCCTAACGCACGGTATCCCCACGGGTGCCACCTTACCTGGCCCGGGACCGTTTGCGCATTTTGGCACACGTATATGATAGTGTCACTAGCATCCATATGACAGAGAACCCGAGCCGACATGACCAGTTATAAACCAAAAGTGGCTCTAAATTACAGAGACAGGCATACATGACCCAGCAACGAACGTGTCGGTCATCAACGTATGAACCCAAGTCGTAGCAAGCTACAAGGACTTAAAGGAGCAACGCGTTCCCCTAAGGGACAGACACGGGAACGAAGAAGGACACATGCCGGCCAGCCTAAATGTTCCGGAGCAGTAGCAAGCTACCAAGGCTCACTGGAAACACTAGGAGACATTTCCCTGTAAGATAGGCTACCAAAGGTAAACAACTAGGTGTCGGATCCCACACATAGCAATACACATTACACGTACGCATAACATGCAAGTATGTGTTGTACAACATGGCATCACAACATAACTCAACAACTCATATAGATAAAAGCCCAGAAGAGCCATCATAGCATTTATTACAAACGGAGGTCACATGACCCAACATACAGAGCATACAGGCAACGGAAGCATAACATGTCTGAGTACAGACAACTACAAATGAAAAGGACTAAAAAGCCTGACTATCTACAAGACCCTCCCAAGGGCACAAGACCGTAGCTGAGGTAACAAGCTAAACGTCGAAGTCCACGCGGAACCACTAGTGAGACTGGAGTCTCTCTGCAAAACATAAATTAAGCAAACGTGAGTACAAAGGTACTCAGCAAGACTTACATCAGAACTATCTACATATGCATTAGTATCAACAAAGGGGGGGGGGGTGGAGTTTGACTGCAGCAAGCCAGCTTTGACTCGGTGGCTATCCTAAACTACAACTACAAGTAACTCTTTGAGGTGGCGCACACGAGTCCACATATTCACCAATCAATACACCACTATGGATCCGCTCCCGTCTCCCTACGAGAAGGCCATCCATAGCACTCACGCTTATCTTGCGTGTTTTAGGGTATCCACTTTCACTTGTCTATGAACTGTAATAGGCAACCCAGAAGTCCATTACCGCGGACACGGCTATTCGAATAGATTATATATAAAACCCTGCAGGCGTGTACTTCTTCACACATGTTTCCACCACTTAGCGTCTGCACACGACATGTGCTCGGCAGACTTCAAGCGAAAGCCGACGTGGATGTAGACCACGACCTAACCAACCACTCAAGTCTCTCGTCCAGGTTTATCGCCTATTTGGGTTCCATCCGTGGGGAGATCCGGCCGGGGTGTCGCTCACGGCCCCAAACGATGTGTACAGGGTTCCCGCGTCACCAAACGGGCGACCGGTACACCGTGCCACGTACCTGCCGTGTCACAGCCCACCCCGAGGGTCAGCACTGTGCACGACCTCCAGTAAATTACAAACACCAGAAACTAGTTGCAACTCCTGGACAGAGAACAAGGGCAGTCAATAAGTCGAGCGGGGTCATATTTCAGGGCCCAATGTGTGGTAGTAACTGTTTCATGGATCAACCAACACAGAACTCAGTTCCTGAGGACGGCTTCAATGAGACAACCCACCATGTACTCCTACATGGCCTCTCATCGCTACCTTTACCAAATCGTGTTCACACACTTAGCTCACAACAGCAGGACATGTTAACCACATTCCAATTCATCCCCGATGAATCAGACCTGACACAACTCTAAGCAATAGCAGGCATAACCAGAAAGCATGAATGAGTAGGCACAACATGGCTCAAACAACTCCTACTCATACTAGTGGGTTTCAACTATTTACTGTGGCAATGACAGGTCATGCAGTGGAAAGGGGTTCAACTACTGCAGCAGGTAACAGTTATGGCGTTGTTGTCCTAATGCAGTATAAGAGAGCAAGAGCGAGAGAGTGGGATTGTATCAGAATGCCCAAAGAGGTTTTGCTTGCCTGGCACTTCTAAATATATCAATGAGTCTTCATCGGTGTCATCGAACTCATCGTCGGAACGTTGTCTACTGAGAGGGGACAAAACCGACAAACAGAGGAAGAACACAATCAATGCAATGCGACAATATGATGCATGATCATGACATGGCAATATGTTGTTGATTGAACTAATGCAACTAGCAACACAATTAAATGAAGTTGGTTTGAACCCAAGGTTCAAATTCAAACTCCATATGTGGTTATTTAATTATCTTTTAATTTATTTGTCCTGATCAGCAGGTTTAACTTCTTTAAACATGCATGAAAATGCCATAAACAGATTCCTTGAATTTTTCTGATCATTTTTCATATATAAATTATTTTCATCTGAGCTACGGTTGATTTTATATGATTTTTAGAAGTTTTGAATATTTTCTGAAATAAATAAATCATTTCTGATTTATTTAAAATCGCAGAAAATAGTTACTGCGTCAGCACTAGGTCATGCTGACATCAGCAAGTCAACAGGGGCTGGTCCAGTCAAACCTGACCAGTGGGGCCCACTGGTCAGTGACTAAGGGCTGGTTTGTGTGCATGGCAGGTGGGACCAGTCGGTGTTGACTTGACCAAAGTCAAAACTGGCATGTGGGGTCCACCGGATTAGTACTAAGCTAAACAGGAAAATTAGACTAACCTAACTAGGTGCGAGGGCCCACATGTCAGTGTAAGTAGGGTTAATTAAGCTTAGCAAAACTTAATTTAAATTAACAGGGCCCAGGGCCCACTTGTCAGCGACTCGGGGGAGGTCAAACCCCCGGTCAGAGAGGCCAAACGACCGGCGGCTAGCCGCCGGCGAGGCTGAGCACGGCGGAGGGCGTCGGAAATCCGCCTCCGGCGACGAAAAGAGCGGCAGAGGGGCTTGGCGTGATGCTGGTCCTCGTCCGCATCCAACGGAGCCATCAGCTCGCGCCGGGGAGGACCAGATCGACGGCGGCGAGGGAAGTGCGGTGGCCGGAGTTCGGGCGTTGATGGAAACAAGGCTACGGTGCACAAGGGGAGGAGCTGGTGGCTGCTACGTGCTCCTGGGAGTTGAGCGAACACGGTGACGCGTTCAGCTGCTAACTGGGGTGGCCCTGGCCGCGGCGGTGAAGAACCACGGCAGCGGTGAGCTCTCGGGTCCGGTGGTTGGTGGGGCTACGGCACACAAACGAGGAAGATAGGAGAGGGGAAACGATGAGGTGCTCACAGCGGAGTCGAGGCAGAGCTCAGCAAGCTCGGGGAGGCATCAGGGATGGCGCATGGTCGCCAGCGATCTCGGCGGCCGAAGGAGGAAGAAGAGGTCAGGGACGACGCTATAGGGCTCCCGCGGTCGCATGAGTCGACACAGAGGTTGAGGGAGGCACGGCGGAGCTCAGGGACGCGTCGGAGAGGCTCGGGGGTGGCGATGGACGCAGCTGCGGCGGCGGCGTGCTCACGGGTGCGTCGGCCATGGCGTCGAGAGGCGAGGGAGAGACGAAGGGAAAGAGTGAGGAGGTCAAGGGGGTTCCGGACGTGTGCGGCGTGTCCTTGGCGGCGTCGCGCTGGCGAGGGGAGGGCCAGGCAGGCAGGTGGCGTGGAGGCACGGCCGTGCGCCCGCCCCGGCCACACGCCTGGCCGACTGGCGCCAGGAGGACGACGGCGGTGGTGGGCTGGGCCTGGCAGGCCGGCTGGCTACAGAGCTTCTAGTGGGTTGCGCAGTAGGTAGGTCCAGGTAACTTTCTCTCCCTTCTCTTTCTATTTAGTTGATGTTTTTTCTATTTTATTATTTTGTTCTGGGCTTTATTAAAAATACTTAGGCACACTAAAAAATCATGAAACCAAGCATGGCTGCTGTTTAGAATAAATCCAACAGTAAACATTTTAGCTTATGATTATTTGAGCATTTAAAATAATATATAAAATTTAAATGCCCAAATGCAAGTAAGATATGATTTAATTCAAAATCCAGAATGGTCCTAGAAATATGTGCAACATTTTTGGCAGAGGTTTTTAATCAATCCAAAAATGATGAACTTTTCCAAGGGCATTTTGGGTTCATTGAAGAAGATTTTAATTTGACCCTAGTTAAATTCATTTAGTGCTAGGGTTTGAGCATCCCCATTTCAGGTTTCCATTGAAAATAAACATGATGCAACAGACAGGTGCTATCCTAATGCAAGGTGAAGCTGGGGATGTGACAGACACTCTCACGTAATAATGAGTGGGGCTGTACACGCCCCGGAGTCTCCGGAGAGCCGCCCTCAGGCCTTGGGGGCTCCCTCCCACGTCCTAGTGGCATCACTTAGCTCCGTGCTGGTGAGAAGACTAAATTAGGTGTCGGACACGGCCGTTCATTTGGTTTCTGGAGTTGGCTTGCCCATGTATTCCCTTTTTAATGGATTCTGAAAGGTTTTGGCGTTTCTCGATTGCTTGGTTTTGATTTCCCTCTGTGGTCCTTCTCTCATTTTTCGGGAGAGCGGCAGTTGCACGGTGCTCTCCTCAGCGCTCCCCCTTTTAGCCTTCACGAGGCGCCCAAACCAGGGCTTGTGATTGGCACGCACCCCGTCCTCATGTCCGTGCCCCACGGGTACCGCGACAAGGGGTAGCCTACCATGCTCAGCTCACGTCAAGGGCCTCGAGCAGTAAAGGATAATAACCACCTAACGAGTTTTTGCAGCCTCACTAAGGGTCAAACTTCACGGATGAAGGCAATCCCAAGTGTGTCAAGATAGGTCTCCTCGCCCTAAAAACTGTGTAACACATAGATTGCGCAACAATGGACAGAGACACTAAGCATGGTGTTGAATATCATAAAGTCACAGTTCATTACATGCCCTTCCAGGGCTCCGTACTTGTTTGTAACATGCGGAGGGAAAGAAAAACCAAGAACGGCAGGCGACGACCCTTGAGGCGCAACTGCTCCCGAGGACCTGCACCCCGAGCTCAGCCGGAGTCCTCCTCACGCTTCACCTAAGCATGACGGCGAGACAACCCAGCACCACCTTCCAGGCAGGCATGGAGGCGGGGCGGCTGGTTGTAGCCGCCACTGCTGGAGCTGCCGCTGAAGGAGGAGCCGTCGTAGCTGGGCGAGATGCGTCTGTCACCCAGGCCAAGCACCTCGCCGCCGCCATTGTCCTCGGGGCAGCACTCGGCGCGTCACCTGTCTTCCCAAACACCCTCATGAAGAGGGTCGAGTCGTCGCCATGTCTGAAATTAAGGGTGCACTATCCGCCCAAGCCGCGCGCGTGGGCAAACGCCTGCTAGCCGCGAGCCAAAGTCACGGCGCCCAAGGTGGATACCTCCACCGCGACCCACGAAGCCCTGCTACAACAACCATCCACTTGCAGCCCAAAGCCTCCGGAGCTCGCAACGAGAAGTTCGCCCGCAAGGGAGCGCGGGAGCTGGAGCCGGGTGCCGACTAGGCTCTCCGACCACACGACAAACTCCAACGTCACCTCCGCCAAGTGGAGGCGTGGCTGAGGAGGCCTGGCGGCCCCGGAGCGCCTCCCTTCATTCATGGGACTATCGGCGCCACGGCGGCCCCCGCCGCTCGAAGGGCCGCCGCAAAGGTTACCAGGAGCGGCTGCGGCACCGTGGGGGCCCGCTCACGCCCGCTAGCGGCTCCGGCAGGAGTCGCGGCATGCTTGCGGGGACGGCCTTGTCCCCTCTTAGCCGGTGGTGAGTCGGGCCCCTCTTGCTGGGCCTTCCCTTTCTCCACGGACGAGAACTTCCTGGGCGGCACCATAAGCAGCTCGGCCAGGTGAAGAGCAAGAGAGAAGAAGAAGCGAGAGGAACAAAGGAAGAAGATGGGCGGCAAGGACACCCCACTCGCCACCTTATTTATAGCTAGGAGAAGGTCAACCGTCGGCCTCCATAATCGCAGGTAATGATGATCCTCTACGCATGCAGGGACTTGTCAAGTCGTCCAGTCTCCGAGGCTGCGTGGGGAAGTGGAGATGCCCACGTCCCGTCAATCGCCATGCGTCAGTCAAGGCCGCAGGCTTTTTAGGCCCACGGCACTTCGCACTTGACCCTTGGCTTCGCCGTGAAGCCAAGCCCGAGCGCACCTTGGGCCTGGGGGCTACTGTCGGCATCTTGGGAACGGGGGTACACAGACTTGCCTGCGTGCGGACCAGGGCGTGGCTCTCCAGGCGGCCTGGTACGGCCCGGCATCTTCAGCGACCACTCAAGACCCTCGCGAGGGGCCAAGCCTCGCAAGGTGGACGACACAAGGCATCCCCTGGGGCGGCCTCACTAGGCTGGCTCGTGAGGATCGGAGATATCGAGGCGAGGGACACCTCACGAGGCCCTCGTGACGTGAGTAGTGATGACCAAGGTCAGGCGGGTGCCAGTTGGTGTAGAGTGTCAGTTTCATCTTTGGTGCTAAAGGAGTAGGTGCAGGCGAAGAGTCCCGAGGAATCAGGCAATGGTTTCCATCGGTGCAACAAGACCAAGACCAGTAGGATGGCAGAACGGAGGTCATCACGGAGCCCACGACGGCGTCACCACCAGAGACTTTGGCAGGCGAAGACCACCTTTTGTCAGGATAGCTTGTACTAGCTGTCCCCCTTTGAATTTGGCCGTTGTGGGATCCCTTCCTGCTCTATATTTGGGAAGAGGACCTGGGCCACTATAAATAGGACTAGCCACCACCATTGAGATCATCTTGAACTGATCAGATAGAAGGCCACACACCACAAGCTCGCCTGAGCACAAGAACCCCTCTCCTCAGGAGGCAGTTCATCCATGTACTAGTTCTTCATCATCCTACAAGGCAATCCACCACACCACACTAGATTAGGGTATTACACCACAATGGTGGCCCGAACCAGTATAAACTTTGTTTCCCTTGTTCCTTGGATCTGACGAGCTAGGCCTAGGGTTGTTGGGTAGACGAGCTAGGGCAGAAGGAGAGATCTTCGTGCGCACCCTGGAGTTCGAACCTTAAGGGTTTTGCTGGAACACGAGATCCGACAGAGGGCTCTCTCCCCTAGCTTGGAGATGAAACACCCGAGCGACGTTACACAGCCGGCCAACTTCTGCATCTCCTTGAGGTTCTTGGGCGGACTCATCATTTCTATGGCCTTGAGCATTTCGGGGTTTGCCTCGATCACTCGGTGCGACACCAAGAAGCCCAAAAGCTTGCCTGACGGGACGCCGAACATGCACTTTTCCGAGTAGAGCCGCAGGTCTACCTTGCGCAGGTTGGCGAAGGTTTCTTCCAGATCTGTGGTAAGGGTTGCGGCCTCCTGAGATTTTACCACGATGTCATCTATGTATGCCTCAGTGTTCCTCTCGAGCTGTTTCCCCAGTGCGATGTGCATTAACCACTTAAAGATTGCTCCTGCATTCCGCAACCCAAACGGCATGCAGGTGTAGAAGTATACACCACACGGGGTGAGGAAGGCAGTCTTCTCGATGTCTTACAGCGCCATCTTGATCTGGTGGTAACCTGAGAAGGCATCCAGGAAGCACAGTAGGCCGCACTCGGGGGTGGTGTCGATGATCTAGTTGATGCGGGGCAGAGGAAACGGGACTTGCGGACAAGCTTTGTTGATGTTGGTGAAGGTGCAGAGCATCGAGAGAGCGCCTGAGCCCGCGGTGGAAGCTGGGTGGTCCCCTGAGTCGAAGGCGAGGTCGGTCTTGGGCGCCGCCGATCCAGGAGGAGCCCCCTAGCGTATGGAGGCGACGTACGCCTGGCGAAAGATATGCTTGATCTGGCAGCCGAAGGGTGGCACTTGGGAGCCGCCGAGGAGGGACGAAGAGGTAGCGCAGCTCCTCCCAGGATGCCATGGATGATTCTGGCAAGCTGAAAAACCAGGAGCGCGGCACGCCGGTGAGCGCCATGGGGAGTCAGCTGGCCATGACCTTGCTGTCGCCGCCGGCCGCCGAGATGGCCTCTTTGTAAGCCTGGAGGAAGACGGTCGGGTCCGCTGCCCCGTTGTAACGGGGTGGTAGATCTGGCCTAAACCTAGGTGGCCACTACACCCGTCGTAAGGCGGGGGTGAAGGCCGGGTGGCCCGGATCGCCGCCGCGCGCGGCTGCCAAGCCGGTCGGAGGAGGCACGCCTGCCATGGTAACTTGGTGGACGAAGAGCGGGACGGACGGGAAGGAAATTTCGGGACACCCCTACCTAGCGCGCCAAATGTCATATCTTGGGTTCCGGCAAAACCCTTGAGGTTTGAACTCTGGGGTGCGCACGAAGATCTCTCCTTCTGCCCTAGCTTGTCTACTCGCCGATCCCTAGGCCTAGCTCATCAGATCGGAAGAACAAGGGACACAAGGTTTATACTGGTTCAGGCCACCGTTGTGGTGTAATACCCTAATCCAATGTGGTGTGGTGGATTACCTTGTAGGCTGATGAAGAGCTAGTACATGGGTGAATTGCCTCCTGAGGAGAGGGGTTCTTGTGCTCGAGTGAGCTTGTGGTGTGTGGCCTTCTAATCAACTCAAGATGAGATGATCCCAATGGTGGTGGCTAGTGCTATTTATAGTGGCCCGTGTTCTCTTCCCAAATATTGAGCGGGAAGGGATCCCACAACGGCCAAATTTGAAGGGGGGCAACTAGTACAAGCTATCCTGACAAAATGTGGTCTTCGTCTGCCAAAGGCTCTGGTGGTGACGCCGCCATGGGCTCCGCGATGAACTCCGCTCTGCCGTCTTGCTGGTCTTGGTCTTGTTGCATCGATATGGAAACCTTTGCCTGATGCCTCGGGACTCCGCGCTTGCACCTGCTCCTTTAGCACCAAAGAGGAAACTGGCACTCTACGCCCGCTGTCACCCGCCTGGCCTTGGTCGTCACCGTTCACGTCACGAGGTACCCCTGGCCTTGATATCTCCGATCCTCATGAGCTGGCCAAGTGAGGCCTCCCCAAGGGATGTCTTGCACCGTCCGCCTCGCGAGGCTCGGCCCCTCGCGAGGGTCTTGAGTGGTTGCTAAAGATGTTGGGCCGTACCAGGCCGCCTGATGAGCCACCCCCTGGGCCGCAGGCAGGCAAGTCTGGGTACCCCCGTTCCCAGAACGCCGACAGCGGTCTTGGTCTTGTTGCACTGGAATGGAAACCTTCTGCAAACTCCTCGGGACTCTATGTTTGTGCCCGCTTCCTTAGCACCAAAGAGGAAACTGCTATACTACGCCAGCTAGCGCCCGCTTGGCCTTGGTCGTCATGGCTTGCATCATGCAAACCTCACGAGGTGGGGGTTGCATAGGTTTCTCCGCTCCTCGGGAGCCAGCCAGCCAAGGCTGCCCCTTCTGGAGGTCTTGGTGTCGTCCGCCCCGTGAGGCTTGGCCCCTCGCGAGGGTCTTGAGCGTCGATGCTGAAGATAGGCCGTACCAGGCCCGAAAAGGAGCCACGTCATGGGCCACAGGCAGGCAAGTCTGGATACCCTGGTTCCCATAACGCCGATAGTAGCCCCCGCGCCCAAGGCGCGCTCGGACTTGGCTTCGAGACGAAGCCGAAGGGCAAAGGTGAAGTGCCACGGGCCCCAATCGCCTGCGGGCTCGGTTGACGCATGGCGCCTAGATTGGACGTGGGCGTTTGGATTGGATGCGGGTGTCTCCACTTCCCCATGCCGCCTGGTAACTGCTCGACTTGGCGGCTGCCTGCTACCAGCACAACCTTGCAAGACTCGCACGCCGCGCCCAGACTCGTCCTTCCCTGCGCCTCTCCATCTTGCGACCCTGCCGCCTTCTTCCTTGATTCGGTGCCTCGCCAATCTTCCTTTGGCCTCCATGGCCCCTAGGACGAAGAAGAACAAGGGGAAAAGTAGCGCTCCCGCCGAGTCTTGGCCCGACTGGGAGCATGCGCTCGACCGGTCGACGGTGATTAACTCGGAGGGGCTGGCCATGGTCCGGCCGGCTCTCGCAGCCGGCTCCAATGAGTGGAAACGATGGTGGTCTAGCCCGCTTCCCGACGCATGGAGGACATGGAAGCCACTGAAATCCCTATCCACCTCCACGCTCTTCTGGCTGGATTGGTCCCCCCTTTCTTCGATTTCTTCAACGTCGTGCTTACACATTACCAGATCCAGGCGCTGCATCTGGATCCCGCGTCCATCGTCCTCCTTGCCGCCTTTGCCTTCATGTGCGAGGCCATGGTAGGCATCGCCCCATCTGTCTCTCTGTTCCGCCACTTGTTCTTGCTCCACCTGATCGAAAACCGCCAATGCTCGGGGTGTGTGGCCTTCCAAGTTGAAGTGGCGACGTCTGGCTTGGTATCGACTTGGCGCTCCATCCGGATGTGAAGGGGTTCCGGAAACGATGGGTGTTCGTGGACACTACCACTCTTAGTCCCTTGCTTCTGCTCCCACGAAGACCAGCGGAGCCCAGCTCCGGCTTGTGCCATGAGGAGCTGGTCGACCGGTGGCTCGTCTTTGTTTGGACCAGGCTGGCCAGGCTAAGAAGAGCTGGTGTGATCGCTCCAATGGTGGTGAGGGAGTTTGTCGGGTAGCGCATCGCCCCGCTCCAGTGCCATTATCGCCCGATGTGGACTTTCTCTGGCCCTGAAGACCGGATAAGGGTTCAGGTGCCTTCACTCCCCCTTGAAATGATGTGTGCAGTGCTTGAACTCCTGACTGGTGACCCGGCGCCTACCAAGCTCCCAAAGAACGGCTGCCTCCTGTACAACTGCTCGAACAAGGAGAGCTTCGTTAAGCAGATGCCCCTCTTCGACGAGTGGGGGCTGCGCCTAGAGGGCTTTGGAGGGACTCGTGGGAACCATTTCTTGGTGACTCCAGTACTTGACGACCCTACAACGCACGCCCCCAATGCGAGTGTAGAGGGGCGGGTGCCACCGGGCCCTCCTGAAGCGATTGGCGAGGAGAAGAGTTCGACATGTGTTCCTGAGGTAGCTGCTCCCGGAGCCCCCGCGTGCGCTCCCGAGGTCGCCGGTTGCTAGCAGGCGCGCCCCACAGCTACTGGCGAAGCCTTGCGCGCGAGCCCGGCATGCGCCTCCAAAGTGACGCCATGTCCCCGAGCTGCGGGGGATCATGCCCCACTCTTAGGCCTACTTCGCCCGGATCTAGAGGTACTTCGCAAGAAGAGAAAGCTGCGGGGCCACGACAGCAGTGGTTTTCGGCCCCTAAAACAGAGGAAATACGAAGCAGTGAAAACGTAAGTGCCTTATCTTTGTGGTTCTATGTGTGCATTGCCTCTTCCTGATCTTGCCTCTCCAGGGCTCCTCCGATCGAGGCGACGAAGGCTCCTGAGGTCCACCGCTCGAGGGCTCCTGACCCGTTGCCTGCTTCGAGCTCCCCGCTCCATGTGTACGCGCGAGACGCGGCGACTACTTGTGAGGTTAGTGCACCTCCGGAGGGCAGACGGCCTCCTGTGTTCTTGCCTTGGAGCTACTTCCAAGGCACCGAGGGCGTGTCGAGGGCTTTCCCGTTCACCCTTGCATGCGGTTCGGCTTCCTTGACTCCAGGTCTGTCTTTGAGTGCTCGGGTTGCGCCACCAGGTCCGTCCGCGAGGGCCAATACAGAGGTTGGGGGAGCGCCAAATACTGGCCCCTCACGAGGGACGGGAAGGACTCCTTGTGCCCCCTCGGTAGCCCCCTGCGCCGAGGATGGGTTTGGGCGCGTGCTGGAGCTCGCGCACGGACATAGTGCCGTTTGTCACAACCTTTTCCATGAGGCTGCAGGCGCACTTGGCCGGCTTGGGAAAGAGCTCGCCGATGTCGATGCATGTCTCGAGTCGGAGAGCCTTCGCTTGGCGCAGGAGTGACACAAGCTAAAGGTGGCCATGAATCTCGAGCATCTTGAACATGAGCGCGCCAACGCGAAGGCCGCGCTGGAGCTCGCGGCCTCACGGGAGGCTTGTGCTCGGGCCTTGGAGGAGGCCAGGGTCGCCGACCTTCGCCGTGAGCCGTCGAGGAACGCGTGCGGGAACTTCAGGACTCTAATGCCACCCTTGAACAGCGGATCGAGGCACGTAGGGTCACCTTGGTGCTGATGAAGGGAGCGCCTTTCGAAGAGGAGGAGATCCGGAAGCGCGAAGAGGCGCTGATGCTAGAAGCCTCGGAGCGCAGCCTGGACCTTGAGCGGCTCGAGGTGAGGGAGCGCCAAGTGACCATGGCTGAGGATGTCGTTACTTTCCATGAGGCCAAGACCCAGGGGGATGTTGACCGGAGGGTGACGAAGGCTTGCGCGGTTCTTGCCTAACAGCACTGCTTGAAGCTGGAACTCCTGGGCGCCAAGGCTGACGGTAGGTCCGCCGCCCTCCGGGCAAAGCTGGATGAGGCAGAGCAGCGCGAGAGGGCCGCCAAGGAAGCCTAGGCCTTAGCCCAAGACGACCTGGCATCCGCCTGCGCCGACCTCCATTTGCACCAGTGGCAGATCGATGACGCTGCATCCCTTGTGAAGAAGAACGAGGACAATGTGTGCCACTGATTGACGCTTCAGCATGAGCACGCCCCGATGCTCCAAGCTCTCCGGGTGTCGGAGATATTGACCATGGGTACCCTCGGCGACTACCCTTGGTATTTTAAGACAAATGACAGCCGCCTGGTCCACTGCGGCCGTCTGCTCATCGAGCCGCCTCCTAGGGTAGCCTACCTTAGGAGCTGGCTGCCGGCAGGCGGCAGGGACCCAACAGGCGGCAACACCAACACCACCAGCCAGCAGGAGATCCCTATTCCTTCCCCAGGACGCGTGCTGGGGGAACCCCTGCGCGACGGGGGCGTGGCTACAGGAGAACATGTCCTTAGAAGATCTATAGGGGCGTGGCTACAGTGAAAGTGTACCTTATGAATATCTCCTAAGCGGCGGGTCACTGTAGCCACGCTGCCTATGACCAAGCATCAGTTAGAGGAGGACACGATCCCACTACCCGCAGACGGCGGGGCCAACAGGCGGTTGGCCCCATTGGTCAGCGGGTAGCTCATGAACAAGCCGCCCCTGGCAGGCGGCCGGGGGAGACGGCCGCCTGGTAACAGATGGCAATCCTCACCCTAGAAGTACAAGCCTCATCAAGATGACGGGATAGGGCGTGGCGGCAGCGTACGGCGGGAGGCGATAGTACTGTAGCCACTTCCTTCTCGACAAGGATGTCATCAGCTGAGGCACATCTACAGTGAAAGACAATCATGTAGGGCCCGCAGGCGGCGGGCCCCAGCAGACAGGCGGTAAAGCCGGCGCCAGAAGACAATGACGGCTGGGAGCCACACCGTCAAGATTACTGTTGTACCCCTGAGGGGTAGGCCTATATAAACCCCCCAGGGTCCTCCATGAGGAGGGGTTGGAAGAATACGAGGTTGAACCCTAGTATAGAGAGATAGGAGGTGAGCTAGCCTTGTTCATCTTCTCCCTTTGAACCACACAGCTCAAGGAGAAACCTTGTAGCTACCTTAGTGCTATCAGTCATGACGCGGAGCCCCCGCAGAGCAGGACTAGGGGTGTTATCTCCTCGGAGAGCCCCGAACCTGGGTAAGATCCGTAGGCATCCTAAGTTCCGATTTATCCCGCTTCCCGAGCCCGACGACATTCTTTTGACCCCATGCATGATAAGCCATCCGTTGGCATATGTCGTTCCAAAACCCCGACATTTGGCGCCCACCGTGGGGCCAGGTGCACCATCGTCCGGAGACATGTTCTGGATGGGAACCTTGTTCCTTCCTGGCGAGAATAGCCAGCCCGGCATGCCCGCTGGCGTGGAGACCAGGATGCTTCGTGGCGCTGAGGCTGCATGCGCCGTGACCGGGCTCGTTGATCTGCTCGGCGCTGTCCGCATCCACGACGAACCCTCTCCGGCGGCCGAGCCGGTGGTACCGGAGAGCCTCCTCGTCGAGCTCCTCGACAAGCTCCACATCGTCGACGAGTGCGCCTCTGACGTGGAGTCAGTAGGCTCTTCTGACCCACCAGTAGACATGATCGTCGACCTCGACACAAGGCTGGTCGACTCCTTCCCCGAGCACGTGGACATCATCAATGACCCCTCCCCGTTCTTCCAATCGGCAGCACCATCAGCACCGTCACGGAGATGCTCGTCACCGACCACGGCGAACCATCTAACAGGACGGGCCCAGACCCGCTCGAGGCCGCTCTGCAGCACCTCGCCGCCCCTGTCGCGGCGGGGGCAGACGGCGCGGCGTTGGAGGCACTCCGCGTCCCGCTCCTCGACAGCGCCAACAAATTGGCTGCCTCCCGACGCCTCATTGAAGCTTACCGCCGCGAAATGGACCGCGCCATTTGTGGCACGTCGGCTGTTGGCGAGCCTAACCGAGCCAGAGCCGTCCGCGATCGTGGCGGGCTGCTAGCAGACATGCTGGGGGCCCCGCGGCCTGTGTACCTCACTTCGTCGGAGAACCTAAGGGCTGCCCAGGCGGCGGTCGACGAGATGGGCCACTTAGAGAGAGACGAGCTCCGTTGCATGACCCAGCGTGCCCGCCAGCTCCTCGACGCTGCTGCCACACAGCAAGAGGCCCGTCGCCGGGTATCAGAGGCGGGCGCGCACGCAGACCACCGCCCTTTTTGGTGGGAGCAAGGAGCCACGTCTCGCTCTCCAACAGTCGGCGCCACCAACCGGCGAGACTCAGAGCCCACTGCCAGCCGCAGCCGGCAGACTCGCGTCACCATCGAGCGCGACGAAGACGGCCGCCCAAGGGCCGTAGAGCGGCGAGGGGAGCATCCGCCTCCTCCCAGACGGGAGAGGCGCGTGTCTCCTCCGCCTGCTGACTGGCGGGCCGCTTAGGCCGCCGCGAGGGGGTTGGGGAGAACGACGCCCGCCACCGCCTGGACCGTCTGGCTCGATCCCAGGCGGTTGAAGAAGAAGATGACCTCGGTCCGGCCTGCTTCGGCCCTCGCATCCGCAACGAGCCTTTTCCCAAGGGCTTCTCGCTCCCCAGAGACACCCCCAAGTACAACGGATCAGTGAAACCAGAGAACTGGCTGGTGCATTACTCCACGGCCGTCAGCATAGCCACCTGCAACAGACGTGTCGCGGTGAAGTACGTGCCCCTCATGCTCCAGGGCATGGCTCGGACTTGGCTGAACAGCCTTAAGCCCAATAGCATCAACGGCTGGCTGGACTTCACCGACGCCTTCACTCGCAACTTCACCAGCACCTACAAGCGTCCTCCCTAGCCGCGTCAGCTTTCCTTGTGCGTCCAAGGCCCAGACGAGTCGGCCCGCGACTATCTGACGCGCTGGGCAGAGCTGTGAAACTCTTGTGAAGGAGTGCACGAGGTCCAAGCCATCGAGTATTTCACGGCCGGGTGCAGAGAAGGCACCTTACTCAAACACCGGCTCCTTTGTGACGAGCCGGCCACGTTGGATGAACTGCTGAGCATAGCAGACAAATACGCCACCGCTGACTCCTCCATGAAGACTGAGCTGCAAGTGGATGCTTCTGGCAAGATGACCCTCCAACTTCCAAGACGCCGGCAGGAGAGTCCAGCCGGCGCCAGCAGACAAGCGACCAGAAGCGCAAGGCCCACGCGCCGGCTGTTAACAGTCGGCTGGTGGCACCAGTCGACGGACAGCAGCCCGAAGCTCAAGCAGGACCCAAGCCCAGAAGGGCGGCAAACCGGTGTGGCAACCGGCCTTCTCCTTTGATCAAGCCCTGGACGCCCCCTGCAAGTTCCACAGCAGCGCGAAGCCTTCCAACCACACAACGCGAAAGTGTCATTGGCTCACAAGAATTGCGAGGGGAGAAGCTCTGCCACCGCCGCCTGCTGGACAACCGGCCCCGCCTCCTAATCCGCCGGCTGCCCGTCCTAGCGGCCAGGTCCAGGACGAAATCCCAGAGGAAAACGGAGCCTATGTTGTCTTCACCAGCCAGACGGACGATAGGCACAGCCGGCGCCAGCAGCGCAGAGAAGTCAACACTGTTGCCGTCAAGGACCGGGATTCATGCATTGGTCTGAAAAGTCTGTCAGCTGGAGCCGAGAGGATCACCCGGCAGTCATGCCTTCGCCAGGGGCCTATGCCTTGGTCCTGGATGCCACCCTCTCCACTGACAGGCGGGCCTGTCATTTCTCCCGGGTGCTGGTAGACGGCGGCAGCAGCATCAACATCATGTACCGAGACACCATGGAGAAGTTGGGCATCAAAGAAAACCAACTTCATCCTACCAGGACCGTGTTCCATGGCATTGTGCCAGGCCTCTCTTGCTCACCAATCGGCAAGGCCAGGGTCGATGTCCTGTTTGGTGACAAGATGCACTTCCGAAGGGAGACGGTCTGGTTTGAAGTAGTGAACCTGGAAAGTCCCTATCACGTGATCTTGGGCCGGCCAGCTCTTGCAAAGTTCATGGCGGTCCCCCATTATGCCTACCTCAAGATGAAGATGCCTGGCCCCAAAGGAATAATCACCATAGCCGGGGACTACGAGAAGTCCATTGCATGCGCAACGGCTAGCAGCCGCCTGGCGGAGACCCTTGTCATGGCCGAGGAAAAATGCCGTCTGGAGCGACTGGTGGCAATGGCCGGCGAGCAGCCGGCCATACCAGCCGATCCCCGGGAGGTGGAGCCACAAGCCTCGTTCCAGCCAGCCAAGGACACAAAGAAGATTGCCTTGGACCCGTCTCACCCGAAGCGATTTGCTGTCATAGGGTCAAGCCTAGACAGCAAATAGAAAAGCGAGCTCCTCGATTTCCTCCGTGAGAATCGGGACATCTTTGCATGGTCCCCCAAGGACATGCCGGGTGTCCCGATGGATTTCGCCGAGCACAAGTTGCATGTGAGAGAAGATGCAAAGCCTGTCAGACAGCCGCTGCGCCGCCTGTCAGAAGAGAAGAGAAGAGTCGTTGGGGAAGAAGTCGCTTGCCTGCTAGCAGCCGGCTTCATCATGGAAGTCTTTTATCCCGAGTGGCTTGCGAATCCAGTCCTGGTGCTGAAGAAGAAGAACAAATGGCGCATGTGCATTGATTACACCAGCCTAAACAAAGCTTGCCCTAAAGACCCGTTTGCTCTGCCGCGAATAGATCAAGCGATCGACTCCATAGCCGGATGCGAGCTGCTGTCTTTCCTTGATGCTTATTCGGGGTACCACCAAATCAAGCTTGATCCAGCCGACCGCCTGAAGACCGCCTTCCTCACGCCTTTTGGGGCCTTCTGCTACCTGACCATGACGTTCGGCTTGAGAAATGTCGGCGCCACCTTTCAGCGTTGCATGCGGAAGTGTCTCCTCAAGTAGCTTGGCAGGAACGCCCACGTTTACGTGGACGATATTGTGGTGAAGACGGAGAAGAGAGGAACCCTTTTGGAGGATCTCCAAGAAACGTTTGAGAACCTGCACCGCTTTCGGATTAAGCTAAACCCGGAGAAATGCGTCTTCGGGGTACCGGCCGGCCAGCTCCTTGGCTTCCTGGTATCCGAACGGGGCATCGAGTGCAATCCGGTGAAGATCAAGGCCATTGAGAGGATGGAACGACCGACCCGTGTGCGGGATGTCCAGAGGTTCACGGGGTGCCTGGCATCTCTCGTCCGGTTGATCAGCCGGCTGGGAGAAAAGGCACTCCCCCTATACCAACTGAGAAAGAAGACCACGTGCTTCGAGTGGAACAACCAGGCAGACGAAGCTTTCCAGCAGCTCAAGCGACTGCTGTCCACCCCGCCTGTCCTGGCGGCGCCAGCGGACAAGGAACCCATGTTCCTTTACATAGCCGCCACCAGCCGGGTGGTCAGCACTATCATTGTGGTCGAGCTCCCAGAGGATGGCAGAGCCTTGCCCGTCCAGAGGCCCGTCTACTACTTGAGCGAAGTGCTGTCAGCATCCAAGCAGAACTACCCCCATTACCAGAAGATGTGCTACGCGTGTACTTCACCGCCAAGAAACTCAAGCAGTACTTCCAAGAGCATTCTGTCACGGTCGTCTGCACAGCCCCGCTTGCTGAAATCATGGGGAACAGAGATGCCTTGGGAAGAGTGGCCAAGTGGGCCATTGAGCTGGCCCCCTTCACCATCTTCTACCAGCCGCGCACCACCATCAAGTCGCACGCATTGGCCGATTTCCTCGTCAACTGGGCCGAAACCCGGTACCTGCTGCCTGTGCCAGACTCAACCCATTGGCGGATGCACTTTGACGGATCAAAGATGTGCACTGGCCTGGGAGCCGGCGTCGTCCTCACCTCCCCCAAAGGCGACAAGCTCAAGTATACCCTGCAGATCCACTTTGCCTCCACCAACAACGTGGCCGAATACAAGGTGCTCATCCACGGGCTCCGGATGGCCAAGGAGATTGGCATCCGCCGAGTGATGTGCTACGGTGACTCAGACTTGGTTGTCGAGCAGCCGTCTGGGGACTGGGACGCCAAGGATGCAAACATGGCAAGCTATCTCTTCCTTGTCCAACAGATCAGTGGACACTTTGATGGATGCGAGTTCCTCCACGTACCGCGGGCCGATAAGATGCAAGCCGACACCTTGGCACGAATTGGCTCCACCCGCCAAGCAATACCAGCCGGCGTATCTCTCCAATGCTTGCACAAGCCGTCTATCAAGCCTTCACAAGAGTCGGAGTCAATATTTATACCAGCAGACCCTGGAGCAGGCGGCCTCGCAACTTCGACAGCTGGCCCAGAGACAGCCCCAGCAGACGGACCACCTACAGCCACGCCAGTTCCTGGCCCGGGGACTGCTCCAACAGACGGCCAGGAGGCGCCGGCTCCAGCAGACGGCTCGGGGGCCTCGGATACACAGCAAGCGGCTCAGCCCAGCCCTCCGCCTCCCAGCCCAACCGCCCTGGTCTCTCTGGCCGAAGCAACAGGAGTCTCAGCGCCATCTTGGGCGCAGCCAATCCTCACATTCCTGCTCAAAGGAGAGCTGCCAGCAGAAGAGATTTGGCACGACAAGTTCAACGCCGGGCCTGAGCATACACCATAGTCAACAAAGAGCTTGCCAGAAGAAGTGCAACGGGCGTCTTCCAGCGCTGTGTAGAAGAAACAAAAGGGATGGCTATCCTGAAGGACATTCACCAAGGGGAATGCGGCCACCACGCGGCCTCAAGGTCTCTCGTAGCCAAAGCTTTCCGCCACGGTTTATTCTGGCCGACTGCTTTGGATGATGCCAAAGATTTGGTGAGAAAGTGCAACGGCTGCCAGCACTTCAGTTCCAAGCAACATTGCCGGCTTCTGCACTCAAGACTATTCTGATCACTTGGCCATTTGCCGTCTGGGACCTGGATATGGGAGGACCTTTCAAGACTGCCAGAGGAGGCCTGACACACTTGCTCGTGGCAATAGATAAATTCACCAAGTGGATCGAAGCCAAGCCAATCAAGAAACTCAATGGCCCAACTGCTGTGACATTCATTGCAGACATCACAGTCCGGTATGGTATACCGCACAGCATCATCACTGACAACGGCAAAAATTTTGCCAAAGGCGCACTTGCCCGTTTCTGTACAACACAGGGCATCCGACTAGACCTAGCGTCCGTTGCCCACCCACAGTCTAACGGCCAAGTCGAGCGCGCCAACGGCCTCATCCTGTCCGGCACCAAGCCCCGGCTGGTCGAACCTTTGGAGCGGTCGGCTGGCTGCTGGATCGAAGAACTGCCGTCTATCCTATGGAGCCTCATAACCACAACAAATCCACCGGCTTCACTCCTTTCTTCCTCGTCTATGGGGCCGAGGCCGTCATCCCAATGGATGTTGAGTTTGACTCGCCTCGCGTCACCATGTATACGGAAGCTAAAGCCAAAGAAGCACGCGAAGACGGCGTGGACCTGCTGGAGGAGGCTCGGCTGGTAGCACTCAGCCGCTCCACCATCTACCAGCAGGGTCTCCGCCGCTATCACAGCCGGTGAGTCAAGCCACGCTCCTTCCACGAGGGAGACCTTGTGCTTCGGCTGATCCAGCGAACAGCTGGCCAGCACAAGCTCTCGGCTCCTTGGTAAGGACCATTCATCGTTAGCAAGGTACTAGGCAACAATGCCTACTACCTCATTGATGCCCAGAAGCCAAGAGCGCGCAAGAGAGACGATTCAGGCAAGGAGTCGGAGCACCCATGGAACGCAAATCTTCTTCGTCGCTTTTATAGCTGAAAGACAGTATGTGTCGTGCTATCTAAAGTTATTTTGAGAATCAATGGGAACCCCGAGGAGTTCTCGGGGACTGCCCAACCCTTTATCTATATGATAAGAATTATGCCTGTGAATGATTGTTGTTCACTCCTTTGTCCGGCACCGAGCCTAGCAGACGGCCCGAGGACTGGCCGCCTAGCCCTATGTCTAGGGAATTCTCCTTAAAAAGTCAGACAAGTAATGTGATGGCATCCAAGCCCTCTCCTGCATCAAGTCACAGACTCGCAGAACGCGGCTGTCCGACTGGCAGGAGCCAAAGGCAAGAAATGGTGCCCACATGAAAAATGGCTAAGGAAAAAAGACATAGGGCCAGCCGGCCCCTCACACGAACCGCCGGCTATCAAGAAGCCGGCCAGTCGGTCCTAGGCTTGGCCAGACTGCCTTCCAGAAGGCAGGATACTTGCCCACCCAGAAAACAGCCAAGCCCCTGACCCAGCCACAGAACCACAAAGTGGCTGTCTGGCTGGCAGGGCGGCAGTTCAAGGAGACGGCAAGAAGAAAATCGCCACAAGGAAACTAGGGCCAGGCTAATCCTAGGATTCGGCACAATTGCATAAAGACCATGTAGCATTAAAAAATAATATTTACATCAAAAAGGCCTCAAAGGCCGCCTTGCAGTAATAACTTACTGATACACCCAGCGGGTGGAATTGTTCGGATTAACCCTACAAGTCTTACAGGGAAGCAGAAGATACAAAAGAGAAAAAACTTAAGGTGCGGCAGGCTGGGCAGGCGGCACGACGGAGCCGGCTTCCGGAGAGGCCGCCTGGTTGGTCTTGGTCTGGCCGTCTCCTACGGCAGGCGAGGCCATCACTCCTGGCCCACTTGTCGAGGATTGGTCAGGCTGGCGACTGGCTGCTGGGTCCGCCTGCTGGGAACTGGTCTCCTCGTCGCTGCCTACCTCCTCTTCGTCACCTTCACTGGAGGTGATCTCCTTGTCTGGCTCCTCCGACGCCGCCAAGTCCAACCCAAAGTTGCCAGGCGGCACCACATGGTCCCTGTCATCCAACTCCGGGATGAAGATGGAGGTGTCGGCATATTCGGCGAGGGCGGCGGCACGTTGGACGAGCTCCTTCTGCTCCACGGCCAGCTCAGGCTGGGCCTTCGCACGGAAGGTTTCCAGCTGTTCAAGGCTCAAGCCAGGATACCAACTCTTGGCGCACTCCAGGACGGTCCGCGCGCCAGCCCTTGCTGCGGAGCCCTTATAGGCCTCAAAGCGCTGGCCGGCCGCCTCCAGCCAGGCGGCCGTCCGACTGGGAGTGCGGACTGTTGGCACACCTGGCCAGAGGGCGGCCAGGACCTGGGCGCCAGCATGCTGCAGCCGGCGAAGCAGACGGCGGACTGGGAGAAGACGCACCCGAATGGCAAGAAGCTCCTCGGCCGGGGTCCTGGGCGCGTTGGGTGCGATCGCCCGGCCCGCCTGGCGCCTCGCAGCACGCTCGGCTTCGATGGCCTGGGTGGCGGCCACAGAATAACCCGGGAAGAACTCTGCCAAAACTAGAAGAAGGATCAGAAGAAAAGAAAGACGGCTGTCAAACGGCGAATATAAGATGAAAGGGTAGACGTCTCACCGTCAACCATGTCTCTAATGGCTACATAGCCGTCCTGGAGAGCCGCCTCTTTCTCAGCCCAATTCGAGCGCTCGGTCTTGAATTCGGCTCGCAGAAGTGACTCGGCATCCGACATCTTGCCAAGCTCGACCTTGTGGGCCGCCGCCTGGTCCGCTAGCTCCTTGGCCAGGCGGTGGCGGTCCTGAGCGGCAAGACCACGATCCTGCTCCTTAGCAGCCAGCTCCGTCTGGGCCTTGCCCAGTTGGTTGCGGAGGTCGGCTGCGACCGCTGGCAAGGGAGAAAAAAAAGAACGAATATCAGCAGCAAAAAGATAACCTTGGAGTTCCAAGCCGCCTGCTCAGCAGCCGGCTCGGAACTCGGGGACTACACCCAGCGGGTGCGCTGACGCGCCCACGCAAGGAGAAGAGGAGGCACTCACCTCGGATGTCTGCCAAGGCAGCCTGCAGCTGCGCCAGCTCCTGGCGATGAGCTTTGTAGGAGGCCACGCGAAGGTTGTGGTACTCCTGCAACAAGATGCAAGATCAGCTCATGACGTACACTTTGGAGTTCCAAGCCGCCTGCTCAGCAGCCGGCTCGGAACTCGGGGACTACACCCAGTGGGTGCGCTGACGCGCCCCCACAGAAGAAATTGAAGGAATAAAAACAGAAGAAAACGAAGCACACATACCCGAACGGAGGACCGCGTGGCGAGGAACTCCTGCACCGCCGTCTGCACGACGTTGCCCAAGGAGTTGATGTGGTCCAAGACGTCCCGCGATGCAACGATCCATGCGCCGCCTCCTCCGGACCTCCAACTTGATGGTGCCACGCTGGTCGCCTCATTCTCCGGCGCGGACGAGCTGGCCCTGTCGACCTCCACCTGCTGGGGCATAGAGACCGCCCTCGCAAGGCGCCGACGGGCTGGGGCTCGGGGGGCGGTTGCGGGCCAGTCACCAGCACGCCCCCAGCTGGCGGCACCTCCGTCCCTGTTGGCCGGCTGTCCTGCTCCCCGGCAGGCGGCACGGGAGGCGGCGGCGGCGTCTCCAGAATAAAGCAGTCGTCCCCCCTATCGCCTGGAGCCGGCTGCTTGTCAGCAGCTGGCGCCTGGGACGATGGCTCCAAAGACCCCGACTCTGGGCGGACGACGTGGCCCGCTGGCTGCTGAGGGCCCTTTCCCCGCTCTCGGACACGGACGGCGTCCGCCTCGGCCTTCTTGGCGGCTTCGGCCTCCGCCTGGGCGGCGGCTTCGGCTGCCGCTCGTTCACGATCTGCGGCCTCACGCTCCGCGCACGCCTCGCGGGCATTCCTCTATGTCGCCTCCCGAAGCGCGACGGCTGGATCCACGCGAGGGGGCGCAGGAGGGGCATCTGAGCCTCCCACAACAGAGCCCGCTGGCACCCGTGAGAGGGAAAGCGGTGCGTTGCACGGATATCCCCAGGGAACGGAGAGTCAGCCAAGAAGAGATCAGCAGTGAAAAATGAGTACCACGCAAAGAAAGAATGAAGAATACTTACCCGGACACAATCGGCCTGGCCTTGGGCATCTTCGGCATGTTTGCCCTGGCGGCCGCCTCCCGACGCCTCGTGGCGGCGGTCGACAGCCAGAGCTCTTGGGTGGGGCACCAGTCGGCCTTGATGAGGACCGCCGGCTGTGCCAGACGGCCCGGCCTGCTGGCTGGTGCGGACGGGTGCCTCCTCCATCTCCTTGTGGTCGTCCGGCCAGCTCTCGACGCCGCCTTCCGGCAGGGCGCCTGACGGCTGGCCTCCGCCGCCCGTCACCTCTTCCTCCTCCATGGCGGCGGCCCCAAGATCGGGGTTGCTTGTGTAGCTCTGGGAGCGATCCGGCTCCAGGGGGCGGCCCGGTTGGTCAGAGCCCGGCGCCGGCTGGCCAGGGAAAATCTTAGCAAAATGCCAAGACCAGACGGCTACAGCAGCCGGACGAAAAAGAAAGAAAACAGAAGGATAAAAATCTTACTGCGGGCGGCTGGTTGCCGCGGATGTACGGCGGCTTGCCGATGGCCCAGCCGGAGTCGGAGACCTTGCAGCTGGAGATGTGGTTCACTAGACAGGCCACCTCCCCGTAGGGCAGGGGCTTGGTGCACGTCCGGCTGGGGTCCCGGCGCCCGCTCATGTTGCAGATCAGGTGAGGGCGGTGCTGCAGCGGCAGCACCCGGCGCTCAGCAAACGTGAGCAGCAGATCCGCGAAGACCAAGCCCTCGCTGTCTCTCAGCTCCCGGAGATGGCGCAGCGCGACATAGGCGCCTTCAGTGAGGGTGGCAGGCCGGGTCCTCCAGGAGTCCCGAGGCTCGGCAGGCGGTCCCGGCACCCACTCCGGCAGGCAGACGAAATCTTGCTCGGGGTCGACGTTGGAGACGTAGAAGTACGTCTTCTGCCATTGCTTCACCGACGCCACAAGCTTCAGCGCTGGGAAGAAGTTCTTTGCCCCAGTGCGCTTCACCGCAATGCACCTCCCGCACTGGGCGGGCACGCTCTGGACGGCGGTGCCGAGCTTCACGCACAAGAGCTCAGTCCAGAGCTCAATGGTGGGGAGGATGCCGAGGTAGGCTTCACAGAGGACGACGAAGGACGAGAGAGTCATCACCATGTTCGGCGTGAGGTGGTGGGGTTGGATATGGAAGAAGTCCAGGAAGGAGCGGAAGAAACCGCTCGCCGGGAGGCCATATCCGCATGGAAAGTGCGAGCGGAAGATGACCCGCTCGCCTTGTCGTGGGGCCGGCCTGATCTCCGCCACCGGCGCCAGGCGCACGGCGACCCTGTCGGCCGGGGGCAGCTTCCGCGACCGTCGGAGGACATCAACATGCTCCTGTAGGACCTCACTTCCGTCCCACTGGCCGTGGTGTCGGGGAGGTGCCGGAACGGACATGGCTTGGGCGGCGGCTCGCTGCGACGACGACGAGAAGGGCGGGGAAGAAGAAGGAGGATGGGGGAGAGTGAGCGCGAGAACGGCGCCAGCCCTCTCCCCCGACCCCGCACGAGGGGGCGGGCGTGGGAATTAGCGCGAGAACCGCCCCACACCCCGCACGAACCCCGATTTTCTCGCGTCTAATCCGCGTGCATTAAATGTGCGTGGGAGGGTAATCGATTACCCCTGCCACTGTGGATCCGCGTGGGGCCCGAGGCCCTATAGTGGCGGGCCCCGGCCCGCTGTTACGTCCTGTCACGCTCGTGGGATGGCGACGTGTGGGAGCTGCCAACGGTCTGCGGGCCTGTTCGACTGCCCGCTGACCAGGCGGTGCCTTCTCGCCGAAGACTCCAAGACGACGGTTCGGCTGCTGGGGGCCGGCTCCAGCGGCGCAGGGCCGGCTGTCAGCAGATGGATATCCACGGAAGACAAGTGAAGGACGTTGGGCCTGCCTAAGAGGGGAAGCTGCTAGAACCCCTCGGCACCTCCAGCGCCCGCCTCGGAGTTCCACCAGCTTCGGGGACTACTGTCGGAGATATTGACCATGGGTACCCTCGGCGACTACCCTTGGTATTTTAAGACAAATGACAGCCGCCTAGTCCACTGCGGCCGTCTGCTCATCGAGACGCCTCCTAGGGTAGCCTATCCTAGGAGCCGGCTGCCAGCAGGCGGTAGGGACCCAACAGGCGGCGACACCAACACCACCAGCCAGTAGGCGATCCATATTCCTTCCCCAGGACGCGTGCTGGGGGAACCCCTGCGTGGCGGGGGTGTGGCTACAGGAGAACATGTCCTTAGAAGATCTATAGGGGCATGGCTACAGTGAAAGTGTACCTTATGAATATCTCCTAAGCGGCGGGTCACTGTAGCCACGCTGCCTGTGACCAAGCATTAGTCAGAGGAGGACACGATCCCACTACCCGCAGACGGCGGGGCCAGTAGTCGATTGACCCCATTGGTCAGCGGGTAGCTCATGAACAAGCCGCCCCTGGCAGGCGGCCGGGGGAGACGGCCACCTGGTAACAGACGGCAATCCTCACCCTAGAAGTCCGAGCCTCATCAAGATGACGGGATAGGACGTGGCGGCAGCGTACGGCAGGAGGCGATGGTACTGTAGCCACTTCCTTCTCGACAAGGCTGTCGTCAGCTGAGGCACATCTACAGTGAAAGACAATCACGTAGGGCCCGTAGGCGGTGGGCCCCAGTAGACAGGCGGTAAAGCCGGCGCCAGAAGACAATGACGGCTGGGAGCCACACCGTCAAGATTACCGTTGTACCCCTGGGGGTAGGCCTATATAAACCCCCCAGGGTCCTCCATGAGGAGGGGTTGGAAGAATACGAGGTTGAACCCTAGTATAGAGAGATAGGAGGTGAGCTAGCCTTGTTCATCTTCTCCCTTTGAACCACACAGCTCAAGGAACAACCTTGTAGCTACCTTAGTGCTATCAGTCATGACGCGGAGCCCCCGCAGAGCAGGACTAGGGGTGTTATCTCCTCGGAGAGCCCCGAACCTGGGTAAGATCCGTAGGCGTCCTAAGTTCCGCTTTATCCCGCTTCCCGAGCCCGGCGACGTTCTTTTGACCCCATGCATGACAAGCCATCCGTTGGCATATGTCGTTCCAAAACCCCGACACCGGGTGAGGGCCAATCGAGCACTGGGCACCATCTGCGAGGAGAGCGCTCCTCATCCGCACGAGGATGACTACACCAGCCATCTTCGCTTCTTCACCAAGATCGTGACCCACCTGGAGGGTCAGGCCGCGAGGGCCCGCGAGCTCGTTGAAGACAAAAGCCATGGCCTTCTCGGGCACGCGTTCTCGCGATTCTTCAGCCATCTTCAGAATCTTGACCCTCATTTTGATTTTGATGTCGTGATAGCTCCAGTCCCCTTGGCTATTCAGAGCAACCTGGTAAAATGGGTGGACGATTATGTGGATGACCTGATCGCGGACTTCGCTCCTGACGATGACACGGTCGTGATTGCGGTCGAAGAAGGCGATGCGGGCGACGATGATGAAGCCCAAGCCGGTGACAGTGAGTACTCGGTGTCCTCCGGCTAAGCTCGCGTTTCCTTTTACTTCGACCTGCACGCAAGAACCTCGGGGGGGGGGGGGGGGC
>LR738711.1:635817466-635850965 GCA_902687465.1 Secale cereale | reverse complement strand
GGGGCGTGAAAGTATTTTTTGAAAAAAGGGAGTGTCCCTTGTATAATGTGTGAAACGATGAAATGCTTTTTGAGGTAGGATGTGAGTCAAGCCGCCACGAGCCCGCGGGCTCCCGAGCGGGGTAGCTGTTTGTGACTTATCTTTGTTTTCGTAGATCTTGAGTGGTCCATGATGCCGCGGTAGAACCTTTTCCCCATGGCAATCCTGAGGGCTCATGAGGCTTTGTGCCTCCTGAGGAGCCTGCCAGCCAGCCTGAGAGTGCCTTGCGAGGGGACAACTGCCGGACCAAGACAGGGTGTGCGCGCGGCAACTGTGCCCTTGACCCCGGGGGGCTTTGGCGTTCCCGGACTGGCCCGAGCAGCTTGGTGCGCACGTGCCATGCCCAGCCCCCACTCGCGAGGTGCTCGCGGGGAGGGATAGCAGGCGTGAGACTTACTTGCTAAACAAGAAACCAAAAAGCAAAAAACCACTGCGAGATAAGAGAAAAAGGCAACTTCCCCCCATTTTGACAACATAAGAGAACTCCCAATCTTAGTCCAGATAGTGGCGAATCGAATTACAGAAAACTGGGCGTAAGCAAACAGCAGCGTCCGGCACCTAGCTAGTCTTCTTGTCTTCCCAACTAAGTGCTTTCACTGGATGTGAGCATAGTCATTGGGGGACAGTGGCGACGGCCAGCGCAGAGCATGGTGCTTCCACTTGGACGTGGGGTGGAGCCCCCGAGGCCCGAGGTTGGCTCTCCGGAGACTCCGGGGCGTGTATATCCCCACTCATTATTACGTGAGAGTGTCACGAGCAGAGGCCTTCACAGGCGTGAGCCTTATTTCATATCGCCAGACGAGGGTCCCGCCTTGCGCCACCCCCGACCACCGTTGGGGCGTCCGGAAACCAGGACAAGGCCAAGGGGCAAGGAGGACGCCAGCGGCACCCTTGGCGACCACACGCCCTCTGTCGGGGGGGATAGGGCTCGCCGGCACCTCCCTCGGCAGAGGACCTACCTCCGTACATCACCTTGCTTCATGCGGTGCGGGGAAAGCCATGGCTCCGGGCTTTTCCCATGCACATCCCAGCGCACCACCTTGGCTTGGGGCGGGGATGCCGCCCCAAGGGCTCCGGATGCTGGTGTGGCCTGGTTCACCTGTGGTTCACGGTTAGCGTAAGCATGCTTCGGAGACATCGGTTGTACCGTGTAGCTGTTGCTGATGAAGGCGTTCATGAAGCCCCACATGGCCTTCTAAGGTACGTCCATCTCGCTTGGTCCTAACACCCAAGACGGCTGGGGAAACAATTGAGGATTCCCAGGCGAATATGGTGGGTCTGCCGCCGGCGACGCGGCTCCATCAGTTTCCCTTGCCCTCGAATCATTATCGAGCCACGCGAGGTCTCTGTCCGGTTGGCGCGGTACTTGTGTCAGCATTCTGGGAATGGGGGTATCCAGACTTGCATGCCTGCGGCCCGTGATGTGGCTCCATCGGCGGCTCGTACGGCCCAGCTTCAGCAACCACAAATCAAGACCCTCGCGAGGGGCCAAGCCTTGCGAGGCGGACGATGGCAAGACCTCCCTGGGGGCAGCATATCTGGCTGGCTCCCGAGGAGTGAAGATATTTATGCAAGGTGCACCTTGCGAGGTTCACGTGACGTGAGCCATGACGACCAAGGACAGGCGGGCACCAATAGGCGCAGTGTACTAGTTTCCCCTTTGGTGCCAAGGGGGCAAGCACAGGCGCGAAGTCCCGAGGAATCAAGCAAAGGTTTCCATATCGGTGCAACAAGACCAAGGACCGTCGGGACGGCAGAATGAAGGTCATCGTGGAGCCCGGCATGGCGTCACCACCAGAGCCTTTGGCAGGCGAAGACCACTTTTGTCAGGATAGCTTGTACTAGTTTTCCCCTTCAAATTTGGCCGTTGTGGGATCCCTTCCCACTGATATTTGGGAAGAGGACCAAGGCCACTATAAATAGGACCTAGCCACCACCATGGGAAGAAAGATCGGAGGTAGAGGGGAAGCCATTGATGGGGAGAGAGAGAGAGAGAGAGAGAGAGAGAGAGAGATCAGATCCATTCCACCCTACACACACCACAAGCTCATTCGAGCCCAAGAACACCTCTCCTCCGGAGGCTGTTCATACATTGTACTAGTTCATCCTCAGCCCCACGAGGCAATCCACCACACACACAGGAGTAGGCTATTGCACCGCAAGGTGGCCCGAACCAGTATAATCCTCTGTGTCCCTTGTTCTTTGAGTTCGTCGAGCTAAGCTGTGGAATCGTACGGCGAGCGCGCTAGGGAGAGAGTGTTCTTCGTGCGCACCCCAGAGTTCGAACCTCTCAAGGGTTTGCGGAACCCGAAATCTGACATTTGGCGCGCCAGGTAGGGGTGTGCCGAAACCTCTCTTCCGTTAGTCGACGCATCACCGCTCCACCTCTTCCATGACTAATGCTCGTCGGGCTCGTGCTGAGTGACGGGCCGCCCTCGCCGCCCGCGTCGCTCAGACAGCTCCCACCAGCGGACCTCCCCGTCGTTCTCCATCGCCTGCTGCCATCGCGGCCACCGGCCTGGCAAGGCACGAGCAGTAGGCCTCGTCGCTGCACCACTCAGTGCAGCGGGATGGACGCACCGCAACCCCGTCACTCACCCCAGCCGGCTCATCGTCCCATGGATGTCGCGGACCCGTGGACTCGGAGGCTGCGTTGCTCATGGCGCGTGAGCTCTTGTGTTACCGCCCCGTCGATGACTTCTACGAGGACTCGCTAGACCGCATCACCGAGCTTGTTGTGGTTTTGTCACGGCATATGTCCTGGTGTGAGGACTTAGTCGTGAGGCCGCACATCTATGTGGTAGCTTGAGAGAGGTTGAGCGGAATCGAGAGACGCAACACACAATACACGGATTTATACAGCTTCGGGCCCCGGAAAACATCATCCGGTAATAGCCCTACATGTTGTTTGAGGCGAGATCTCATTATGACCCTCATGGAGTCGTCGGTAAACCGGCTCTTTGTGTCTAGCCCTAGAGATTATTTGTTGTTGTTTGTCCTTCTTTGGGGAGCCCCGCCCCTCCTTATGTATGTTGAAGGGGCAGTTTACTTGACCAGTCCTAGTTGGATTAGGACCACTCTATTACAAGTGGAGTCCTAGTCTTGCTTCCCTTGTAGGAGAATATTCCTTATGTCTTCCTCTTAAACCGGCCGACCATAACATGAGCCGGCCTTTCATGAACCGCCCATTGGGCCACCGGGTCTTGTCGCTCCTCTGACCCGCCTGTCGGATTATCAATGAATCGTAAACCGTCAGGTCAAAGCGGGTCGCCTGTGAATCGCCAAACTCCAGCCGGGTCATACATCCGACGGTTTATACCGTGGGGTATATCCCCGACATTAGCCCCCAGTTTAGCTTGGATTTATCCATGGTAAACTTATGCTGCAAAATAAATACAAGAACAAATTTGACAGGTTGTGCTCTGGGTGAAGAATTCTTGTAAACGAGCACCTGGCCATCTGTAAGTTCTTGTCCTTTCCTTCTTCTTGAAAATCCGGGTCAACAGACCAGCTTCATAATCAACTTGCTTGCATAAGAAATATTGTAAATCAAGAATCCATTTGAATCGGCCTTCAACACTCCTATTTGACAAAAATATTGGTCTTCAAATATTATGATTACCACCATTGTCGGGTTAAAAAACTGATAATTCTGGGTCATGATTGTTTATAGATGCCGGGTTATGATTGTTGCCAACGCCGGGTCACACAATTAATCTTCCTGATTTGCCCAAAACTGAGAATTTGAAGATGTTCCTCCTTTATATGCATATTACCTGTAGCCCCCAAGTCTTAAGAGGATAACATAGTGATAGCTTAAGACTTGTTTCAATATAAATGTTGCAACCTTGAAGAAATCCACATAGTTCATCTCAGTCACTAGTCAAAACTGAATATTCCACATATGTAGCCCCCAAGTGTCGGGTTGTCATGCTTGCAGCATTCTGGGACTTATAATTGCCTTATGCTCATAAAAACTTCAACCAGTGTAGCCCCCAAGGGCCGGGTCATTATGCAATAATGAGCAGGGACTTTGTAGATATGATCATGTAGACTTGAACATCAATGTGTAGCCCCCAAGGGTCAGGTCATTATGTAATAATGAACAGGGACTTTGTATATACTTGATTGAAAATAACATTATATAATGTAACTCCTATCATGGGGCCTGAACCCACGTCCACAAGGTTAAGAGCTTTGTGCTTTACCAACTGAGCAGTGGACCCTTCAATATAATGGATTAATACTTGTGTACCTTAAATTCTTGACAGGAGCAATTGGTAGCCCCCAAGGGCCGGCTCATTACTATGTGATGAGTCGGGTCTTCAATAAGGTGAGCAAAAAATGACTTTGCATTAGCCCCCAAGTGTCATGGTGCATGCTTGCAGTAACATGAGACTTGCATATTTGATGTAATCTCAAATTGAATAATGTAGCCCCCAAGTGTCGGGTCGTACGCCTACAGCGACCTGGGACTATTCCTTCAATTGTAGAATAAATCATTTCCATTGATAATATGATAACCATTGCGCTGAAGCAACTTTGAAAAACCTCAATCATAATATTGGTTATTGATAACCATAATAAAAATCCAGCCATGTTGGCTATTAAAGATTTGAATAATATAACCCGGTTTGAAAACCGGTTCCAGTGATATTTGATCACACTGTTGGTTTTACCAAGCTAGTGTAGTAAGGGTGATAACCCAAAATCTAAACATTGGTAATTATCATAGATTGCCGATTTATAAACAAAACCGGGCCGGGTTAATAAACACCGGTCATTATCTTATCTCATACTGGCGACTTATAGTCAAAAGCCAGGCCGGGTTAATAAACACTGGTCATTATAACTGATCATGTACTAACAACTTGTAGTTGAAAGCCAAGTCGGGTTAATGAACACCGGTTTACTTGATGGTGGTGATTTGTAGTCAACCACTAGGCCTAATTGTGAGATATCGGATGAATATCAACAATCTCATTGAGAAGTAAAAACATGGCAAACAAAGCAAATAAAAACATGTAGTCGAGGCTTTTTACAAGCTGCCCAGCTCCAAATTCGAGGCTTTTCATGGGCTGCGAGGCCACTGAATTAACCATTTCACAAAGCCCGTTAAGATGGACCTCGATCCTTAACCAATCGTCAATTTAACGTCGACAAGTTCAGGGTCTGTAATAAGATTGACTTGTCAATCGTTCGACGGGTCATACCAGGTTTACCTGGGCGGAGTGACTTACTTAATGTAGGCAGGTTAACCCGGGGTTTTAGGTGTATACACCAGGCTTCCAAGACGTGGCTTGATAGCCTACTACAAGGGTTGTATCAACTCGTTGCCACTATGCGACAGAAGCCCCCAGGTAGCATTGTGAGTTGTGCTCGTCGGGTGCTTATGTTTGAGTTGTGCTATGCATCAAACTCTCTTTTGCCCCTTACCATCATGTTGGCTTGATAGCCGGATTAATAGGGTAGTTAGAACTCTGCTTTATAAACAGAAGCCCCCAAGTGATATATTTCTAAGCTGTGCTCGCTAGGTGCCTATGTTTGAGTTGTACTGTGCAACAAACTCTCTTTGGTCCCTTTAATTTTTCCTGAGAACTCGAACTTGCGAGAGATTATTCTTCTTGAACCAGATGTTAAACCAGATATTGAGAGCTTCAAAGCTTTGTGGGAGACATCTTTCCCTTGAACCAGATTTCAAACCGGAATCTTCATTTTCAGCCGGAATTTTTCTGACGGCCTTTAAACTCGAACTTGCGAGAGATTAATTCTTTTTGAACCGGAGATTCTTAAACCGGATTTGAGAGCTTCAAAGCTTCGTAGGAGACAGATTTCCCTTGAACCGGATTGTGAACCAGATATTTGAAAGCTTCAGTAAGACTTGCTGAAACTGGCAAGATTTGCTGAGTCATGTCATCGTAGCCCCCGAGTCTTAAGATGACTCAAGGAGTTGTCTTGAGATTGTATGTATTTGACCATAGCAGAAGGTGTATATAATTGGTGTTGATAGCTCGATGTGAATCCACGGAAGGTTGAGGTGACTGTGGCAGGTTATAAATGATCCCGTATGAGCCGCGTCGGCAACTCGGCCAATAGTTCCTTCCAACTAGTTGTTCTGAAGTTAAACCAAACTGTAGTGGCGGCGGCTTGTGTGCCTTCCCATTGGGCCATCCATTGCAGACGGCGGCTGATAATACATGATAATTTGCTCCAGAGTTGTTGGAAGAAAAACCAGGCTACCCAAGCTGTGACTTGCTCATACTCAATAAACAGCTCGTGTAGACAGGTGCGGCTCGGTGTGTTAATGTAGACTGAGCCGTGAGAGCCGGATAGTAAAGATGACCGCCACATCAGAGGCGATTTGATAAATGAGTCGGCCACGTCATTGTAAGCCGGTGCAGTCTGGTGAACCGACGCAGACGGGTGAGTCGGCATTTAAATTTGCACCGATATGGCGGTTTAGGGTCCTCCATTAGATAACTTTGCAGACCGGAGTAATTGCTCTTTAAAAGAAAGTGATATATAATATAAAAATATACTAGATGGATTTCACCTGACATCTTAGGCCAGAAATTATCCACCACGGAGTTGATCATCACCACGGTGAAACTGAAATTCAATCACGGCCGAGTCGGTCGTAGGAGCAGACAAATGAGTCGGCCGCAATATTATAGACCGCTGCGGACGGGCAAGCTGTCCTCTACGTTGTAAACCGGTGTGGACGCGTGAACCGGCCGTCCATTCATCGGGTAATGTGACACGGAGGAAAACACAGTTGTAGAACGTTGCCAGTGCGTGCTTTATACCCACAGTATAACAATAATTTTACATGTATATAAAAAACACCAATAGGGCAGTGTAATGATACTTAGAGGAATTAAAATGTCTTGATAAAATATAGGAGGGTTAACACCTGATTTGCTCAGACAACAGATGAGTCGGCCGTGGCATTGTAAACCGATGCGGACGGACGAGTCGGCCGGCGCGTTGATGTAAACTGGACCACGACACGCATGTCCGTGAAGCCACGCAGCATAGCCAAACGTACATTCGTGGTATAACACCACCTCTTTTTCTTTTAATAGTCATCCTGCGTAACAATATATTACAAGCGAGAGTAATTGTTGTCCGATGAATTTAACATGTACTGATAAATACATAGGAAAAATAACACCTGGTATTTTTGCCGGATGATCGTGGATGCTGCCTCGGAATAACACCCGACACATCTCCACGCGACCTCTCCTTCTTTTGTGTCTTTTTCTTTGTCTTGATGTGATGAAGAAACGGTAGCGGCCTTTGATCTCCACGTATAAGTAGTAATAGTAGCAAATGCACTTTGCAACACCAATGCCTTGTAGTATGCCTTCGGGTTCATTGATCGTGCCTCGGCGAGCCAAAATCGGGCCACGCTGGCGACTCGAGGCGACTTGAGGTGATTGCGGCAGAGGCGCGGCTGTGGCCAGCGGGGGCGCAGAAGCATCAGACGAAGGCGAGGCAGACCCGGCGTGATGCCGCTTCAGACTCGGTCAACTGAACAATCTCCTTCCTTTTCCTGTGCTGCCGTATTTTTTCTTCAGATGGCGGAGGAACTTGCGGGAACAACGCGGGGCAAGGCACGGATCAGAGCAGAACAAAACCCAGGCGAAGGCAGCGGCGGCTGACGGGGCAAGGAGCGAGTCAGCGGCGATGGTCAGGCCCTGACCACTACTCCAGAGGCAAGTCAAAGCGCAGGGGTGAATCGGCGGCGCAACTGCTCATCTCAGCCACGGAGGCAGCAGGCGCTCGACGCAAGGCCCCAACGGCGGCGAAGGCAACCAGGCCGTGGTAGAGGCGGAGAGCGACATCGCCAGCTCGGCCTCGGCGGCGGCGAGTTGAATCCTGACATGGCAGGCACATGGGAGCAGCAGGCCGTGGCAACGGTGGCTCAGCGGAGCCCAGCAGAGGAGAACACCGCTGAAACTCGGCGGTGATGGTGACTTGACCCAACAGTCTTTTGGAAGTAATTGTTTCGTCAGTAGATTATCACCTTTCCGCATGTAATTAGCTTGTACTTAATACTCATAGTAGTACTGGTACTTTTTGGCATCTAAATCGAATCTGGTCTGAAGCTGCACCAGCGATCGTCTTGGCTTGAAATTTGGTGGATCGCCCAGTCATGTGTGACCTGGATGATCCGTACACGATTTGATCTCATAGCTTTCCTCATAGACTTGACCCATTAATCCATATTTTCCACTGACGGATTCCTCACCCTTCATCTTAAAAATACTCTCAAACTCGGCGGATTAGGTTGTAGCCTCGGATTATTTGCACGTATACCAGACGAGATCTATCTCCGGTGTTGTATATAGGACACGAAGATAGCAGCTAACCAATCGATCGGCTCAAAACTTCTATCTGTCTTGATTACTCGCAACGCCGTAGGTAAATCAACCATGTTGCCACCCTTGTTTTGGACTCGGCGGAACGCACAATGCGACGGCATATACAACAACCCTAATTTCTTTTTCAACTCCAATCTCATGAATTGTAAAATCTTCATCCAGAAAATTGCAAACTCCTCGATCCCTGGGGAGATCCCTCCAAGAACTCATCACCACCATGCGCAGGCCCCATGGTGGGTGCCAACTGTCATGGTTTTGTCACGGCAGATGTCCTGGTGTGAGGACTTAGTCGTGAGGCCGCGCATCTATGTGGTAGCTTGAGAGGGGTTGAGCGGAATCGAGAGACGCAACACACAAGACATGGATTTATACAGCTCCGGGCCCCGGGAAACATCATCCGGTAATAGCCCTACGTGCTGTTTGAGGCTAGATCTCATTATGACCCTCATGGAGTCGTCGGTAAACCGGCTCTTTGTGTCTAGCCCTAGAGATTATTTGTTGTTGCATGTCCTTCTTTGGGGAGCCCCGCCCCTCCTTATATATGTTGAAGGGGCGGTTTACATGACTAGTCCTAGTTGGATTAGGACTACTCTATTACAAGTGGAGTCCTAGTCTTGCTTCCTTTGTAGGAGAATATTCCTTATGTCTTCCTCTTAAACCGGCCCACCATAACATGAGCCGGCCTTTCATGAACCGCCCGTTGGGCCACCGGGTCTTGTCGCTCCTTTGACCCGCCTGCCGGATTATCAATGAATCATAAACCGTCAGGTCAAAGCGGGTCGCCTGTGAATCGCCAAACTCCAGCCGGGTCATACATCCGATGGTTTATACCGCGGGGTATATCCCCGACAGAGCTCGTCAAACATCGATGACTTACGGGCGACGTGGCCCTTGAAGCGCCTCCACCACCTCTGCGTCAAGACGTCTTCCACGCTCCAAGAAACGCAGCCCCGCGGCGCAACCCACCGCGTCGGGCACCCATGCAAGAAGAAGGAAGCTGCCAAGAGGTCCAATGGCTACAAGGAGGAGCTCCAGCGCTCCCACCACCACCACGTCGAGACCGTGCGCCCCCTGCAGTGGTGGCGCGTGAGAACCAAGACCAAGCTCCGCCTCCATGATAGGCTCTGGTGTCCACAGCAGGCTACCGAGCCTTCACCCGAGAGCTATGCCGCGTCATCTAGCCCGAGAAGTTCAAGCCTGACCTGCCTCGACGCTACGACGGCACCCCCAGCCCTGCTGAGTTCCTATAGCTCTACAAGCTGAGCATCGAGGCGTCCAACGGCGACGACAAGATTATGGCGAACTAGTTCCCCGTGGCTCTCAAGGACGGCGCACGCTCATGGCTCCTGAACCTGCCCGCGGGATCAATCTCCTCCTTGGGTGAGATGCACGAGCATTTCATCGCCAATTTCCAGGGCACTCGTGACCGCCCACCAGCCGCAGGTAACCTGCGACGCGTCAAGCAGCAACCGGGGGAAACCATGCAGAAGTACATCCAGCACTTCAACAGCGTCCGCCTCAAGATTCCCAAGGTGACGGACGAGGCCATTATCTCAGCATTCTCCGATGGCGTCCGTGATGTCAAGATGAAGGAGGAGCTCGCCATCCATGAAGATCGGTGCACAACTTTGGAGCTGTTCAACCTGGCGACCAAGTGCGCCAAGGCTGAGGATGGGAGCCTTTCCCTCGTCGAGCTCCCCGCTGCTGACCCAGAACACAAGAAGGCCAAGGCTAAAGACGTGAAGTGCAAGGGGGTGGCTGTGCTCGCGGCCGAACCAGAGATGAAGCATGGCCGCGACCACCCAGAGTCATCCAAGAACAGCCGTCCGTTCTGCGCCTTCCACAACGTGCACAGCCACAACACCAACGACTGTCAGGAGCTCAGGATTATCCGCGACGGGCGCATCAGCCGACGCCCCGAGCGCAATGACCGAGGCTATGGCCGTGGAGTAAGCCGAACTGGGGGGCACTGGGACGACCGCGGCCCCCGTCAGGAGTGGCGCGATCAACCTCGTGAGGAACGCTAGCACGATCAGCCTCGCGAGGGCGCCTGGAGGGACCAACCTCGTGAGGACCGCCCTCAGGGAAAGGGCGGTCTCCCTCCACTGCCACCACCGCCAAGGAGGAACGACGACCAAGACGAAGGGGCTGGGGGCTTCCACGAGCCTCGCGCCATCGCCTGCATCTTGGGTGATGCGCAGGCTCCAGTCTCTCAGTGCATCTTCAAGCAGTTCGCCCGACAGGTGAACGCGGCTCTCCCCGGGATAGAAGCCACGAAGCCGCTCAAGTGGTCCAAGTGCACCATCACCTTCTACCCAGCTGACTAGCTCAAGTGCACGGCAACCGTCGGCGCTCTCCCAATGCACTGCTCACCCATCATCAGCAACGCCCAAGTCACCAAGACCCTCATCGATGGCAGTGCTGGGATCAATGTTCTCTCCGTCAACACGTTTGGCCGTCTCCAAGTGCCATACGACCAGCTGCAGCCCACCAGGCCTTTCTCGGGAGTGACCGACGGCTCCACCGCCCCAATCGGGCAAATCTGGCTCCCCGTTACCTTCGGCACCCGTGACAACTACCACTTCAAGCTCATCGACTTCGACGTTGCCTACATTTGTCTCCCATACAACGCCATTCTTGGGTATCCAGTCCTGGCCAAGTTCATGGCAGTGACTCACCATGGCTACAATGTCCTCAAGATGCCGGGGAGCCGTGACATCATCACCATCGCGTGCGAGGAAAAGGATGATATGTGCTCCCTCGAGCGTGCTTACCAGGCTGCAGCAGTCGAGGACCCAGACAATGAAAACATCATCTACCCCCCTGAACCTATCCCGAAGAAGAAGAAGCAGCTGCTCGCCCTGGAGCCTCATGAAGATGTAGCACCCGACGGCCGCATCTCAGGATCCGCACCCATGGACTGGGCGCCTCCCTCCCTTGCATAGGAAGGCGCGCCCAGCGCCCCTCTCAGGCTGGGCTCGGGGGATCTCCTCTGGAGGGCCTCCGACCTAGCCAATGTCACGAGGGAGGCGCTCGGGCACCATGTTGAGGCGTGCTTCACCGCACGTTTCCCCCAAGAGAGCGCAAGGCACGAAGCACCGAGTGCTCAAGAGTTCATCGACCAGACCATCAAAGACTTGCAAGTACCAAGGGCAATGCGGGCGAGCGCCGCCCTGCACCACAAAGTGCAGCTGTCGTCCTAGGCTCGGGCGATGGGCTGTGCGTCTGCATCAATGTCCCAGGACTCAACAGAGTCGCGTCTCAGAAGCTCTACTGGCCATCTCAGGTGGGCCGGTGCAAAGGCCCACCTCACAGCTATGTCTGCATGCCCTTCGGCTTGCCGAACTAGGCGGCCCTATACCAGCGCCACATGCGAGAAGTCCTGGCGGCTCGCGAGGCCAAGCATCAGGAGATCCTGGTAGAAGTGGTGTCGGTTCTTCGCGAGCTCTCGGAACCTCAGGAGCCGCGCGAGGTCCCAGACTCAGGCGGCTCATGAGGAGCGACATCTGCAGTGAGCATCTTCAGCTACATCAACATCTCTCCAATATTGGTGCCAGGTGACTCTGTTTCAGTTTGTTCCTTTGGGGGTGCCCCTCGGGCTGCATCATCCCCAAGCCACATGGGTCCGTCCCTGTGGCATGTATCACATTTGCATTACCTGAGCTAGGTTGCCTCTTTCCTTGAGTTGCTTCATGCCTACTATATGCATGTCCGGTACTTCGATACCACGAATGTCGCGTGCCCCAGCAAGTCCACCCACTACCGCCTCATGATTGAGGACTGGCACGGTGTCTGTGCTTGGGTCTGTCCTTGCAGCGTTGCTAAACCCAAGAGCCTGAGCTCTGGCTCGCGGGCCAGCTCCCGTGTACGTCACCTCCCATGGTCCTTGGTGCCTCGTTCTCGCATGAGTTAATCATGGACGGATGAGCCAGGGCGCGCGCGCGTTCAGGTGCCCCTCCACCACGGGGGCCTTGCGCCGGTTGTCTTTCTTTAGGACTCTTCGCATGAGAAGTCTGGGCATGGCGTCTATGCTCGGTTCCGTCCCTGCAGCGTCAATAAACCCAGCGACTGATCTCTGTCTAGTGGGCCGGCCCCGTACACGTCACCTCTTGGAGTCGTTGGTGTCTAGCCTTCTCATGTGATCGCCTCGGGAAATTCATTCGGCGCAGGTTACCTAACCATCTCGCAGGACCCCCGGAGCTACCAAGGATCAAGATCAGGCGCAACCCACCTTGAGGTAGGGCCTCGTGAGTCCCGCGCTGGCTCACGGGTGCCCAGACACACCTCGTCTAGCCCTGCCGTGCAAGCCACGTGTCAGGGTGGGGATGTACATGCCTCGGGGGCTCCACTCAGAGGGAGCCCTAAACCACACACCAGTGGAAGCACCATGCTCCTCACTGGCAGTCGACACGGTCGTGGAGTGGCTATGCCCGTGCAAGTGCGGAAGCGCTATGCTCCGCGCTGGTGATAAACAACTGAGGGCGGCCCCTTGGCCGTATCAACCTCAGGGAGCTAGCAGGCTCGGTGCCTAGCCTCTTCACAACACCTTCCCATTGGGAGAGTCGCGCGATGGGGGCTAGGCACGGGGGCTATGCCCAGGTCACGCCCAGCGTACACCCCGCCACGACAGGTATGGAGGTTTGTTCGTACGTCAAGGGGGGATCCTGAGAATCGCGTCTCAGGAGCCTAACTGGCCACGTAGCCCTCACTCCCTGGCCTCATCTTGGCGATCCGGACGAGCCAGTGGTGGCTGAGGTATGTGCGGGGCCGGGCTCTGCCGACGCAGAACACTAAGGCCTAGTTTCGCATTCCCTTCCCAAGGTCTGTTTGTATGCCAAGGAGGACTCCTAAGCATCGCGTCTCAGGATCCTAACTGGCCACGTAGCACCTCACCCCATGGCCTTGTCCTGGCGATCTGGACAAGCCAGTGGCGGCTGAGGTATGCGTGGGGCCGGGCTCTACTGATGCAGAACACTAAGGCCTGGTTCCGCGTCCCCTTCCCAAGGTCTGTTTGCACGTCAAGGAGGACTCCTAAGCATCGCATCTCAAGAGCCTAACTGGTCACGTAGCCCCTCACCCCCTGGCCTCGTCCTGGTGATCCGGACGAGCTAGCGGCGGCTGAGGTATGCGTGGGGCCGGGCTCTGCCGACGCAGAACGCTAGGGCGAGCGGGAAGGAGATCGCGAAATCCTAGTAATTATTACAAAACATACTATTCTTCGAATACCAAAGCATAATTTTAAATGCCTCCACGAGGCATGGTGCATGTTCCAGCAAATAAAAGCGGAGGAAAGTGCTACCAGCAAGTCTCCTCTTCAACCTTGGGCGTTGTCGTCGCCCGCGCGGAGCACCCCCTCAACATCGGCATTGCTGCCGGCCGCTGTCACAGGGTCGGCGGCATCACCAACAGAGGGCGCAGGGTCGATGGCGAGGAACTTCTCCAGCAAGGCATCCACCCGGTCCTTCATGGCTTCGGCAGCCGCCATGCAACGCTCTTCGTCCACAGGCTTGAGCAGGGCTCCGAGGTCGGTGCTCAGGTCATGAAGATGGAGGTGGCTGAAGACGCGTGTCAAGGCTGAAGCAGAAAGCGAACGGGCCTCCCCATCCACCATGGGGCTGATCCCGTTGACAATGCCCTCGAGCGCCGTGACGAGTTGAGGAAGTAGCTTCGCAGGGCCTTTCTCATTGGTCACCAACAGCTTCTTCAAGCCCTACCCATAAAGCTCCTGCACGGCCTCGCGGGACTTCCGCTCAAGGGATTCGAAGGCCGTGCGATCTTCAACAAGAACCTTCGCCTTGGCTTCTAGCCGGGCCATCTTCACCTCCACGTCCTCCTTTAGTTTGCCACGCTCCATGGCCTGCTCCCGTGCCGACTGCTCCAGCTCGGTGTCGCGGCCAGCAATCGCATCCTCCCGGGCCTTTAGCTTCTCCTCCCGCACCCCGAGCTGGCAGGCCTCGGCAGTTCGCTCGTCGCGCAGGGTCATCAGCTTGGCCTCCAGCTTCAGGCAGCACTCCTCCGCAGCCTTGGCGTCCCTCAGTGCCACATCGTGGGCTGCCCCTGCTAGGCTGACAGCTCGCTCACCCTCCTCGGAGGCCATGATGGCCTGACTCCATGCCACCCGGACAACTACATCAGACCGCAACCACCCCAAAACTAGCTCCAGGCACCCCGACGCGAGGCGACGGTCGGGGCCTTGGAGGTCGTCGCGAAGCTGGGTCAGCGCGGAAAGGGCCTTCTCCAGAGTACCGGGCGAAGCAGGAAGATCGCGGCTCGGCAACGTCACGAAAGGAGGAGGAGGCAGCACCGGCGCCAAGATTTGTGGAATGGTTGCAGCAGAAGAGGCAGGGGGCTTCTGAGCCCTCGAAGCCCTGGAGGACGAGCAGGGGCAGGCGCCTCCGGAGCCGGCATTGCCATGGAGACCGCCTTCTCCGGACGGGCCTCTGAATCTCACGAGGACGATCTGGCAGCTGAGGCGTGGGCACCGTCCTCCCTCTCCGGGGGTGACGCGACCACGGCAAGCGGTTGGGTCTTAGAGGTCGCCACCGACTCCCTTTTCTTCTTCATCGCCGACGCAGGCCTGACGGCGCAAGGGAGAAGCATGAAGACACAGCAGTAAAGACAAGAACATGGATCAGGGCGGGACACTTACTAGTCCTCGGCAGCATAATCCCCCGTCCTCTTCTGGAGCACAAAGCCTGAGAGCTTAGTGACCCGGGGCACCGGCGCCCGAGCCCCAGGACCAGATGGGGGCACAGCGGCCGGACTCGCAGTGATGTCGGCCAGTGACGAAGCAGAGGCACCACCTAGGGGGATCAGCGTCGACCTACCCCTCTTCGGAACCCCGGTTAGTGGCTTCCCTAGGGGGTGCCCTTCGACCTCGTGGGAACCCCGGCGGAGCGCGGCAACTCCCTGGCTGGCTGCTCACCGTCGTCATCATCATCGGAGAGGACGTGGAGGAGATCGGTCTGGCATGGGAGAGAAGTCTCTCCCGCGCCTTCCCGGATCGCCTCCGAGTTTGTTTTCTCCTCCTCCTGGCCGGACTCACTGGAGGACAGCACCGCCGTGGCTCTAGTGGGCATCGATGGCACGAGCCCTACGCTTGTTGAAGGCGGGCATGGCAGCGGCAATCTGCGCCCCATCCAGGTGACGATATAGCAGAAGATGAGGGTTAGGGGGGTACCCTTGGTCCTCTGAAACCAGGAGAAGGAGGACCTTGCCCAGCTCCTTGTCAGACATGGCATCTGGGCGTAGGCGGAGGTCGTCCCCATCATCCATGAGCTTCCACAAGGGGCGCGAGCGCGCTTGGAGCGGAGCCAGGCGCTGCATCAGGAACTCCTTGATGATCATGGCCCCCGTCAGCTTCTCCGCCTTCAGGTCATCAGGCTTCAGGTCAGCCACCATCCGGGCCAGCAGATGCTCAGCCTGGGGGTCGTTGAGCTTCGCGTTGTTCTACCCGTCGCGAGACACCGGCACCCTTGTCGGCAGCACTAGCAGTGGGTGGGAGATCTTCGCATCCATGAGGACCCATTTGCTCTTGTAGCCCTCCGCCTTCTTCCCAGCTCTCGAGATTGCATTGGCCCATTGGCCACGACGAAGCTGGCACACCCCGAGCACTGGCCCTCCTTGATCCGGAGATAGAAGAAGTGGCAAAGCAACGCCACGGACGGCATTACCCCCACGAATGCCTCGCAGTAAAAGGCAAAGATCGACAGAAGAAGGACTGAGCTGGGGTGAATATGGGGGGCGTGAAGCTTATAATGTCGAAGGACGGCGAAAAAGAAGTCAGAGAAAGGGGGACTAGCCCCGCGAAGACGCCATGCATAAAGAAAGGGTAAAAAGTACTGCCTGAGGGCTCCGGTACAATAGAGCTGACCCGGAGCTCAGGCTCCTTCTCCTTGTTGCTGCCATCCGCCATCATCAGACGCACGGCAGCGAGGTTCTTCTCCATGATCGTGGGCGCGCTCAAGGCAGGCTCAAACCAGGAGGCCGAGCGAGTGGCCTTCGCCTTGTTGGGTGCCATCGGATGCGAGCTTGGGGGAGAAATCAGGCAGATCTGGAGACTCTTGGGGCAGGAAGGGGAAGGGGATCTGGAGCAAGATGAAGCAAGGTAATGAAAACCCAATAGCACTCGCCAGCCTTTTGTCAGATGAGGGCAGTTGCCGAGGTAGCATGGGGAGGCGGAGATGTCCACGTCCAGTCAAGTCACCATGCGTCGACCAAGGTAGCAAGCGTTTGAGGCCGGCGGCGCTTCACCCTTGCCCCTTTGGCTTCGCCTCGGAGCCAAGTTCGAGCGCGCCTTGGGCCCGAGGCCTACTGTCGGCGTTCTGGGAACAGGGGTACCCAGACTTGCCTGCCTGCGGCCCGTGACGTGGCTCCATCGGCGGCCTGGTACGGCCCAGCTTCAGCAACCACAACTCAAGACCCTCGTGAGGGGCTAAGCCTCGCGAGGCGGATGACAGCAAGACCTCCCTAGGGGCAGCCTCTCTGTGCTGGCTCCCGAGGAGCGGAGATATCTATGCAAGGTGCACCTCGCGAGGTTCACGTGACGTGAGCCATGACGACCAAGGCCAGGCGGGCGCCGGGAGCAGTGTACCAGTTTCCCCTTTGGTTCCAAGGGGGCAAGCGCGGAGTCCCGAGGAATCAAGCAAAGTTTCCATATCATTGCAACAAGACCAAGGACCGTTAGGATGGCAGAATGGACGTCATCATGGAGCCCGGCGCGGCGTCACCACCAGAGCCTTTAGCAGGCGAAGACCACTTTTGTTAGGATAGCTTGTACTAGTTGTTCCCCTTCAAATTTGGCCATTGTGGGATCCCTTCCCACCGATATTTGGGAAGAGGACCAAGGCCACTATAAATAGGACCTAGCCACCACCATGGGAAGAGAGATCGGATGTAGAGGGGAAGCCATCGGTGGGGAAAGAGAGAGAGAGATCAGATCCATTCCACCCTACACACACCACAAGCTTATTCGAGCCCAAGAACACCTCTCCTCCGGAGGCTATTCATCCATTGTACTAGTTCATCCTCAGCACCACGAGGCAATCCACCACACACACTGGAGTAGGGTATTACACCGCAAGATGGCCCGAACCAATATAATCCTCTGTGTCCCTTGTTCATTGAGTTCATCGAGCTAAATTTTGGAATCGTAGGGCGAGCGCGCTGGGGAGAGAGTGTTCTTCGTGCACACCCCAGAGTTTGAACCTCTCAAGGGTTTGCGGGACCCGAAATCTGACAACTTGCCCATGGTGATCATCCAGCGCCGGCCCGTTGTTGCCCCGTGGAATGCCGCTCGAGCTCGCCATGTCTGCAAGCATCGCCCATCTTGCTTGGCGAACGGTGCTATGGCCCGGGTGGGTGTTGCAAGGATCCCAGGGCTCCCTAGGAGGAGCTAGGTGAGCCCCGCGGAAGCTGGCGTGTGCTCCTAACGGAGCTTGAGGTGCCAGCAAGCTGCAGAAAGGCGGGGTGCCCCTGCATGTTGCCTCGAGCAGCTCCGCTACTCTCTCCAGCAAGGCGTCGCGGCTGCCTTCCATCAACCTTCATCGCAGGAGCTCCCGAGCCACCACAGTCGCAGCCCGCATATTTGCCTGCTCCCGGCACATGTGTGGGGCTATTGCCATCTCGTAGTTCGAAGACCGGTGGCATTGGGTGGCGCACGGTCCACAGGAGGCGTGGGGTCAAGGCCTTCACCGGCGAGGGGCGTCGGCTGAGCGGGCCTTGGCTTGGTGTGGGCTGGCGTGATGCCAGCCATGAGGCGATGAGGCAACGATGAATCGAATCAGACGAAGAGGAGCTTCGACGCACCCCTACCTGGCGCGCCAAATGTCGGATTCAGGACTCCACAAAACCCTACTAGGTACTCTGGGGTGCATGCAAAGATATCAACCTCGCCTATCTATCTATCGCCGTCTCACGAACTAGCGCGATGAACTGGAATGTAAAAGAGACGCACGACAGTTTATCGTGGTTCAGGCCACCTAGCGGTGAGTGGCCCTACTCCAGCAGTATGGTGGATTAGCCTCGAGATGGGCTGTGGATGAACTAGTACAATGGGTGAACAACCTCCGGAGGTGAGATGTTCTTGCTTGGTGGTGGAGTAGAGGGTCTGAATGATCCGTCCCCTTGTTGGGTGGTGGCTATCCTACTTATATAGTGGCCTTGGTCCTCTTCATCGAAATGTTTGGCGGGAAGGGATCCCACAACGGCCAATTTTGAAGGGGGACAACTAGTACATCTTATCCTAACTAAAGGTGGTCTTCGTGTGCAAAAGCCTCTGATCATGATGCCATGGTGGGCTCGATGATGACCTCCGTCCTACCGTCCTGGCGGTCTTGGTCTTGTTGCACTAGAATGGAAACCTTTATCAAAATCCTCGGGACTCTGCGTCTGTGCCCGCTTCCTTAGCACCAAAGAGGAAACTGATGTACTGCGCCCGCTGGTGCACACCTGGCCTTGGTCGTCATGGCTTGCATCATGCAAACCTCGTGAGGTGGGGGGTTCCATAGAGTTCTCCGCTCCTCGGGAGCCAGCCAGCCAAGGCTGCCCCTTCCGGAGGTCTTGGTATCGTCCGCCCCGCGAGGGTCTTGAGTGTCGGTGCTGAAGATGGGCCGTATCAGGCCCAAAAAGGATCCACGTCATGGGTCGTAGGCAGGCAAGTCTGGGTACCCTAGTTCCAAGAACGCCGACAAAAACAAGATACGGACATAGAAGCATCATGCATATTATTATAACAGCAACAAACTTTATTAAAGCATAATAAACATAACTTTATCATATAACTTATCATGAGCAAGTAATAATTCATCACACTATTGAAGTATAAAGCACAAACTCTACTGAAAACCGACAAACTATGTTCTCAGTCAACTTTGCAATTACAATTCAACATCTTTTCAGGAAGGGTCACGTATCGGAGCCCTTAGGCAAGTCCACATACTCAACCATCATATAATCTTCTATGATTGCTAACACCCACCTCATACACATGGGTAAAAAGTTTCAACCGGACACATAGAAAGATAGGGGCTTATAGTTTCGCCACCCAACATACTCACCTCAAGGGTGATGTCGACAATAATAACTCATGCTCACCCATATCTAACTGGACATATGTGCCTAGATCTTTCCTCACCACATGATGCTTGCCAAAAGATAAAATAAAAAGTAATATATAGGTAAACTTTGAGTCGGCATAAAAGTAAAAGATAGGCCCTTCGCAGAGGGAAACAGAGGTTGTCATGCGCTTTTTATTTTGTATGATAAATCCCTTAGTGCAAAAGAACGTCACATTATATTGTCCCTTATGATGGCAACCTTTATTATGCAGTCTATCGATTTTATTCTTTGCCATCACAAGTTCGTACAACGCTTGATTTTCTCTTACACTAAATGATCTTACACATTTAGAAGCAATGTTAATTGCCTTTTTGCACCGATGACAACTTACTTGAAGGATCTTACTCAATCCATAGGTAGATATGGTGGACTCTCAAAAAAGATTTGGTTTAAAGGTTTTTGGATGCACAAGTAGTATCTCTACTTAGTGCGGAATTTTTGGGTAGAAAGGATATTGAGGAAGCACCACATGTTAAAGGATCTATGACAGTATAACTTCTATGTGGATATGAACAAATATAAGTCATTACGTTGTCTTCCTTGTCCAACGTCAATCATTTTGGCATATAATATTTTGATGGGGGCTCACAATCATAAAAGATGTCCATGATAATATATTTGCATGTAAATCTTCTCTTCCCTTATTAATTCTTTCATGAATTGCATCATTGACCAATGTTATGTTTGTCAATCTCCAATAATTTTTACTACTCATACTTTTCCCTATGTGATGTCATTACTTACCATAAGATTAGCATATGATCTTTTTCATTTATTTTCTTTTGTTTTATTGAAACAAAAAAGTAAAGAAAGGTAAACTCAAACCAACTTTATTATATATCTCGCACACGATTACATAGATAGAAACCTAGATCACTAAGCAAACTTCTCAAAGAAAGATCAAACTAATTTTTTATTCAACTAAAGCAAAAAGATAACTATAGATTGAACTAAGGCAGAAAAAGGTAAAGATAGTGATGTGATATGTTACCGGGGCACCTCCCCCAAGCTTGGTTCAAGCCAAGGGGAGTGCCCATACCCGATACTCAATTCTCCTCTCGTGGTGAAGAAGGTGTTAGTGGTGGTTAATTAGTAGCGACCTCTTCCAACTTGCGTAGCAGGCTAAAATTTGCGTCCCTTAGGTCTTCGTTCTCCATCTCGAGCTTCAATATCTTCTTGCACAACGCTTCCTTGGTCTCCCGTCATAAACGAGGAGGAATAGGCTCTTCGTCCTCCTCATTCGTGAACCAGGCATGCGAAGGATTAAATACATAAATATCAAGAGATTTGTGGGGTATAGAGCTCTCCTACCCCGAGCCTTGAGATGACATGATTTCATATCTGCCAGAAAACAGCAAGAAAGAAGAACAGAGGATTTCTTCGCGATACGGAGGTCAATAGGTTCGGGAGGGTATATAAAGATTTTTTTTATCTTGGGAAACAAGCGAACGAGAGAAAAGTTGGGTCCGGAAGGTACCCGCGGTGGGCACAACCCAACAGGGCGCGCCTGGCATGCCAGGCGTGCCCTGGTGTATCGTGCCCACCAGGGTTGCCTTCCTAGATGCTTCTTATTTTCCTAATTTTTGTAATATTCCAAAAACGACAAAAAGTATTTTTGCGGATTTTTCGGAGTCTGTTTACTTACCGTATCACATACCTCCCATATTTGACGAGTCTGGAGTGTTCCGGAAGGTTACCTTTATGTGTTGTTCCGGTGTCATGGTTTGAATAATATTGCTTTCAACATTAATGGCGTACCTGAGATATAATGTTTGATTCTTTCACCGTTGACCACCTTTGGGTTTGTACCTTTGGCATTATTTATTTTTGATGGCTCCAGAACGATAAACTTCTTTGATAACATAAGGCCCTTCCCATTTAGAGAGAAGTTTTCCTGCAAAGAATCTAAAATGGGAGTTGTATAATAAAACATATTCACCCACTTTGAATACCCGCTTTGGATTCTTTTATCATGCCATCTTTTAACCTTTTGTTTGAATAGCTTGGCATTCTCATAAGCTTGGGTTCTCCATTCATCTAGTGAGCTAATATCAAATAACCTCTTTTCACCAGCAAATTGGAAATCATAGTTGAGTTTTTTAATTGCCCAAAAAGCTTTATGTTCTAACTCAAGAGGCAAATGACAAGCTTTTCCATAAACCATTTTGTAAGGAGACATACCCATGGGATTTTGGTAGGTTGTTCTATAAGCCCAAAGTGCATCATCCAACTTCTTGCACCAATTCTTTCGAGACCTATTGATAGTCTTTTGCAAAATAAATTTTATTTATCTATTACTAAGTTCAACTTGACCACTAGACTGGGGATGATAGGGTGATGCAATTCTATGGTTAACATCATACTTGGCAAGCATTTTACGGAAAGCGCCATGAATAAAGTGTGAACCACCACTAGTCATTAAATATCTAGGGACTCCAAACCTTGGGAAAATAACTTCCTTAAGCATTTTAATAGAGCTGTTGTGATCAGCACTACTAGTTGCAATTGCTTCTACCCACTTAGTAACATAATCAACAGCAACCAAAATATGAGTATATCCATTAGAGGAAGGAAAAGGTCCCATGTAATCAAATCCCCAAACATCAAATGGTTCGACAGCAAGTGAATAATTGATAGGCATTTCTTGACGCTAACCGATATTACCTATTCTTTGGCATTCATCACAAGATAAGACAAACTTACGAGCATCCTTGAAGAGAGTAGGCCAATAAAAACCAGATTGCAATACCTTGTGAGCAATTGTCTCCCGCATGATGTCCTCCATAAGCCTCGGAGTCACATTTCCATAGGATTTTTCACTAGTAGAAAAAGGCCCATTTGTCCCGGTTCCAGAGGCCCATCTGTCCCGGTTCGCCCATGAACCGGGACAGATGGGGCTCCACGTGGCCGCTGCGGCTTGCCCAGGCAGGAGGGCCTTTTGTCCTGGTTGGTAGCACCAACCAGAACCAAAACGCATCCACGCGCAGCAGATCAGTGGCTGGGGGTTTTTTTTTTGAAAGGAGGGGGGGTTGGGGTTTTGGGGGTTTTATAGGGTTAATTTAGGGGTTTCATATGTTGTGTTAGCTAGCTAATAAAGAGAAGTGTCCTCTCTTATCTCCATGCTTGGTCGATGCTACGTACTACACGTATAGAGAGGACTTGACACACTAGCTAAGCAAATGAAGGAAACCATTAAGTACACAAGATCATCATGAACATATACAAAGAGAAGTGATCGACCTCTCTTTCTCTGAGAGATTGGTCGAACAACAAGTTTTCGTATATCTATCCAACGCTACTGGCTACATATATACAATATAAGATCTCTTACAATTCCCTAACATCTAATGTCAAATTCCACATGGTATTCTCCGGCTTCATTTATGAAGTGGTCAAGAAAGAATCTCGTCAATTCCTCTTGAATTGCTCGTATGCGATCTTGTGGTAGGAGTTCATCCCGCATCCGCCACATCTAATTTGAAGAAGGGGTTCAATACATATATATGAATGAAACTCAACACAAATGATGGTAATAAAATAAAATTGTGAATATTATTGCTTACGCACTTCATAATATTTTTTAGAGTAGCCCCGCTTGGAGGTCGTCGCGTTGTAGATGTACTCGCAAATCTAGTATCCACAAAAATTATTCCCGGTGTCCTACCACAACCACTTTACGAGAAATAGAGGTCAATCAAACTGATAATCAAGCATTATAAATGGTATTGATGAAACTAGCTAGAATCAATGGGAGATGCGCGGAACTAGCTAGTAGTACTTACTCTCGGGTGTGTAAATCGCAGCTCCCTCGGCACTCCCGGAGCTTCTGCGGTGAACTCTTTCCAAACCCTCCGACACAAAAAAATAATTACTTGATTTCAGTAAATGAATAAAGTTGCCGATATGGTGCGATAATGATTGATTGAACTTACTTCTCGAGCATTTTAGTCATGGTCGCATACTCCTTGGGATCTTTTCGTCTCGAGTCTAAGACGGTTACTAGTCCCCGCTCAAGCTTAATCTCTAGGAGAATATAGTGGAAGCTACGCACGCGTGCATAACTTATCAATTACATTACTATAACCTCAAGTAATAAGGGAAACCGAATATGCACAAGACAGTAACACTCACTTGAAGTTGTAAGGAAAGAGTATTGTATCTTTGTTTTGATTTTTGAGCAACGATTTTAGCAAGTTGTCCTCGGCTTCTTTGGGGTTAAATTTAACAGTCCATTCATCTATGAGATTTGTGTTAATGAACCCAATGTCCCAGATTTGTGCTTTTTCTGCATTCGACGATCTTCAATCTGCATAATATAGTGAGGATAATTATATATACATGCAATGAAAGACCTGAGCTATATATAGATACTTAATTACATAGGTAGTACTTACAGACAGTAGCAAGTGACGATTATATTATCAAGGGCCTTTTGATTGAAAAACTGGAAGAACTCCTCAAATGGAACAGACAACATATTGATTCCAACGAGGTCATGCTCCTCTTTAACTCTCAGCGTCAAAGTATCCTTGCCAGACTTTCTGCAGACTTCCATGTACCACTCATGGAATTTACGCATCATCGTTGTTAGAGGAGGATGACCAGGTTTGACGAGAGGCTTCCCGTACCGGTATTTGTGTTCGTCCTCCTCCATTATATCAAAATTTGCATCGTCGGGCAGGTAATCTCCAAGATTGGTACCGGGCGCCATCCCCGGATGATTAGCGACGATGTCGCTAGGCACCTTGAGCGGGGGGGACACGATTGGTTCGCTTTTTCGCCGGGTTCGCCGAGCTGGTTCGCTTGTCAGCCGCCGACACCTCCTGTTCTTCATCAGGAGGGCTGATTTGGAGTCTGTCGGGGCTCCGTAGAGTGGAATCCGTGACCGTCGTCATCATCAATCTTCCTCCATCATCAATTTCATGATGCTCACTACCGTGCGTGAGTAATTCCATTGTAGGATTGCTGGACGGTAATGGGTTGGATGAGATTTATCATGTAATCGAGTTAGTTTTGTTAGGGTTTGATCCCTAGTGTCCACTATGTTTTGAGATTGATGTTGCTATGACTTTGCTATGCTTAATGCCTATCACTAGGGCCCGAGTGCCATGATTTCATATATGAACCTATTATGTTTTAATGAATATATATACATGTGTTCTTGATTCGATCTTGCAAGTTGTAGACACCTACTATGTGTTATGATCTGCATACCCCAAGGTGACAATAATTGGGATTCTTTCTGATGATTACCATAGTTTGATGAGTTCATGTATTCACTAAGTGCTAATGCATTGTTCCGGTTCTCTATTAAAGAAGGCCTTAATATCCCTTAGTTTCCATTAGGACCCCGCTGCCATGGGAGGGTAGGACAAAAGATGTCATGCAAGTTCTTTTCCATAAGCACGTGTGACTATATACAGAATACATGCCAACAATATGTTGATGAATTGGATCTAGTTTATCGTTGCCCTAGGTTATAGCTTCTATATGATGAATATCATCTGACACATATCATCATCGATCCATTGCCTATGAGTCTGTCTCATATTGATCTTTGCTAAGTTACTTTCATTGCTACTGCTATTACGGTCACTACAAAACTATTGTTGTTACTTTTACCATCGTTACCGTTACTTCCATATTACTTTGCTACTAAATACTTTGCTGCAGATATTAAGTCTTTCAGGTGTGGTTGAATTGACAACTCAATTGATAATACTCGTGAATATTCTTTGGCTCCCCTTGTGTCGAATCAACAAATTTGGGTTGAATACTCTACCCTCGAAAACTGTTGCGATCCCCTATACTTGTCGGTCATCAAGAACTCTGTTCTGGCGCTGTTGTCGGGGAGCATAGCTATATTTGCTGAGTCACTTGGGATTTATATATATTGATCACTATGAGAAATCTAAAGGATGATAGAACCGAGATCGTTCCTTCTATGACGAGGGGGGGTAAGGATCTGCCATCTAGCTCTGCACTTGATTCGCCTTCTATTTTGAGTAAGCTTGCAACACCACCACATGCTATTAATCCTGATATGTCGCAAGTAATTGATGATGCTACTTCTACTATGAATGATACTTATTATGATGCTAGTACTTTGCTTGATGATGTGCCACTTAGTGAATTTCTTGATGAACAACTTGCTAGAGTTAAAAATATTGAGAATGCCGAAATTGATGAAACTTCTGAAACTACTGAAGTCTTTGAAATTGAAAATTATGATACACCTATTAGATCTAGCACACCTAGATATGAATTGGCTAATATACCTGAAGGTTATGTTATGGAGGGAAAGGTAGCTAGAGACTTTCTTGCTTGTAAGGATAGAGACAATTTGAAGAAATTGTTATGCAAGTGGAAGGAAAATCTTTAAATGCTAGTATGAAATATAATCTTGAGTTTGCTACTTCACCTATTCGTGTTACTAATAAGGATTATGAGTTCTCTGTCGATCCTGAGATAATTACTTTGGTTGAATCCGATCCTTTCCATGGTTATGAAGCTGAAACTATTGTGGCACATCTTACTAAAGTGAATAATATAGCCACCCTATTTACTCATGAGGAAAAAAAATATCCTTAAGTTGTTTCCTTTCTCGCTAATGGGTGGTGCTAAGATATGGTTTAATTCTCTTGCTCCTGGTTGTGTGCGTAGCCCCCAGGATATGATTTACTACTTCTCTGAAAAATATTTTCATGCGCATAAGAAACAAGATGCCTTACAGGAAATATTTAAACTAAAGAAGAGCGTATCCCACAAGCTTGGGGGAGGCTTCTTTAGTTACTTAATGCTTTCCCTGATCATCCTCTTAAGAAAGATGAAATACTTGATACCTTTTATAATGTACTAACTGATGCTTCTAGGGACCACCTAGATAGTTGTGTTGGTTGTGTTTTCAGGGAATGAACTATTGAACAAGCCGAAGAACTACTAAATAATATATTGAGAAATGATAATGAGTGGGCTCTTCCTGAACCTCCTAAGCCAACTCTGAAGAAGAGGGGGATTCTATTCCTAAGTCCCAAAGACATACAAGAGGCATAGAAATCAATGAAGAAAAAAGGTATTAAAGTTGAATATGTTAGGAATTTACCACCTATTGAAGAAATACATGGTCTCGATAGCCCGACACAGGTAGTAAAGGTAAATTATCTTTGTAGATTTGATGAAGGTGATATTCATTATAATAAATTTACTAGTCAATGCATGGATGAATTTGATAACTTTACTGTGAAACAAGAAAACTTCAATGCCTACATTAGTAGACAATTGAAACGAAATGCTTATATGGTTGAACACTTGAGTGACTGCATGTCTAGAGTTAAAGATGATCTTAAGCTTGTTGGTAAATATGCTTCCATGATAAAAACCCAAGTAGACCAAGTTCTCAAAGCACAAAATGATTTGATTAATGAGATTTAACAATAATAAAAATAATCATGATATTAGAGTTATGACTAGAGTTGGTAAAATGTGTGAGGAACCTTTGTATCCTGAAGGTCATCCTAAAAGAGTTGAACAAGACTCTGAAATGATTAATGTTGATGAACCTGGTTCGTCTAAAAGGAAAAATGATAATACTTTGCATGCTTCTAGTGAACCTACTGTGGACACACCTGAAAATCCTAATGATATTTCTATTTCTGATGCTGAAACGCAATATGGTAATGAACATGAACCTTGTAATGATGATAATGATGATGTTCATGTTGATGCTCAACCTAGTAATGACAATGATCTAGAGATAGAACCTGCTGTTGATCTTGATGACCCACAACCTAAGAACAAAAGGTATGAGAAAAGAGACTTCATTGCTAGGAAACATGGTAGGGAGAGAGAACCATGGGTTGAGAAACCCATGCCCTTTCCTCCTAAATCTTCTAAGAATAAAGATGATGAGGAATTTGGGCGCTTTTGTGAAATGCTTATACATGTCTTTTTGCGCTTGCGTTTGACTGATATCTTGAAAATGTCTCCCTATGCTTGCAAACTAAGATAATTTCCACCATGCTTGCAAACTACACTTTTAAGGGTGGAATAGCTAAGAAACTAGGAGATCCGAGAATACCAACTATACCATGCTCCATTAAAAGAAACTATGTTAAAACTGCTTTATGTGATTTAGGAGTCGGTGTTAGTGTTATGCCTTTCTCTTTGTATCAAAGACTTGATTTGAATAAGTTGACACCAACTGAAATCTCTTTGCAAATGGCCGATAAATCAGCTGCTATACCCATCGGTATTTGTGAGCATGTACCTGTCGTAGTTGCAAATGTTACTATCTTAACAGACTTTGTTATTCTTGATATACTCGAGGACGACAGTATGTCGATTATCCTTGGAAGATATTTTTTGAATATTGCAGGGTTTGTTATTGATTGCAATAAAGGCAATGTCAATTTTCATGTAAACGGTAATGAGCATACGGTACACTTTCCAAAGAAACAACCTCAAGTTAATAGCATCAATCCTATTGGAAAAATTTCAACAATTGCTATTGGAGGTTTTGAATTCCCAATTCCCACTATCAAAAAGAAATATGATATTCTTATTGTTGGGGACATACATATCCCCATTCAGGTAACCTAGTGTTATACAAAGATTCACCGGTTTCATGTCATTTGGAAGAAGTTTGTTAATAAGACTTGATTAACCTTATTAATGGATTCCTTTTGACGGGCATGATATGGATGAATTTAGTAAACACAACTTTCTGTACCCACTTTTTATTCTCGGTTACTTATAATTAATAAAGAAAAAATAGTATTATTTTTCGGCTTTTGGTCTTATTCGTGCAATAAAAATGACCAGAAAATAAAAGTACTCCAAATGCCCTGAAAATTTAGTATGGATTTTTTGGAATATTTAAAAAAATTGGCACTGAAAAACCTCAAGGGGTGCACCAGTGGGCTACAAGCCCCCCGGGCGTGCCCCTTGGCTTGTGGGTCCCACGTGGGTCCCCCTCACTTATTCCAGCACCCATCCACTACACCTTCCTCCGGAAAAAATCACTCCATTGCTCAAACCCGTGTTCTTGCTCATCTTGCTACCTTTTTCTATCTCCTTGCTCATTGCTCCATTTCCAAAACTGTTTTGGGAGATTGTTCATTGGTATGTGACTCCTCCATTGGTCCAATTAGTTATTGCTCTAGTGCTTTATATATTGCAATTTTTTGTTGTTGTGGTGACCATGTTCTTGAGCTTGGATGACAAATTTATATGGTCCAAAGTAGTTTTGTTGCATGATATAGCCTCTACACACTTGTAGGAGTAGTTTCTATTACTTTGGTTGAGTTTTGTTCACTTTTATTTTCAGTCACTAAAAATTTCAGAAATTTTCAGAGGAAGAACATGATGAGGAAAATATTCCAAGGGGGTTCCCGAAGAAGAAGAAACCCCCGAGGCTTGCGATATGCGAGCCAAGCCTTGAAGCACCACTAGAAGCTCTAGTACGACCTTGTGAATGGCCGTTGGAGGAATTTATCACTAATGCAGGCTTCAAGGAAGAATTCGATATGCTTGTGCGCAATGACGGCTTGATGGAATTCTTGTCAGATAAGTGCTTGCAATATTACAACCTTACTGATTCTTTTGTACGAAGATTTGAGTATTCAGACCGCCGAGGTACGCAATCCATATGTTTGATCTATATGAAAAGTCGTACACCATGGATCCTGAAGAGTTTAATGAAGCATGTAAAATTCCGCATTGGGGCAGTTGTGTTGAACCACGAGAAGTTGATTGTGATGAGTTCCTTGCTAGCATTACAGTAGGAGAAACTAGAAATATAACACAAGTTAGTATGGGGAGAATTCACTTCCCCGCCTTACATTATTTTGCTCTTTTCATAGGCAGATGTATCAATGGTAAAGATGATCACATCCACCTCTATGCTTCTGATTTAAGTGTTCTTAAAAGCGCGATAATGAATGATAGAAAATATAATTTAGGGGCTATTGTCGCACGTCGTTTACATAACAATGCTAAAGAGGGAGATTTCTTTGGTGGAATTTATGCCACTTGTTTAGCTGACTATCTTGGGGTACCTATAAAAAATGATGACACTCAATTACCCATGCTTTCCTTGACTATGAGCCATGGAACGTTATCAGTTTCTCGAGAGAGGTAAAAAGAAGATACTTCATAACCAGACATGAGGCGGGTGAATATGAGAGGGTGAGGGAGACAGCTCGCCTCCAAGAAGCAGTGTGCCAGGCAATGTCAGCTGCAATCGAGTATAACCCCAACTACGACTATGGATTTCATCCAGGCCAGACGTGGGCATAGACCAACTAAGGCCTAAGCTTGGAGGAGTATGTGTTTCTCACCGACATTACATTCATGTTCACACACTTATTTCAATTGTTAATGTTCATACTTTTTCATTGTATCATCCATGCTAGTTTACTTTTTCTCGCTTTCTTCTTGTGTGTTTCAAAAACTTTGAAAACCCAAAAAAAATCTCACTCGTTTTTGTCTTTTCTTTCTTGTTCATTTGTTATGTAATTTGTAGTGTTAAAAAGAAAATCGAAAAAGATTTATCGTTCTTCTTTTGCTTGTTGGGAGTTTTCGCGTGTAAATAATTTTTCTCATTCTTGCTTTTGCCTTCTTCGGAAAAACAAAAACTCCACAAATATTTTAGTGTGTTTCTCTAAAATTCTTTTGCTTTTCCCTTGGGTCGAAAGGAGAAGACCACGATGACAATGTTGAGTGGCTCTCATATGCATTATTGATGATCTACCAAAGAGCCCATATTACCTTGTCTTCTCCTTTGAAAAAATGACTCCAGATTCCAACTTAGTCCAATGTATGTGCACTCTTGTTACTATTCACATCATTCGGTCATGCAAGTGAAAGGAAATAATGACGAAATTTGATGAAATGATTGAGATGAAAAAAGCTGGTATGAACTCGACCTATTTTATTTTTGTAAATATGATTAGCTCATTGGTCTTGATTCAGCCCTTTATGAATGAAACATGTTTGCAATGACAGTTAGAGATTATAGTTATTAATGCCATGCTTAATTAGCTAGGAGCTGATAATGGTTTGTCTTGTATGCTAACATGGATTTAAATTAGTTATGATGTGGTATGATAGGATGGTATCCTCCTTTGAATGATTCAAGTGGCTTGACTTGCACATGTTCACGCATGTAGTTGAATCAAAAATAACATAGCCTCCATGATATTTATATTCATGGTGATTTATATCCTACTCATGCTTGCATTCAATGTTGATTAACCTCAAGGCATGTTCATGACCATTGTCATTCTCTAGTAGGTCGCTCCTCAATCCTTTTGCTAGCCTTCACATTGTACTAAGCGAGAATACTGCTTGTGCATCCACTTCCATAAACCTAAAGTTTTCCCATATGAGTCCACCATGCCTACCTATATGCGGTATTTACCTGTCGTTCCAAGTAAATATACATGTGCCAAACTCTAAACCTTCAAATAATAATCTGTTTTGTATGCCAGAATCGCTCATGTGACAACTGGGGGCTGTCAGTATCTTCCATGCTAGGTGGGTTATTCTCACAGTGAGTGTTTATTCACTTGTCATTCACGAGAAAGTGGCTCGTAATTGGGGTACCCAGTTCCATGCTCAAAATCAAATCAAAATATAATTAAACAAAGCTCTCCCATGACTGTTGTTGTATGGACGGTACCCGTGGATTCGGATCAGCCATGGAGTGTGATTGTTGGTGGAAGGGGGTAAAACTTTACCATTCTGTTCGGGAACCGCCTATAATTTGCGTAGCATGGAAGATATGAGAACTCTTAGTCGTTGTGTTGATAATGAAAGCATATATCTCAAAATTATATTCACCTCTGTTTTAAAAGCTTCGAGCTCTGGCACCTCTGCAAATCCCTGCTTCCCTCTCTGAATGGCCTATCTATTTAGTTTATTGTTCACTCATCATCCCCTTATAAAAGGCACCAACTGGAGAGCACTGCTGTAAGGGCATATTTCTCCCTATGTGGTTTTGGTGATTCATGACAGTACTTTTGCGGACTAATCATGTGCGTTGAGCATTTCAGATATCTCATGTCCAGGCACAAGACGATTCGGTGCCCCTCGAAGACTATCGAAGACGGTGGTTCTCTATGTTTCTTTTTGGTGGATTTGAGTCATAGGAAAGTCGTACTATTAAGAGGGGGTCCGCTTCGGAAAGGTTAGTGTGGAATTGACATGTACACATCTCTTCCTTTGCATCACCTTTCCTTCGCTTCGATGGAGCACCATCCGTTTATCCTTGTCTCTGCAATATGAAGGCTACCAAGTGCTATAACGTCTGTGGCATGCGGTAGTACTGCTCAAGGGAGCAGTAGTATCGCAGGGGCCTGCGGTAGTGCCAGTTCGGCAAGCGGTAGTACCGCAGGGGCCTGCGGTAGTACCGCTCCTAGCGAGCGGTAGTACCGATGCCTCCGGCCCAAATGATGGCTCACACGACAGTAGGAGCAGATGTAATTTTTTACTTCTGCGCCTACGTGATAGTACCGCAACCTGTAAGCGGTAGTACCGTGTCGGATTTTTGCACAGTCCTAAACTCAGTGGAAGTAGTCACAGATGTAATTTATTTAGTCCATGCTTTTTCCAATCCAGTAGAGCCCTGCCTTGAGGTAGTACGGCAAGGGCGCACGGTAGTACTGCTCTGGCGGTTCTACCGCTCGCTACCATGTGCAACAGGGCCTCGCCTGGTCACTGTCGCACAAGAGGTAGTACCGCACCGGCTTGCGGTAGTACCGTGACCCATTACGGTAGTACCGCGACTGTGTGCGGTAGTACCGCTTCTCGCAGGCTGGGTGAGGTGCCAACGGTTGGATCTTTTCCCCCACTATAGAAAGGGGGTCTTCTTCCCAAGTAAGACCACCTCTTCCCTCCACAAGCTCCATTGTTTCTCAAAGCTCCATTTTCGCCCGATCTCTCTCCCTAGCCAATCAAACTTGTTGATTTTCTAGGGATTGGTTGAGAAGGCCCTGATCTACACTTCCACCAAGAGAAATTTGATTCCACCCACTAATCCCTTGCGGATCTTGTTACTCTTGGGTGTTTGAGCACCCTAGACGGTTGAGGTCACCTCGGAGCCATACTCCATTGTGGTGAAGCTTCGTGGTGTTGTTGGGAGTGTCCAATTAAGTTGTGGAGATAGCCCCAACCTTGTTTCTAAAGGTTCGGTTGCCGCCTTCAAGGGCACCAATAGTGGAATCACGACATCTCGCATTGTGTGAGGGCGTGAGGAGAATACGGTGGCCCTAGTGGCTTCTTGGGGAGCATTGTGCCTCCACACCGCTCTAACGAAGACGTACTCCCCCTCAAAGGGAAGGAACTTCGGTAACACATCATCGTCTCCACCGGCTCCACTCTTTGTTATCTCTTACCTTTACTTGTGCAAGTTGTATTGTGTTGTCTCCATTGCTTGCTTATGTGCTTGTTGTTGTTGCATCATATAGGTTGCTCACCTAGTTGCATATCTAGACAACATATTTTGATGCTAAGCTTAATTTGGTAAAGAAAAGCTAAAAAAATTAGTTGCCTATTCACCCCCCCTATAGTGAACCATATCAATCCTTTCAATTGGTACCAGAGCCTTGTCTATTTATTAAGGACTTTACCGTCCAAAGAGTATGGGTGACACCATAGTCGAGGCGGAGGAGCACTCCGGTGTGAATCCATCCTCGTCTATGGCCAATGGGGGATCCACGGTCTCTCGTGAGGAGTTTAATGCGGCTTTGGAGACATTGAAAACCTCCATGACGACTAAGGTCAAAGGCATGTTTAAGGAGTTTCTTGATGGGCTTAAATTATCCACCACACCGTTGGAAGTGGCTCGTCCCACTAACAAGGTGGCGGATGCTCACCCCGACAAGGGGGGAGCTAGTAGTGACCAAGTTCCTTTGCCTAAGAATGGGAGTGGCATCTTTGCCCATGTTGAACCCCCC
>LR738711.1:635764347-635817389 GCA_902687465.1 Secale cereale | reverse complement strand
CCCCCCCCCCCCCCCCCTTACCTATGGAGGACCGGTTCCCTCCACTCATATGAATCATGTTGGTGCTCCTCCTAAGTATGTAAAAAATGTGGATTTTGCCTCTTGGGTTTATTGCTTTAAACGTCATTTGAATCATAGTTCTACTAATCTTTGGAGAATTATTGAGCAAGGTTTCTACCCACACGATCCAAGCATTTTCACTCCTAGAGAAGCCGCGGATAATCAATTCAATGAGTCTGCTCTCTTTATCCTCCAAGAAGCTATTCCTCCCGAAGATATTGCGCATCTCTGACCTTTCCCTTTGGCCAAGGAAGCATGGGAGCATGTTGTTTCCTTGTACAAGGGAAGTGCAAGCATTCAACGCTCGAACTTTTAAGTTGTTCAAGATGAAGCCGATGAGTTTGCCATGATTGAAGATGCAGAACCTCGAGAGCTTATAGAAGATTAACTACTTTCGCGGTCTCACTCCGAGATCATGGGAGCAAGGATACATATGACAATTGGATCAAGCACAAGTTTCTCAAGGCTATGATGCTTTACCATAAGGCCATGTCCTTCGTCATTCGTTAAAGGCCGGACTTCCACAACTTGACATCAAGTGAAGTGTTGGATGAGTTTGTTGCGATGAGGATCTTGGACAAGACCGCCGACAATGCGGTGTTGCGGGCTCAACGATCTAAGAATCCCAACCTTGCTTTGAAGGCCAAGGCTAGTGCAGAAGAAGAAGATGAAGGGGAAGAAGAGGAGTGTTGCCCCAAAGACACCAAATATGCATATCATGAGCACATGGCTCTTGCTTCACGGTGATTTTGGGGAAACAAGAAGAACTCAAGGCCCAACTTCAACAAGAACAACTCAAGTGGCTCCAAGGGCAAGCAACGTGTGCGGACGTGCTACAATTGTGGAAATGTGCATTTTGTTGTGGATTGCCCTTACGAGAAGAGGGAAGACAATGGTGGCGAGCTCATCCGAAAAGACAAAGCCAAGTCTTTCCCAAGCAAGAACAACTTCACCAAGAAGACTCCTCCCAAGTGGTTGGTAGCACAAGAAGAGTATGATGAGGATGATGATGATAGTAAAGATGGTGAGACGGTTGCCATGGCCTCCATTGCCATTGTGAAAACTCCACGGGTGTCCCTCTTCGGTTCACCCAACGAGAACATCACCGCCAAGTGCCTCATGGCTAAAGCCACTAACAAGGTAACCCCCAACATCAAGACTAACCTCACTACTAATCCTTCGTTGATGGATTGCATTGACGAAAGTGAGAGGGCGAAGGAGGTGGAAAATGAATTTGAGTCTTTCATGAGTAAGCTCAAAGGTAAATCCAAGAAGCACTTTGTTGCTCTCTTGGAACAACTTGGTGAATCCAATGACATGATCGAGGCTCACGAAGAGACCATCTCTAAGATGGAAGGGCATAGTCATGACTATGCCGATGAGATATCGGATCTCTCTAATGCGCTTGAGGAAGAGCGTGGTCATCGTTTGGCTCTTAAGGAGTCACACAACGATGATCATGCTAAATTAAAGAAAGATCTTGATCATGCTCTTGTTGTCTCTCGATATGCTCAAATTCGAGAAGGCTAAACTTGGGGTTGACCATGCTAGACTCAAGGAGGACTTTGATCTACTTGACAAGGTTCACAAGGTCTTGAAGAGTGTTCATGCTAGCCTCAAGGAGTCTCATGATCAACTCCAAGTATCGCTAACCAAGGAGAAATCCACTTTTCCTCATATGGTTTTAATTGATAATGCAAATGCTACTAACCCGTGTTGTGAGCATGTGCATCTTGTTGAGGAGAATGCCAAGTTGAAGGAGCAACTTGAGAAAGTCCTTGTGTCTTGCATACAAGGTGAGAAGAACCTCAACGACCTTTTGAGCAATCAAAAGGAAGTTGTGGCCAAGTAGGGGATTGGGTTTGCACTCAAGTTCAAGAAGAAGAAGAATGACAGTACCAAGCAACCTCTTCCTCTCAAGAAAACTTTTGTGAGGGAGGGAGAGGGTACTTCTAAGGAGAAGAAGAACAATGCGAAGGGTGGTGGTGCCAAGAAGGGCAATGCCACTCCTTCCAACAAAGTCGGTGACTTTAACCCGTCCTATGTGTTATGGCGTGCTAGTGATGGGCATGTATGCCAAATTTGTTGGTTCTTCTTGTGAGTACATTGAATGGTCTATTTGGGTTCCTAAGACCCTTGTTGATAACATCAAAGGACCTATTACAAAATGGGTACCTAAAACCAAGCATTGATCTCTTGTAGGAGTTTGCTTCCGGTGGGGGATCATGGTTGCTCTATAGTGGAGCCACAAATCATATGACCGGAAGCAAAGACTTGGTGGTGGATGTGCACAAAGTCTCATCTATGCCCACCAATGTCGAATGGGGTGATGCATCATCTTCTAAGGTATTGGGTCTTGGCAAGGTTGTCATTTCTCATGATCTCACGATCGAGAAAGTCATGCTTGTTGACTCCTTTGCATACAACTTACTTTCCGTTCGTCAACTTGCACTCATGGGCTTTGCTACTTTCTTTGATATTGATTATGTGGCCTTCTTGTCGAGCAAAACTCTTAAAGTAGCCTTTGTTGGGCATGTCGAGAATGGTCTCTATGTGGTTAACTTCTCGGAGCGACCCACTAAGACCGCGACATGCCTAATGGCTAAAGTTGACATGGGGTGGCTTTGGCATCGCCGTCTAGCCCACGTAAATATGAGATATTTACAAAGTCTTCTCAAGGGGGCCATGTTTGTGGACTAACAAATGTTACCTTTGCCAAATATCATGCTTGTAGTGCTTGTATCGAAGGAAAGCTACGTGAGAAGGCTCACCCTCCCACTACTATCATCTACTCGACGAGGCCTTTGGAGCTCCTTCACATGGATCTCTTTGGGCCTCCATCCTTTGATGGTCTTGGGGGCAGAAAGTATTGCGTGCTGATTGTGGATGATTATTCAAGATACACTTGGGTATACTTCTTCAAGAGGAAGAGTAAGACCCAACAAACCGTCGTCAACTTTGCAAATGAAGCTCAACGTCAACACAATGCAAAGATTTTGATGATAAGAAGTGACAACGACACCGAGTTCAAGAACTACACCTTGGATGAGTTTATTAGTGACGAGGGGATCAAGCATCAATATTCCGCACCTTACACCCCTCAACAAAATAGTGTAGCGGAGAGGAAGAGCCGGACCTTGATGGACGTGGCAAGGACCATGATGGCAGAGTTCAAGTCTCCGTACAACTTTTGGGACGAAGCCATCAACACCGCTTGTCATGCATCCAATTGGATCTACCTCCGCAAAGGCTTGAACAAGACTCCATATGAGATACTTATCGGCAACAAGCCCAACCTCAAGTACTTCCGGGTGTTCGGTTGTAAGTGTTTCATACTCAAGAAAGGTGTTCGTTTGTCTAAATTTGAGGCTAGAGCTCATGAGGGCATATTTGTTGGTTAAGCTACAAACGCTCATGCTTACCCTGTCCTCAACAAGTCACATGACTCATTGAGGAGACGTGTAACATAGAGTTTGATGAGAATAATGGCTCCCAAGTGGAGCAAAGTGGTACTTGTGATGTAGGTGGTCAAATTCCTCCCCAAGCCATAAGAAGAATGGGTGTTGGTCATATCCTACCCATTGAGGAACCCCTTGTGGCCGAAGGATAAGGACAATGTTCCACTCAAGTGGAACCATCACCAACCCAAGACCCACATGCTTCCAAAGAACAAAGTGAAGGCCCTCAACCTAATGAACAATACCAAGTGTAAGATCAACCGCAAGATGGTGATGATCCACCAAGTGATGCACAAGGCCAAGTTCCTTCCACCGAGCAAGTTCAAGATCAAGAGCAAGCTCAAGATCAAGAACAAGCTCAAGACGACGCTCATGATGATCAAGCTACCGCTCCGCAACTCTCTTTGAGGAGCAATTGGAGCATCGTGCCACCAAGGTTGCTTTCAAGCTCGCTTCTAGAGAGCATCACATGGAGAATTTACTTGGAAGCATAACAAATGGGTTAAGCACTCGTAGGCAATTAGCAAACTATTGTGCACATCATGCGTTTGTTTCTTGTGTTGAACCCCAAAAGGTCTATGAGGCGCTCGAAGATCCGGATTGGCTCAATGCCATGCATGAAGAACTCAACAACTTCGAGCGCAACAAAGTGTGGCGGTTGGTGCCAAGGCAGAGGAGAACCATAATGTCATTGGAACCAAATGGATCTTCAAGACAAGCAATATGCTCAGGGGATTGTCATTCGCAACAAGGCTCGTTTGGTGGCACAAGGCTACTCCCAAGTCGAGGGTATCGACTATGGTGAAACCTTTGCTCCTGTTGCTCGCCTTGAATCTATTTGTTTGTTACTTGCCTATGCTTCTCATCATAACTTTAAGTTGCAACAAATGGATGTGAAGAGTGCTTTTCTTAATGGTCCTCTTAATGAGTTGGTGTGTGTCAGACAACCCCCGGGGTTTGAGGATCCTAAGTTCCCCAATCAAGTGTATCAACTCGATAAGGCGCTCTATGGCCTTAAACAATCCCCAAGTGCGTGGTATGAGCACCTTACCGAGTTGTTGCAAGATCGTGGGTTTGAAATCGGGAAAATCGAACCCACTCTTTTTACTAAGAAGGTCAAAGGGGAGTTGTTTGTATGCCAACTATATGTTGATGATATTATCTTTGGTTATCCTAACAAAGCTTTCAACGATGAGTTTGCCGCACTCATGACCGCGGAGTTTGAGATGTCCATGATGGGAGAGTTGAAGTTCTTTCTCGGGTTCGAAGTCAAACAAAGAAGAGAAGGAATCTTCATCAACCAAGCCAAATACACTAAATACATGCTCAAGAGATTCAATCTAAATGATGTCAAGCCGGCTTCTACTCCAATGCCTACCAAATGCCAACTTTACATTAATCCCAATGGTACAACGGTGGATCAAAATGTATATCATTCTATGATTGGATCCTTGCTTTACCTTTGTGCATCTAGACCGGATATCATGTTGAGCGTGGGGATGTGTGAACGGTTTCAAGCCTCACCTAAGGAAAGCCACTTTGTGGCGGTCAAGCGAATCTTTTGATATTTGGCTCATACCCCAAACTTTGGCTTATGGTACCCTAGAGGAGCAAACTTCAATCTCGTGGGCTTTTCGGATTCGGATTGGGTGGGAGACAAAGTGTATAGGAAGTCAACTTCCGGAGGGTGCCAATTTCTTGGTTGCTCTTTGGTGAGTTGGTCTTCTAAGAAGCAAAGTTGTGTGTCTCTCTCCTCCACTGAAGCCGTGTATGTGGCCGCCGGTAGTTGTTGTGCTCAACTTCTATGGATGAGGCAAACTTTAAAGGATTACGGTGTCATTTGTGACAAACTGCCTCTTTGGTGTGACAATGAAAGTGCCATCAAGATTTCTCTCAACTTGGTGCAACACTTCAAGATGAAGCATATTAAGATTCGGTATCACTTCATCCAGGATCACATTAGGCGAGGGGAGATTGATCTTCATTGTGTCAACACTTAGATAACCTTGCAAATATTTTCATGAAGCCTTTGGATGAAGCAAGATTTCGCGAGTTAAGGCATGAGCTAAATATCATCGATTTGAGCAATGTGGCTTGAAACTTTGCACGCCCCACCACACTCATCATGTTGTCTTGTTTAGGTGTAGGCATGGACATAGGGGGAGTGTTGTACTCTCAATGAACTCTCCCTCCCCCATTATGCATAAATTTACCAACTCTTTCACATTCGCCATTGTTGATGGTACTTGTACTTCAAAGATGAGTTCTGGTCATGGGCCCAAGGATAATTCTTCGCGGTGCCATACTAATTGACTCAAACATAGGTGGCTCCGGCCATTGCCTTGTCTTCGTGAGAAGTTTTTGTTCGTTGTTTGGTTCTCACTGTCTCTTTGCTTTATTTTTGACCTTGTTCTTGTTTAGTTGGTTCTTTTGTGCTCTTTTGCGTGTCTGGTTGCTCAAAGTGTGCATTGCAAAGGCCGTGTTTTTCCGTTTTGGCGAAACATGCACTTTCTTGGGTTTGCGGTACTACCGTGGAAACCCACGGTACTACCGCTGGAGGTGGGTGACTCATGTGCGTGCTCAGCTGCACCCACGGCACAGTACTACCGCTTCCATCGCGGCAGTAAATTTTTACTGCCGCTGGAAGAGTGGTACTACTGCCCAGTGTGCGGTACTTCCGCCCGGGCGGTACTACCGCAATGAGCTGCGGTACTACCGCGCTGTTGAGGCCACGCAGGCGTTAAGAGCAGGCAGGGGGAGTTCCAACTCCCCCATACCCATTCATCTCTTTCCCACACTGTGTCTCTCTCTCTCTCCTGCCCAAGAACGGCGCCGGAGGACCTCGCCAGATCTCTGTCTCCGGCCACTCTCCTCTCGTTTCAGCTGGTGGGATTGATCCCCACCTCGCCCTCTTGCCATGGACATTGGTATCTCCCTTTCTCTCTCTCTCTCTCTCTCTCTCTCTCTCTCTCTCTCTCTCTCTCTATCTATCTATCTATCTATCTATCTATCTCTCTCTCTCTCCCTCCCTCTCTCTCTCTCTACCTCGTTTTTGTGTTTCTAGGTTATGGGAGATGCATGTGTAGGTCTTATGATTTTTGTCTAAAATCTTTGCAAGAGGAGATTGCTGGAGAGTGGTAGTGCAGTAGACATGCTATTTGGTGTGACACAACTACTTAGTTTTGATTAAACGGTAGTACTGATCTATCTTCACGAATGTTCATAGATGTGTTCTTGCTAGATCCGCTCCGTGCGGTACTACCGCTCAGTGCGCGGAAGTAAAAAAATTATTTCCGCCCTGAGCATGGTACTACCGCGCCAACCCGGCGCGGTACTACCGCGGTCAGAGCAGAAGTAAATCTTTACGTTCTTGCCTCATCCACCCTGTACGGTACTACAGCTCGGTACGTCAATGTAAAAAATTACTTCCACCCTGAGCACGGTACTACCGCGCCAACCCGGCGCGGTACTACCTCGGTCAGAGCAGAAGTAAATTTTTACTTCCGCATCCTATCACGGTACTACCGCTTGACTTACAATTGTGTTGTTTTGTCACACTTAATCTCATTTCCATTTTTTTCCTTCGGTTTGGCCTTGGTCTTTGCAATAATCCTTCTCGCTCTTCTCATGTGTTTGCGTTGTGTGTCATAGGTGGTGACTCCGGTACCGGTGCCAGGCGCTCGAATCCTAGCCGAAACACGAGCTCAAAGCATCTTCGCAACCAAGATGCTCCTAAGGGGTCCAATGTCCCACAATGCAACGTCAAGTCCTCAGCTACCAAGATCAAGGAACTAGTTGTCAGCATGGATGAGATGCCTCAAGCAAAGTTTCTGATTCAAAGGAAACTTAACCCCTACCTCAATCCTCGAGAACTCAGCAAGGGCAATGACTTGTTTTGGACCAAGCAACAATTTCTCTATGTAGATGTGATCAAGGCCAAGCAGAACATCTACGTACCCATTCAGTGGATTGACATGGACCATCTGAAGAAGCACCGGACATATTTTGGTGAGACTCTGGATTTGGTGGAGCAGTTTGGTATTGAGGAGGTCATCACATTCCACCTTGACTTTGACCCGGAGATTGTGGCTCAGTTCTTTGCTTATGTCCACTTCCACACGGATGAGAAGCGGACCATGACTTGGATGACAAATGGCAAGAGGATGTCTGCTGAGTGGAAGGAGTTCATGGATATGTTGCACATTCATGATGAGGGGCTGGATGTGCCCGTTGGTCTCCACCCGCATGCCAACCTCGAGTGTGCTAACAAGAACAAGCTTCAACCCTTCCTTGTTGAGAAGTCTTTACCCAATGGCAAGAAGACTTATGTGTTGAACCAGTTTATTGACATCATGCATCGGATCTTTTGCAACACTCTTTTCCCTTGCATAGGCGACAAGGACAAGGTGCATTCCTATCTTGTGGACATGATGCTTATCTGTGAGGAAGCGCGTCTGCAACAACCTGGACCACTTGATGTCTCTCATATCATGTGGTGTGAGCTTCAGTTTGTGGTGTTCCATCATAAGGTTCCCATCTATGAGCCTTATTTGCACCTTTTGATCTCGACGACTTGGGAGAAGCTCTTTTCGCACGAAGATTTTGATGGTCCCAATTGGATTTGCCATGAGCCCACTAGGCTGCGCCAAAAGAACAAGTGGGCTAACACCACCACCTGGGCTGAGGCAGAAGCTGCTCGTATGGATGTTGATGATGATGAGTTTGAGGAGGAGGAGGCAAAGGGCAGTTCTGAGGAGTATGCACCTCCCTCTGTTGAGCCATCTTGGGCTAAGAAGCTAAAGGCCAAGATGAAGGCTCTGTTCTGCATGCAGGCCAAGGGTCAATACAAGGCTCATGTGAACGCCAAGATGGCTCGTCGTCGCGACAAGGCTATTATGAGGCATGTTGGTCTTGAGGTTGCGAGTGGATCCAAGGAGAGGATCACGGATGAGGAATCATGGACCAGACAACACTGCAGGTGGAATGAGTTTGAGGAGGATACTGGAGTTCGCTCTTCATCCCATGCTGCAGAGGAGTCTAAGGAGGAGGAATACGACTGGTGATGCCTTGGAGATCTACCACCACCTATGCCTTAGGTGTCCTTTCTTCCTTTTTGGTGTCTCGATGCCAAAGGGGGAGAGAGTGTAGGATTGGCGATTGTGTCTCTTTGCTTTCATTTCGTTGAACCTTCATTGCTTTGGTTTGTGTTTATGTGCATGTGAGTCCTCGAGACCTATTCTATCATATGGTGTGAGACATATGCCCTCAAACTTAACCTTTATTGTGTAGTATGTTTAGTAGCTTGTGAGCATATCTTATCTTGTGCCCTATACTTCATGCTCACTTTCTATACCTTGCTTCCATGCTTAGTGTCTCTTATATTGTTGCAAGGATTGCCTCGTTTATAAATATAGGGGGAGTGTTGATCCTAGTGTGTGTGTGTTGTGCAGTCCAAAGCATATCTATAGAAGGCACACATCTAGGGGGGCATGTCTATATTTTATAGATTTGGGGTTTGCTTTTGCTCATTTTTATCCCTGTATGCAAATCCCGTATTGTCATCAATCCACCAAAAAGGGGGAGATTGTAAGGGCATATTTCTCCCTATGTGGTTTTGGTGATTGATGACAGTAGCGGACTAATCGTATGCGTTGAGCATTTCAGATATCTCATGTCTAGGCACAAGACGATTCGGTGCCTCTTGGAGCCTATCGAAGACGGCGGTTCTCTATGTTTCTTTTCAGTGAATTTGAGTCGTAGGAAAGTTGTACTATTAAGAGGGGGGGGCGCTCCGGGAAGGTTAGGGTGGAATTAACACGTACACATCTGTTCCTTTGCACCACTTTCCTTCACTTCAATGGAGCACCATCCGTTTATCCTTGCCTCTACAATATGAAGGATGCCAAGTGCTATAACATCTATGGCATGCAGTAGTACTACTCAAGGGAGCAGTAGTACCGCAGGGGCCTGCGGTGGTACCGCTCCTAGCGAGCGGTAGTACCGCTGCCTCTAGCCCAGACGCTAGCGCTCACGATAGTAGGCGCGGATGTAATTTTTTACTTCCGCGCCTACGCGGTAGTACCGCTTCCTGTGAGCGGTAGTACTGTGTCGAATTTTTGCACAGTCCTAACTCAATGGAAGTAGTCACAGACATAATTTATTTAGTCTGTGCATTTTTCAGTCTAGTAGAGCCCTGCCTTGCGGTAGTACCGCAAGGGCGCGCGATAGTACCGCTCCGGCGGTTCTACCGCTCGCTGCCATGTGCAACAGGGCCTCGCCTAGTCACTACCGCACAAGCACTAGTACCGCACCGGCCTGCGGTAGTACCGCAGCCCGTTATGTTAGTACCACGACTGTGTGCGGTAGTACCGCTTCTCGCGGGCTGAGTGAGGGGGTAACGGTTGGATCTTTTCCCCCACTATATAAAGGGGGTCTTCTTCCCCAAGAAGACCACCTCTTCCCTCCCCAAGCTCCATTGTTGCTCAAAGCTCCATTTTAGCCTGATCTCTCTCCCTAGCCAATCAAACTTGTTGATTTTCTAGGGATTGGTTGAGAAGGCCCCGATCTACACTTTCACCAAGAGAAATTTGATCCCCCCCACTAATCCCTTGAGGATCGTGTTACTCTTGGGTGTTTGAGCACCCTAGATGGTTGAGGTCACCTTGGAGCCGTACTCCATTATGGTGAAGCTTCGTGGTGTCGTTGGGAGCCTCCAATTAAGTTGTGGAGATAGCCCCAACCTTGATTGTAAAGGTTTGGTTGCCGTCTTCAAGGGCACCAATAGTGGAATCATGGCATCTCGCATTGTGTGAGGGCGTGAGGAGAATACGGTGGCCCTAGTGGCTTCTTGGGGAGCATTGTGCCTCCACACCGCTCTAACGGAGACGTACTTCCCCTCAAAGGGAAGGAACTTCGGTAACATATCCTCGACTCCACCGGCTCCACTCTTGGTTGTCTCTTACCTTTACTTGTGCAAGCTTTATTGTGTTGTCTCCATTGCTTGCTTGTGTGCTTGTTGTTGTTGCATCATATAGGTTGCTCACCTAGTTGCATATCTGGACAACCTATTTTGATGCTAAGCTTAATTTGGTAAAGAAAAGCTAAAAATTGTTAGTTGCCCATTCACCCCCTCTAGTCATCCATATCGATCCTTTCAACTGTAGTCATTTATATGCTTTGTTTTTAATTGATGCTGGGTATGAGTGTGACTAGATCTCTTTTACCATGAATTACAATGTATAGTCAGTCCTTGATCTTCTCAGGTGCTCTGCATTTATTTTTTGCGGTTTCAGAAAGGGCTAGCGAGATACCATTATACCATATTGTATCATGATTGTTTTGAAAAGTGGTGTCATCCGAGATATCTTATTATTGCTCGCTAATTGGTTATGCCATCGATATGGGTAAATATGAGACCTAAATGCTATTGTGAACATGGTTAGTTTATAATCTTTGCTGAAAACTTGAACCTTGGCTAGACATATTTGCAACAGCAAGATCAAACAGAGTTTGTAAAAGTTTTTCTTTGTCACTTTCAGTTTATCAACTGAATTGCTTGAGGACAAGCAATGTGTTAAGCTTGGGGGAGTTGATACGTCTCCGTCGTATATACTTTTCCAAACCCTTTTGCCCTTGTTTTGGACTCTAATTTGCATGATTTGAATGGAACTAACCCAGACTGATGTTGTTTTCAGCAAAGTTGATTGGTGTTATTTTTTTGCAGAAATCAAAGTTCTCGGAACAACCTGAAAATTTACGGAGAATTTTTGTGGAATATATAAAAAATACTGGCGCAAGAATTATCCAGAGAGGGGGCCACCCAGAGGCCACAAGCCCTGGGGGCGCCCCCCTAGGGCGCCCTGCAGGCTTGTGAGCCCCCTGGGGCTCTTCCGACCCTAACTCCATCTCTATATATTCACTTTCGGGGAAAAAATAGAGAAGAAGGATTCATCGCGTTTTACGATAGGAGCCGCCGCCACCTCTTGTTCTTCACCGGGAGGGTTGATTTGGAGTCCGTTCGGGGCTCCGGAGAGTGGAATCCGTCATCGTCGTCATCATCAACCTTCCTACATCACCAATTTCACGATGCTCACCGCCGTGCGTGAGTAATTCCATCATTGGCTCGCTGGATGGTGATGGGTTGGACGAGATTTATCATGTAATCAAGTAAGTTTTGTTAGGGTTTGATCCCTAGTATCCACTATGTTCTGAGATTGATGTTGCTATGACTTTGCTATGCTTAATGCTTGTCACTAGGGCCCGAGTGCAATGATTTCATATCTAAACCTATTATGTTTTAATGAATATATACGTGTTCTTGATCCGATCTTGCAAGTTGTAGACACCTACTATGTGTTATGATCCGCATACCCCAAGGTGACAATAATTGGGATTATTTCTGGTGATTACCGTAGTTTTAGGAGTTCATGTATTCACCAAGTGCTAATGCTTTGTTCCGGTTCTCTATTAAAAGGGTGCCTTAATATCCCTTAGTTTCCATTAGGACCCCGCTGCCACGGGAGGGTAGGACAAAAGATGTCATGCAAGTTCCTTTTCCACAAGCATGTGTGACTATATACGGAATATATGCCTACATTATGTTGATGAATTGGAGCTAGTTTGTCGTCACCCTAGGTTATAGCTTCTACATGATGAATATCACCTGATACATATCATCACCAATCCATTGCCTACGAGTCTGTCTCATATTGATCTTTGCTAAGCTACTTTCGTTGCTACTATTATTACAATCACTACAAAACCGCTCCTGTTACTTTTGCCACCGTTACAATTATTTCCATATTACTTTGCTAGTAAATACTTTGCTGCAGATAATAAGTCGTTCAGGTGTGGTTGAATTGACAACTCAACTACTAATACTAGTGAATATTATTTGGCTCTCCTTGTGTCGAATCAATAAATTTGGGTTGAATACTATACCCTCGAAAACTATTGTAATCCCCTATACTTGTGGGTCATCAACTCCCTCGGTCGCGTCTTCGTCTTCTCCGTAGCCGAGGACCCGTTGCTCTAGACCAGGGCCTCTTTCGCCTCGGAACCATTGTCCTCCTCCACACGTGGTCCCTCCGACACTTCGAGCTGAGTGGCGGGTGGATCTACGCACTACTCCAAGGCTCACCAATTCACTGGACATGCCCATGCTCTCCGAGAAGAGGGAAAAGACCTTACCAAGCTCACCTCCTCTCCCCACTAACCAACCAATGTGTTCCTACTACTTTCTCCTCTCTGGAATTGCAACATGATCCTACACAAGCAGGCTGGTTAACGATATGCCTGAAGGAAATATGCCCTAGAGGCAATAATAAAATTGTTATTTATATTTCCTTGTATATCATGATAAATGTCTTTTATTCATGCTAGAAATTGTATTAACCAGAAACTTGATACATGTGTGAATACATAGACGAAATACAGTGTCCCTAGTAAAGCCTCTACTAGACTAGCTCATTAATCAAAGATGGTTGTGTTTCCTAACCATAGACATGTGTTGTCATTTGATTAATGGGATCACATCATTAGGAGAATGATGTGATGGATAAGAACCATCTGTTAGCTTAGCATATTGATCGTTTAATTTTAATGATATTGCTTTCTTCATGACTTATACATGTTCCTCTGACTATGAGATTATGCAACTCCCTAATACCGGAGGAACACCTTGTGTGCTATCAAACGTCACAACATAACTAGGTGATTATAAAGATGCTCTACAGGTGTCTCCGAAGGTGTTTGTGGGGTTGGCATAGACCGAGATTAGGATTTGTCACTCCGAGCATCGGAGAGGTATCTCTGGGCCCTCTCGGTGATGCATGTCACAGCCTAATTTTTGGCCCTTTCTTTTTCTTTTGTTTTTCTGAGATTTTTGCCTGAGTTTTCTTTTTCCGTGGCTATGTTGTCTGGAAACTGAAGAAGATGACCTCTTCTTTCTTTCCAGAGTGGCTTGTCACCCTCATATATATCTCTAGACCTTGCCATTTCCATCTTGGACCAACCTCAATATTCTTTTTCTAGGGAATATTCCCTTTTCTATTAAAGGAATAACCCTGTCTGCCCTAGGTTGTGAAGCAACCTATATTTATATCACTCCAAAAATTCCCAAATAAATTCTCATAAATTGTTTGGGTCATATCTTCATCAAATATGGCAAAACTTTTCATTGCCATGTTCAAAAATATTTCACCAATATTCCTTTTTCTATTCTGCCCTAAATGGCACTTTGTGAAGCAAGTGCTATTTATCTTTGCCCAATTGACCTCAAAATCCTTGGACACCTTTTCCTGTCCATATTATTGCAACATGCCAAAATGCAACCTCATTTGCCTAGTAATCATTTAATTATGATTTTCCAAAGTTTCTATCCAGAAAGAAGCTTTGTGAAGGAGGTGCAAGCTAGGCATATCCAAATGAATTGCCATTTTGCATGATCCCTCATATAATCATATCATAGCCCTCCACCAAAGTAGAGCTCATGTCATGCCTCCATGTGAGCTCAACTTCAATGCTTTGATTCTGTCGAAAAATTTAGTTTGTGAAGCAAGTATATTTTTTCTTGCTCCATTATGGGTGCCAATTTTTCTAGGCCTTCTATTATCCATATAACTCACCTCCACCCATTTTGGGCATTGTTCATCAAGCCATTATTCCTCTAGAATTTTTGAAAGTTTCTGGTCATTGGAGATGTTTGTGAAGGAAGTACCATTTTGGCAAGTCCAAATGGCATGTAACTACAGCATCTCTATATTACCAAATGACCAAGCCTTGCAAAAATTCAGCTCAAGTGGCCTCACCAAGTGAGTGCAACAACCAAATCTTATTTATGGACCAAATATGCAGTTGTGAAGCAACTATATTTATTGTTGGTCCAAATCTCCTCAAACTTACCAAGATGTAAGTCCTTCTTACCCTAGACCTACCAGAAAACTCCATTGGCTCCAAAACCTTTCCTGTTGATCACCAGTTCATGGTCAAGTTTACTACAGTAAACTTCAGACGGATTTTTCCATTTAACCAGAGCCGTTTTAACTGAGCTACCACCGCAATAAACATCTACCATGGACGAACTTACCACTAGACATCCTTTTTACAGCCTTGGCATCATCTCCCCAGCCTGCACGGTGACCATCGCTTTGGCATGCAATGGCCGCGCCCAGAATGGCTTCTTGCTGGGGCCCCTCCTCTGCTCGGCGCCTCACCGAGCATGGGCATGTCCCTCGTGTTCCCCGCGTCGTCGCCATCCTCCCGGACCCTTCTCCCCCTCCAGAAGCCTCCTCGTTGGCGCTCGTCGCCGCGCGCCCACGGGAGCACTGTGGCCGACCGGCTTTGCTCGCGCCGCGGCCGCTTCTCCCTATGCTCCCTTGGCCTCTCTGCCTCGTGAGGACCTCCCCATGTGCCTCCTACGTCGTCTACCTCTCAGCTCATGCGCATGGGCACGCGTCCGCGGCGCGGTCACGCGTTCGCGGCGACGCCAGCGCGGCTCCCCCTCTCCTCAGCTATTTAAGCAGCCCCGGGCGCTCTCGACCGCAGCAAGCCACTCCTCCACCTCCCAGGACCCCGCCCCTGGGCCCCGCCTGTCGGCCTCTGCATGTTGACCTGACCGGCCTGCATACGTGTCAAGTGGAAACGTACTCCTTTGAGTCGCTTTCCCTTACCGAAGGCGTATTCCATTTCTTCTTCGGGCAAGAATGTGTTTTCCTCTCTGGAAAACGTATTTTTAGACAAGGCGCGTTCTGTTTTTCCTGCTGAGGGCCGTTTGTGATAATTTTATTACAGATAGGTCCCTGGCAGAAAAACCTTCATATCTTTTTAACCACAACTCAAAACGAGGTGATTCCAAAGCCCATCTCTTCGTATCATCGAGCTCGTTCTGTTGGTTTCATTTTCACCATGGTTTGACACTGTGAAAATGACTGTTTTGCCCTTGCCGTAAACAGCCCCCCCCCCCCTCCGAGAGAGAACTGTTTCCGGTGATTCTTTCCGCGGCTTCACCGCACTTCTTCCCGGAGTATCCCGTCACCCCAGGCAAGCCACAATAACCACTTGCATGATAGTCATGCAGTAGCCATGGTTTACAACTTGAATCTTTAATAAAAGTTTGGTGTTATATGTCTGCTTGTTTGCTACTGTTGTCGTTGTTTCGGTTATGCGCGTGTTTTCATGTTCACTGTCATGCTATGATCCGATGCTTCTTGTTGTCTTGTACTACTTGTTATTATCATATTCACATGTTATGCTTGGTAGTAAAAGTACATGCTAGTAGTAGGCTCAATGCATGCTTGTTATGTGTCAAGTACTGTGATATGCATGTTCCGTTGCAACTAGTTATTTTACATGTTTATTTGTCAATGTTCTTGCTATGTTCTTGCATGTTATTTGTTGATGATGCTAGTAGTCATGTATGCCATGAGTAGCGTTATACTTGTGATATTCATGCTTGTCAGTATGCCATGCTCCTTTGGTTAAATATTTCCTTGTGGTTATGCTCGATGCTTATGTGCACCTCCATGCTTATGTTGTTATCATGTTCATGCATTGTAGTTGCATCATGTTATTTTATTATGACTCAGCTTATGGCATTCAAGTTTAACCGGATAATAATGAACTTGAACAACTGTTGGCTGAGTCATGGTGCCACCAAATCGAGCTGACCAGTGCAGCCACACTTGCCTTTATGGGAAGGCCCTAACTGGGTCTATTGTCATGCCTCTCGCCGGTGCATCCAAACAAGGGAAGGTTATGTGCACGCACTACCCTGATCAGGTAGACGGACATAACCTTGTGTGCCCGTTGTTGTTGTTGTTATGGATCCGGGTCCCCATTTGGGAACATTTATGTTTTGGCCACGACAGTGGTCGTTGTGTCTTTGGTAGACACAGGGCCACCCAGGACTAGCCCAGTGGGCAGTTGGTCGGAGTGGCCGGGAGAGTGTCATGACAGTAGATCGGTTTGTCAAAACGCCGTTGGTCCTCCCGAATGGGAGAACGAGGCCATGGGTTCTATGGTGTTGGTATAGTGTGCTACCTCTGTAGAGTGTGTGTGTCTAAATCTATCGATAGCCGTGCCCGCGGATAAGGGCCCAGTTCGTGTTGGTCACACTGTGAGTCAACAGTAATAATAATATTAACTTGATTAATAACAACCCCGGTTCGATGATGAGATAAGTTGGTTGTGATTGCCGGAATGATCATTGTGGTATCGAGGATACTGAGTGTTGGATATTTGTGATGTTGTGCGAGAGTCAATGGTAAAGATCAAGCTCCTTGTGGTCATTTAATGATTACTACGGTATTGTTTATACCAAGCTTGGTTTGATCCTGAGATGATCGTGTGATGTTCGTGGTGGTAAGTTGGTGCATGATAGTATCATCATGTTGCATGTAGTATTATTATGTTCATGCTATGCTCGTGCTAAGTTGTATTATGATTAGTTGTGCATGCCATGTCGTTCTGTTAGTATCATGTTCATGAATTAAATTAACATGATAATGCCATGCTGTTGTTTGTCTTGAATGCTTTTGGTTTATTGTGAGCTTGCAAGTACATTCAATGTACTGACCTGGCGTGTCATGCCAGTTTGCAGGTCCTGCCTGGATTGCTTGCTTGTTTTGGTGTGGTTCCTGTGTTCGCGAGCTAGGATAAACATTCCAGCCAGAGTCCCTGCGGATTGGAGTTCACCACCGTCATCGTCGTTCCACTGCCAGTAGTTGTTCCGCTGCTTCGAGTTGTTCTGCTGCTAGTATAGAGCAACCGTGGCAGGCGTAGTGTCGCCTTGTCGATGTAATCCCCTTGTAATATCGGAGACCTTGTATCCATACTCGTGTAAAAATAGAAGGCTGGTTGTTCTATGCTAAGCAGTGTCGTATTCTAGAAGACTTCTCCTCGATCTCTGGGCTGGAATACGAGGCGTTCCGGTTTCTCTGAGCCGGGGTGCCACAGGCTTGGTATCAGAGCAGTTCTGGCTGTAGGACGCCCTAGACCGCGCGAACGTTAGAATGCGGTAGTATAGAGTTTGGTTGGTTTGTCGCATTTGATTGCTGCATTTGTTTGTCGCATAGCATGCATATAGATTATTATTTGGTCGTTAGCAGTTTATCTTGTGAGTGTAGGTGGTATAAGTTTCAATCCACTACCTGCATTACCCCTCTTTGCATACCTGTTTTTCAGTGTTTGGTGTCACCTCTGTCCCAGCAGAGTGATGCCCTGGTACCGAGTGTTCCAAACACCATTTGTAGGATTTATGCTCAGGTATCGCTTCGGTATCTTTCCGCCATCCACCCATATTATTTCGGTGATAGACTTGTTTCTATCGTGAACCATGTATTTCATCTCGTCCTCTTGGCAACCCTTGCTGATCTTTGTTATCAGAAAAGGGCAATGCCAATAAACCCAGTCTTCCACTGTTATCTTGCCATGTCATTTCATTCCTTGGACGGGTACGACTCCCTTCGTATGCTCGATGATGATTAGGTCATGACTTTTGTGTCTCTCTACTTGATCGTCAAGTCCGTGCCCACCTCTACATCCATCCAGATCCATCCACTGTTCAGCCAGTGCTTGGTATAGCTTCGGTTAAGCTAACTCATTCCACACAGGGATATAATTTTCGTGCACACCGCCACAACATATTAGACCGTAATACTGGAGTTTTCGCGTGATTTGTGTGCTTAGGTATGCATGCATATTATTGTGTGAGTAGCAGTGGTATGTGATGATTGCTTGATTTATTATGTTAGTAGTATGCTTGTGTGCTTTTATTTTAGTCGTTTCTTTTGTTTGTTTCTTTGGGCCTTCGGTGTGGCATAATTTTTTCCCTATTAAAATTGCTCATCAGCCGACATCGGACCCGAAGAGTTAGCAGGAAATGCATATATTTGGAAGCTCGGATAAATAAAATGGAATTGTCAGCAGACTGCAGTGAAATTGGAAATAGCTCGTCTGAATACAAAAGAAATCTTGGATGAAGTTTGCATTAACGTGCACTCCTCACAACAGTATGAAATCCTCAGCCGACTGCATTCAGATTTGGGGGATATCTGATCTGAGTGTCAAGTCTTTCTCAGCGTGCACTCTTCATAGAAGAAAAGATCAAATCAGCAAGAAGTTAAATTGTGTGCAAGGTTGACAGAATATTATCAAGGGTATGACTCAGATACAGGTTTAATTTTCGTTGAGGATAATTTTTGGAACCCGATGCACCTGGAAGCAAGCAAAAACGTGGCATGTACTCAGAAAGGAAGATAGTCCTGCTAAACCCCGTTTCATATAAGGAATCAAGAGAAAAAATATTAAGGAGATATATATATATATGCGGTAATCGTTCCGCATATCTCAGTGAGAAGCTTTTGCGGTAATCAATCCAGTCTTCCCTTGCAAGCTACCAGAGAAGCTTCAACTGCAAGATTCCTCCATACGATATATGGATGACTTCCCATGCAAGGTACTCTATCTTCTTCAGTAAGCGACCGCTTCCAGCATAAGGTACCAAGTTTCCCCTAGCAATTCTTTAAGGGGGGAAGCTTCTGAAGCACGGTATGCAGTCTTCCTCGGCAAGATGCTCTCGATGGTTTCCAGTATAAGCCATTCAATCTCCCTCAGTACGGCATTCGTGCAAAAAAATTAAATGGTGAAATGACAGCATATGGCAGTGCATCCCGAGAATCTGATCCGCAATAGTCTGGTCATATGCAAGAATCTGTCAGAAAACAAGTCTGCCTCGGGAATTAGATTCTCAAATATATGTGAAAGAAGCCAGATATATACCTCAGTGTGACAAAGGACTATCAAGTTTGATGACCACACTGAGCTCTGCACAAGTAGCAGTAAACCTGGAAAATGATCCTGATGAGCCCTCGTCCCCTTTTTCTCCAATGATGGCACCACGCCTGTGATCTAAGCTATTTTTAGCTATCTGGGGTGGATGCCGATTTTTATTTCTCTCTTCAACGACTGTCACGAGTTCTGAGCTGCTTTTCGGGCGTCTTGTACAGTTGTTGAGTTTATTTTTCTGACAGTAGCCCTATAGCCGCTTTTTGGCTATTTTAAGGAACTGTCACCTTCTTCTTATCAGCCCGGTCTCATGTTCTGCGTTGCTTTGCGGCCGTCTTGAGTTGTGGTTGAGTTATTGCAATAATGCCCCATATCTGAGTTGTAAAGACCGTCCTGGTGGCTACTGATTTATTTGCCGATTTCTTGCAAGGGTTCAGGTGATCATTTCCCGGTGATTAAAACTTGAGAGATGATAAACCTGCCGTTGAAGAAATGTTACCTACCAGGGGATAAGGATAAAGATACGCCTGTCAAAATATTTCCCCTGACAGAACCCGTGGTCACACGAAGAATTAAGAGATATGGCCAAGACCTCCACCGTCAGTCCAATATGCGAATATTATGATATAAGGTCATATCCCTTTATGATTGGCCACGACAGGAGTCGGTAAAATATTTGGTGTAGCTCTGACACTCAAGATAGTGGAGCCAATCGAAATGATTTAGAAACTCCTGCAAAAGTCAGAATACGTCAGGTGAACGGTTATGAGCTACCTCACTATTTTAAACCTAGAGGACCCACATTTGGTTGAGAAACCCAATGCAAGGAGAAAAATATTGGGTGTCCACCAGGAAAAATTTGTTCACAATTTCATGAAAGGTTGTCGGTGCTGGATGACACATCAATCGGAGATCACTCTTGGACTTGTGAGACGGACATAATTTCAGTCATAATAATCGATCACACTCAGCCGAGTCAGTCGATATGAAAATAATTGTAGCCAGCATCAGCATGAACATGTGAGATAAGGTCCGTTAGCATATGGATACAATAAAGGAAATCACCCCTAGCCAGACAGACAGCCATATGAAATTTAATGGGAACAATCAATAAAGGAAAAAGGATACCCGAGTTGGAAACGGTTTCCTTAAACCAGTATATTTATATTTGTTCCCTGAGCAACCAAATCTCGAGGATGAGATTTCTTTAAGGGGGGAAGAGTTGTCACAGCCTGATTTTTGGCCCTTTCTTTTTCTTTTCTTTTTCTGAGATTTTTGCGTGAGTTTTCTTTTTTCCGTGGCTATGTGGTCTGGAAACTGAAGAAGATGACCTCTTCTTTCTTTCCAGAGTGGCTTGTCACCCTCATATCTATCTCTAGACCTTGCCATTTCCATCTTGGACCAACCTCAATATTCTTTTTCTAGGGAATATTCCTTTTTATGTTAAAGGAATAACCCTGTCTGCCCTAGGTTGTGAAGCAACCTATATTTCTATCACTCCAAAAATTCCCAAATAAATTCTCATAAATTGTTTGGATCATATCTTCATCAAATATGGCAAAACTTTTCATTGTCATGTTCAAAAATATTTCACCAATATTCCTTTTTCTATTCTGCCCTAAATGGCACTTTGTGAAGCAAGTGCTATTCATCTTTGCCCAATTGACCTCAAAATCCTTGGACACCTTTTCCTGTCCATATTATTACCACATGCCAAAATGCAACCTCATTTGCTTAGTAATCATTTAATTATGATTTTCCAAAGTTTCTATCCAGAAAGAAGCTTTGTGAAGGAAGTGCAAGCTAGGAATATCCAAATGAATTGCCATTTTTCATGATCTCTCATATCATCATATCATAGCCCTCCACCAAAGTAGAGCTCATGTCATGCCTCCATGTGAGCTCATCTTCAATTCTTTGATTCTGTCCAAAATTTCAGTTTGTGAAGCAAGTATATTTTTTCTTGCTCCATTATGGCTGCCAATTTTTCTAGGCCTTCTATTATCCATATAACTCACCTACACTTACTTTGGGCATTGTTCATGAAGCCATTATTCCTCTAGAATGTTTGAAAGTTTCTGGTCATTGGAGATGTTTGTGAAGGAAGTACCATTTTGGCAAGTCCAAATGGCATGTAATTTCTACAGCATCTCTATATTACCAAATGACCAAGCCTTGCAAAACTTCATCTCAAGTGGCCTCACCAAGTGAGTGCAACATCCAAATCCTGTTTCTGGACCAAATATGCAGTTGTGAAGCAACTATATTTATTTTTGGTCCAAATCTCCTCAAACGTACCAGGATGTAAGTCCTTTTTACCCTAGACCCACCAGACAACTCCATTGGCTCCAAAACCTTTCATGTTGATCACCAATTCATGGTCAAGTTTACTGCAGTAAACTTCAGACGGATTTTTTCATTTAACCAGAGCTGTTTTAACTGAGCTACCACCGCAGTAAACATCTACCATGGACGAACTTACCACTAGACATCCTTTCTACAACCTTGGCATCATCTCCTCGCCAGCCTGCGCGGTGACCACCGCTTTGGCATGCAATGGCCGCGCCCAGAATGGCTTCTTGCTCGGGACCCTCCTCTGCTCGGCGCCTCAGCGAGCACGGGTCTGTCCCTCGTGTTCCCCGCGTCGTCGCCGTCCTCCCGGACCGTTCTCCCCCTCCAGAAGCCTCCTCGTCGGCGCTCGTCGCCGCGTGCCCACGGGAGCACTGTGGCCGACCGGCTCTGCTCGCGCCGCGGCCGCTTCTCCCTATGCTCCCTTGGACTCTCTGCCTCGTGAGGACTTCCCCCTGTGCCTCCTATGTCGTCGACCTCCTAGCTCATGCGCGTGGGCACGCGTCCGCAGCGCAACCACGCGTCTGCGGCGATGCCAGCGCGGATCCCCCTCCCCTCGGCTATTTAAGCAGCCATGAGCGCTCTCGACCGCAGTAACCTACTCCTCCACCTCCCATGACCCCGCCCCTGGGCCCCGCCTGTCGGCCTCTACGCGTTGACCTGACCGGACCGCTGACGTGTCAAGTGGAAACGTCCTCCTCTGAGTACGCTTTCCCTTACCGAAGGCGTATTCCATTTCTTCTTCGGGCAAGAATGCGTTTTCCTGTCTGGAAAATGTATTTTCAGACAAGGCGCGTTCTGTTTTTCCTGCTGAGGGCCTGTTTCTGATAATTTTATTATAGATAGGTCCCTCGCAGAAAAACCTTCATATCTTTTAACGATAACTCAAAACGAGGTGATTCCAAAGCCCATCTCTTCGTATCGTCGAGCCTGTTCTGTTGGTTTCATTTTCACTATGGTTTTACACTGTGAAAATGATCGTTTTGCCCTCACCGTAAATAGCCCCCGCTCCGAGAGAGAACTGTTTCCGGCAATTCTTTCCGTGGCTTCTCCGCACTTCTTCCCGGAGTATCCCGTCACCCCAGGCAAGCCACAATAACCACTTGCATGATAGTCATGCAGTAGCCATGGTTTACAACTTGAATCTTTAATAAAAGTTTGGTGTTATATGTCTGCTTGTTTGCTACTGTTGTCGTTGTTTCGGTTATGCGCGTGTTTTCATGTTCACTGTCATTCTATGATCCGATGCTTCTTGTTGTCTTGTACTACTTGTTATTATCATATTCACATGTTATGCTTGGTAGTAAAAGTACATGCTAGTAGTAGGCTCAATGCATGCTTGTTATGTGTCAAGTACTGTGATATGCATGTTCCGTTGCAACTAGTTATTTTACATGTTTATTTGTTAGTGTTCTTGCTATGTTCTTGCATGTTATTTGTTGATGATGCTAGTAGTCATGTATGCCATGAGTAGCGTTATACTTGTGATATTCATGCTTGTCAGTATGCCATGCTCCTTTGGTTAAATATTTCCTTGTGGTTATGCTCGATGCTTATGTGCACCTCCATGCTTATGTTGTTATCATGTTCATGCATTGTAGTTGCATCATGTTATTTTATTATGACTCAGCTTATGGCATTCAAGTTTAACCGGATAATAATGAACTTGAACAACTGTTGGCTGAGTCATGGTGCCACCAAATCGAGCTGACCAGTGCAGCCACACTTGCCTTTATGGGAAGGCCCTAACTGGGTCTATTGTCATGCCTCTCGCCAGTGCATCCAAACGAGGGAAGGTTATGTGCACGCGCTACCCTGATCAGGTAGACGGACATAACCTTGTGTGCCCGTTGTTGTTGTTGTTATGGATCCGGGTCCCCGTTTGGGACCATTTATGTTTTGGCCACGACGGTGGTCGTTGTGTCTTTGGTAGACACGGGGCCACCCAGGACTAGCCCAGTGGCCAGTTGGTCGGAGTGGCCGGGAGAGTGTCATGACAGTAGATCGGTTTGTCAGAACGCCGTTGGTCCTCCCGAATGGGAGAACAAGGCCATGGGTTCTGTGGTGTGGGTACAGTGTGCTACCTCTGCAGAGTGTGTGTGTCTAAATCTTTCGATAGCCGTGCCCGCGGATAAGGGCCCAGTTCGTGTCGGTCACACCGTGAGTCAACAGTAATAATAATATTAACTTGATTAATAACAACCCCGATTCGATGATGAGATAAGTTGGTTGTGATTGCCGGAATGATCACCGTGGTATCGAGGATACTGAGTGTTGGATATTTGTGATGTTGTGCGAGAGTCAATGGTAAAGATCAAGCTCCTTGTGGTCATTTAATGATTACTATGGTATTGTTTATACCAAGCTTGGTTTGATCCTGAGATGATCGTGTGATGTCCGTGGTGGTAATTTGGTGCATGATAGTATCATCATGTTGCATGTAGTATTATTATGTTCATGCTATGCCCGTGCTAAGTTGTATTATGATCAGTTGTGCATGCAATGTCGTTCTGTTAGTATCATGTTCATGAATTAAATTAACATGATAATGCCATGTTGTTGTTTGTCTTGAATGCTTTTGGTTTATTGTGAGGTTGCAAGTACATTCAATGTACTGACCTGGCGTGTCATGCCAGTTTGCAGGTCCTGCCTGGATTGCTTGCTTGTTTTGGTGTGGTTCCTGTGTTCGCGAGCTAGGATAAATGTTCCAGCCAGAGTCCCTGCGGATTGGAGTTCACCACCGTCATCGTCGTTCCGCTGCCAGTAGTTGTTTCGCTGCTTCGAGTTATTCTGCTGCTAGTATAGAGCAACTGTGGCAGGCGTAGTGTCACCGTGCCGATGTAATCCCCTTGTAATATCGGAGACCTTGTATCCATACTCGTGTAAAAGTAGAAGGCTGGTTGTTCTATGATAAGCAGTGTCGTATTCCAGAAGACTTCTCCTCGATCTCTGGGCTGGAATACGGGGTGTTCTGGTTTCTCTGAGCCGAGGTGCCACAATGCACATCACAATAAGCCTTGCAAGCAATGTGACTAATGAGTTAGTTGCGGGATGATGCATTATGGAACGAGAAAAGAGACTTGCCGGTAACGAGATTGAACTAGGTATGATGATACCGACGATCGAATCTCGGGCAAGTAACATACCAATGACAAAGGGAACAACGTATGTTGTTATGCGGTTTGACCGATAAAGATCTTCATAGAATATGTAGGAGCCAATATGAGCATCCAGGTTCCGCTATTGGTCATTTACCGGAGATGTGTCTCGGTCATGTCTACATAGTTCTCGAACCCGTAGGGTCCGCACGCTTAATGTTGGATGACCATTTGTATTATGAGTTATGTGTTTTGGTGACCGAAGTTTGTTCGGAGTCCCGGATAAGATCACAGACATGACGAGGAGTCTTGAAATGGTCGAGAGGTAAAGATTCATATATTGGAAGGTTATATTCGGACATCGGAATGGTTCCGTGTGATTCGAGTATTTTTCCGGAGTACCGAGGGGTTACCGGAACCCCCCGGGGAAGTTATTGGGCCTTATTGGTCCATAGGGGAGAAGAGGAGGCAGGCCAAAGGAGGATCCCCCCCCCATGGAGTCCGAATTGGATTAGGGGAAGGGGCGGCGCCCCCCTTGCCCTTTCCTACTCCCTCTCCCTTTCCCTCTTTCCCACTCTGAAAAAGGAAAGGGGAATCCTACTAGGACTTGGGAGTCCGGCCTCCTCCCCCCCTCCTTTATATACATGGACAGGGGGCACCCCAAAGACACAACAATTTTTTCTTAGCCGTGTGAGGTGCCCCCCTCCACAGTTACTCCTCCGGTCATAGCGGCGTAATGCTTAGGCGAAGCCCTGTGCGGATCACATCACCAACACCGTCGCCACGTCGTTGTGCTGATGGAACTCTTCCTCGACCCTCTACTGGATCAAGAGCTTGAGGCACATCATCGAGTTGAACGTGTGCTGAACATGAAGGTGCCGTACGTTCGGTACTTGGATCGGTTGGATCGTGAAGACGTTCGACTACATCAACCGCGTTAATACAATGCTTCCGCTTTCGGTCTACGAGGGTACATAGACACACTCTTCCCATCTCGTTGCTATGCATCTCCTAGATAGATCTTGCGTGAGCATAGGAAAATTTTGAAATTGCATGCTACATTACCCTAAAGTGGCATCATGAGCCAAGTCTACGCGTAGATGATATGCACGAGTAGAACACAAAGAGTTGTGTGCGATAATAGTCATATTGCTTACCACCAACGTCTTACTTTGATTCGGCGGTATTGCTGGATGAAGGGCCCGGACCGACATTACATGTCCGCGTTCATGAGACTGGTTCTACCGACATGCTTTGCACACATGTGGTTGGCGGGTGTCTGTTTCTCCAACTTTAGTTGAATCGAGTTTGACTATGGCCGATCCTTGCTGAAGGTTAAAACAGCAGACTTGATGAAAAATTGTTGTGGTTTTGATGCGTAGGTAAGAACGGTTCTTGCTAGAAGCCCGTAGCAGCCACGTAAAACTTGCAACAATAAAGTAGAGGACATCTAACTTGTTTTTGCAGGGCATGTTGTGATGTGATATGGTTAAGACGTGATGAGTTATACGTTATTGTATGAGATGATCATGTTTTGTAAATTATCGGCAACCGACAGGAGCCTTATGGTTGTCTCTTTATTGTATGAATTGCGAACACCATGTAATTGCTTTACTTTATCACTATGAGTTAGCGATAGTAGTAGAAGCAATAGTTGGCAAGACGACCACGACGCTACAATAATGATCATGGTGTCAAGCCGGTGACGATGGAGATCATGACGATGCTTTGGAGATGGAGATCAAAAGCACAAGTTGATGATGGCCATATCATGTCACATATTTTGATTGCATGTGATGTTTATCTTTTTATGCATCTTATTTTGCTTAGAACGACGGTAGCATTATAAGATGACCCCTTACTAAAATTTCAAGGTACAAGTGTTCTCCCTGAGTATACACCATTGTGAGTTCATCGTGCTGAGATACCACATGCGATCGGGTGTGATAAGCTCTACGTTCACATACAACGGGTGTAAGACAGTTTTGCACGTGCAGAATACTCGGGTTAAACTTGATGAGCCTAGCATGTACAGACATGGCCTCGGAACACTAGAGATCGAAAGGTCGAGCGTGAATCATATAGTAGATAAGATCAACATAAGATGTTCACCATTGAAAACTACTCCATCTCACATGATGTTTGGACATGGTTTAGTTGATTTGGATCACGTGATCATTTAGATGACTCGAGGGATGTCTATCTAAGTGGGAGTTCTTTAGTAATATGATTAATTGAACTTAATTTACCATGAACTTAGTCCTGATAGTTTTGGTATATCTATGTTGTAGATCAATGGCATGTCACATCCCTAGTCAGTGCTTGCATTAGAACTAGCTAGAGTGTGCATCATGTTTACTTTCCAAAGAAACTTGAAATGGGAATGACAGAAACCCCAGCACCCCTCTTCTAACAACTAGGGTTTGATAAAATCTTTTTCAATGTACCCAAAATGCCCTTCAAAAATGTTCATCATTTCTGCCTTGGTCTTAAACCTTTGCCAAAAATGGTGCACAATTTTCTAGGACATCCAAGGTCTCTGGATTAATTCATATGGTATTTGCATTTGGGCATTTAAATGCTATAAAATATTTTATGTGCCCAAATAATCATAAACTAAAATGTTCCATACTGTTCATATCATATACAGTGGGCATGACTAGTTCTATGAGTTATAAAAATGTTTTGGCATTTTTATTAATTCAACAAAGTTGCAAAAGAAATGAAACAGAAAGTAAATAGAAAAAAATAGGAAGAAGCAGACTTACCTGAGCCCACTTACCTGCTGGCCCAGACGGCCCAGCCCACCAGGGGCATCCCCGTCTTCTTCGCTGTGGCAGCGCACGAAGCAGCTCGGTGGCGAGCGCCGCCGACGCGTCGGCCACCTCCTGCCTTCCTGGCTGGCACATTCGACGCCCTGGATGAACCTGGACGACGCCACGCAGACCCCCTTGACCGCTCCCCTCTCCCCTGTGTCTTTCCCCTCCTCTCTCCCCTCCGCCGAGCTCCACCGAGCGAGCTCGTCGTCGTCGATCGCTGCCATCGCGCCCTACGCCACTCCCTCGCCTCCTAGACGCACCATTAGCTCCGCCGCATCGCCTCGAAGCTCCCCACCGACGCACACGATGCCAGAAGCCCTGCAACGCCCTCCCCGCTGTCGTCTTCAACCTTCGGCACCGGAGATCGCCGCCGCCCGTACGTCGCCGTCCGACCTCCCCCGAGCTCGCTTCGACGCCCTCTGCGACCGTTGTGAGCTCACGCTTCGAACCCCTCTCTCCACGGGCTCGATTACGCCTTGTAGCCGCCGCCCCCTTGCTGACCGTAGCTCACCGCCGCCGGCCAACTCGCCGCCGTGGCCACCGGCACTGTGCCTCGCAGCTGAGCACGCCATTAGGATCAGTAGATCACCAGCAAGCTAATGCCAGCTCTAACTCCTCCTACCGTGGACCACAACACCGTCCCGGCCAACTCCGTGCGAGCGCCGCCGCGTACGAGCTCGTCTCCGTCGACTCCGGCGACCAATCGACCAACCAGTGGCACCGTTGGATGCGGTGCATCACCAGGAGCACATAGAGCCCATCCGCGCGACAAATGGTCGCCGGAACAAGGATTCCGACGAGTCACCGCCATGCGAAATGGTCGCCGCCGGCCAAACTCTGGCGGGCTGATGTGGCCTGTTAATTAGGAGCTAACAATGATTAGATTAACCACCACAGTCACTGACAGCGGGCCCCACTGCTTAGTCAAACTCAGTCAACCCCAGTTTTGACCAGGATTAACCCAGAGACACTGACATGAGGGACCCACTAGTCAGGTTTGACCTGGATCAGGTCTGTTGACTTGCTGACGTTAGCATGATGTCATGCTGACGCGGTAAAGGATTTTCTAGGATTATTTGATTTAAAAAAAATTCAGGAAATTCTAGAAAATGCTTTAAACTTCAAAAAACATATAAATTCAATAGTAGCTCAGATGGAAAAGATTTATATATGAAAATTGATCAGAAAAATCCAATCTTTCCAATGGCACTGGTTTCATGCATGTTTGAGCAAGTTAACCTTGTTGTATACTATAAAACATGATAATGCACTTAAATAAATAATAGTTTGAGTTTCAATTTGAATCTTTGATTCAAATGGGCTCAAACCCTTCTGTTTATAGTTGCATTAGCCCAACACACATGCATCTTGCCATATCATGAGCATGCATCATATTGTTGCATTTGTTTGCTTATTGATTGTATCGCCGATATTCTCTGTGTTAGGTTCTGCTCCCGAGGATACTTCTGCGTATCCAGCTGAAGAGCGGTACCCGACAACCACTCTGTCAGGCAAGCAACCATTGATCATTCCGATACAAACCCATCTTCTCGCTCCTGCTCTCTTTTACGGCATTAAGGCAACAGCGTGTGAACTGCTACTTGCTGCGGTAGTTGAACCCTATTCCTTGCATGACCTGTCATTGCCACAGTAAATAGTTGAAACCCACTAGCATGTGTAGGAGTTGATTGAGCCATGTGATGTGTGATCCACCATGCTATTTGTTTATGTTGCCTGCTATGCTTAGAGTTGAGTCAGGTCTGGTTCATCTGGGTGATGGATCAGAGTGAAATGATCATACCGGTAAAGAGAAGGAAGTGTGGAACATGTTTGATAAAGGTATCGATGAAAGGCTATGTAGGAGTACGTGGTGGGTTGTTTCATTGGAACCGTCCATAGGACCCGAGATCTGTATGTGTGGTTCAAGTTTCAGCTACTACCACACATTGGGATCCTTAATTGACCCTCTCGACTTATTAATTACCCTTGATCTTTGTCCGGGAGTTGCAACTAGTTTCTGGTGTTTGTAGTTTACTGGTGGTCGTGCACAGCGCTGACCCTCGGGGTGGACTGTGATGCGACAGGTACGTGGCACGCTGTACCGGTTGCCCGTTTGGTGACTCAGGAACCCTGTACACATCGTTTGGGGCCGTGAGCGATACCCCGGCCGGATCTCCCCATGGATGGAACCCAAATAGGCGATAAACCTGGACGAGAGACTTGTGTAGTTAGTCAGGTCGTGGCCGACACCCTCGCTGGGCTTCCGCTTGAAGGTTGCCGAGTACATGTCGAGTAAATGGCGATAAGTGGTGGAAGCGTGTGTGAAGAAGTACACCCCTGCAGGGTTATCAATCTATTCGAATAGCCGTTGTTCGCGGTACGGACTACTTGGTTACTCTTACAGTTCATAGAAAAGTTGATGGATACTACTAAAAGCGTCAAGACAAGTGTGAGTGCCGTGGATGGCCATTCCATAGGACGACGGAAGAGGATCCTCGGTGGTGTATTGTTGTGGTGAGTAGAGGACTCGTGTACGTAGTATTATCTTGCAATTGGTTGAGAGTCGTAGTATAGGTTAGCCAAGAGTCAAAGCTGGCTTTCTGCTATGAACTCCACTACCCATGTTGATAATGTTGCATGTATGATAGGTTCTGTTGTAAGACTTGTTGAGTACCTTTGTACTCATGTTTGCTCAATAACTGTTGCAGAGGAGAACCCTGCCCCTTCTGATGGGTTCTACATAGACGTTGACGTCGACGAGTAGCTTGCTACCCAAACGAAGATCTGGAGCTTGTGAAGGGCCTTGTAGATAGTCAGGCTACACCAAGCCTGTTTTATTTTCTAAGTTGTCTGTACTCAGACATGTAGCTTCCGCTTGTGCTTGTATGACTGTATGACTTGAGTGTTGGGTCATGTGACCCCTACCTATATGAATATGTTATGTATGGATCTTTGGAGCCTTTTAAATAAAGTACTTTGAGTCATAGAGTTCTGTTGTGATGCAATGTTGTATTTGCACATATTGAGCATATTGTGTGTATGATTTAAATGCTTGGTATGTGTGGGATCCGACACCTAGTTGTTTTCCTTTGGTAGCCTATCTTACATGGAAATGCCTCCTAGTGCTTCCAATGAGCCTTGGTAGCTTGCTACTGCTCGGAACACGTAGGCTGGCCGGCATGTGTCCTTCTTCGTTCCTGTGTCTGTCCCTTAGGGGAAATGTCACGCGTTGTTCCTTTAAGTCCATGTAGCTTGCTACGACTTGGGTTCATACGTTGATGACCGACACGTTCGTTGCTGGGTCATGAATGCCTCTCTCTGTAATTTAGTGCCACTTTTGGTTTATAACTAGCCATGTCGGCCCGGGTTCTCTGTCATATGGATGCTAGCGACACTGTCATATACGTGTGCCAAAATGCGCAAACGGTCCCGGGCCAGGTAAGGTGGCACCCGTGGGGACACCGTGCGTGAGGCCGCAAAGTGATATGACGTGTTATAAGCTAGATCGGTGTGACCTAGGATCGGGGTCCTGACAGCGTTGGCATCAGAGCCGGACTGCCTGTAGGTTTTTCAAGCCAAACTGGTCGATGTTGAGTATAGAAAAATTCTTAGTTATATGTAGGGGAATTGATTGTGGAAGGGAACGTAAGGCTCTTTTTACTTCTTTACCTTATGCCCTTCCGATCTGAGTCAGTCTATTCTTTCTACGGGGGTTTAGGACTAGGCCTCTTATCCTTACTAGGTTCACGTGTTACTAATCCGTAGACTCTTAGGATTGTTGGTTTCAAGCCTCAGTTCAGTTTCTACCCTTTTAATATGATGATTAGTAGGACCCGGAACCTTGATATGGTATTGTTGAGTGGCTATGCTATCATTTGTATGATGTCTCAAAATCTTTTTTTGAGCATTTACAGTTGTTATGTTGCCCGATTTCTTCCAGAAATACTAATGCCTTTGCATTACCTCGTGTTTCAGATGTCTGGCCGCACACCTCACCAAGTGGTTCGTTTGACTCGGTGTATTAATGTGCCCGGTCACACGGCCATGCTAGTCCATGTGTTGACTGAGACCGGTTACCGCTGGTATTCTGAATACACCGTGGAGGAACAGTACCGGGATTTCAATCAGAGTCAGTATTTCTGCACAGTCAGGATATACCCCTCATATCCCGGAGCTAACGACCCCATCCATTGGTCTTATGGACTCGGGGTTACTATCGAGATGGCAGTGCAGGATGCCGCTTATTCGATGATGACCATCCTCCGGGCTAGGCATGCCTTGTTGCTGAACACTGAGTTCTGTTACATGCCAGCCTCACTTCCCGGAGAGGAAGGCTACTACACTGGTCTGTATACTGATGTTGCTCATGAGGAGCCACTGCTTCAGACTACTGTCCAGATGCTGGAGGATAGGGACCGTGAGGTCCGTGCCCTCCGGATGGAGCTGTATAACACTCGAGCCGCCCACTGGACTACTTTGACACGGCTTGCACCTGCTGTGCACGCCGGATATCTCGATATGCGGGATTTGTACCCCGTGCGGAGTCGTCTGCCTGATCGTATGGATTGGCGTGACGTTGGGGGTATTACACCTCCACGTGGGCGTCGGTTACCACCAGCATCAGGCCCGAGGCCACATACATGTCCCTATGGTCCACAGCCTTCGAGTGCTCGAGAGTTTCAAGATCCATCTGTTCCACTCCCAGGCTACGGTGGTAATCTTTACGAAGACTACTACGGGAATGTCTGAGCTAGACCGTGGCGGTAGTAGTATCGTAGTAGTTGTATTTCCACAGTCCTGCGCGTCTTGTGGAATATGACTTAGCTAGTACTGAGTTCCGGAGGTGTAGTTAAATAATGTATAGGAGCTTGGAATGCCTCTGATGAGATGTATCGTCTTCACCGCAGTTGTACTTTAGCCTTGGCTTGTACTAAACTATGTATGGTGTGTATGACCACTGGTGTATATATGGCAGTTTCTATATTACCATGTCGTACGGATGATCATCTCTGCATTCCGTGTCGTCCATTACATTCTGCACTCATATGTCAAGTTTTTGCCATCCTTGTCTAAACCGTTGTTTTGTTTTCCTAGGATGGTCAACACTCGCAGCACTCCTGCTGCTCAGGAGCAGGGTTAGGCTAGTGGGGCTAGAGATGAGAATCTGCCCCAGCCACCCTCCTTGGCTGAAGTTATGCTCGAGGCAGAACGGAACAAGAGAGAGACCAACCGTCTGCTGGAACGCATAGAGCAGAACACTGGGTTCCGTCAGAGGAATGACGTGGTGTCAATCAATGACTTTATCAAGAAGTTCCCACCTAAGTTCCATCATTCCACTGAACCTCTGGATGCGGATGACTGGCTTCGTAGTATCACCCACAAGCTACACTCTGCCCGTGTGGCCGAAGCTGACAAGGTTATCTATGCCGCCTACCATCTTGAGGGCCCTGCCAGTCTCTGGTGGGAGAACTTTGAGGCTATGCGTCCTGCTGGCCAAATCACTACTTGGGTTGAATTCAGTGAGGCATTCCGTGAACATCACATTCCGGAAGGTCTCATGGATCGCAAGCGGGAGGAATTCTGCAATTTCACCCAGGGCCGGTTAACCGTGGATGGCTATAGTCGCGAGTTTGGCAACTTGGCACGCTATGCACCTGAGGAAGTGTCCACCGATGCCAAGAAGCAGGCAAGGTTCCGTAAGGGACTCAACCCTGAACTCCGCCGAGATATATGTCTGCACGAGTGCACCTCCTTCCAGAAGCTGGTAAACAAAGCTATCAGTGCCGAGACGGGCCAGACTGATTTCGAAGCCACACGCAAGCATTCTCGTGACTTTGGTTCCTCATCCGGCTCTGGCTCTCACAAGCGCCATGTGTGGGTTCCTAACACTGCTCTGCCACCCAAGTACACACCGAGGCCATCCTATGAAGCGCCTCGCCCAACCCAACAGTATGCACCTGCCAAGACTTATGGAGGACCACCTACCAACCTTGCTCCATGCACTGGCACTATGACATGCTTCAAGTGTGGAGAACCGGGGCACTACATGCGTGAGTGTCCCCAGAACCAGCCAGGAAAACCCGTTGGCCGTGGTAAGCCAACCGGCAAGGTGAATTATGTCAAGCCAATCCCCACTACACGTGGCCATGTCAACTATGTCTCTGCTGAGGAATCTTATGAGGATCCTAACGTCGTCCTTGGTACGCTTCTCGTTAACTGCCATCCGACATCTGTTCTTTTCGATACTGGAGCATCCCATTCGTTCATATCTGAGAGCTATGCTCGAATGCACAACGTGACTCTTTGTGACATGCCTACTTCCATGGTTATTCAAACTCCTGGTTCAAAGTGGCAAACCTCTAGGGTAAGCCATGGAAATGAAATTCTTGTCGATAGACTTGTTTTCCTTGCATCACTAATCGCTCTCAAGTCCTCGGACATAAACATAATCTTGGGTATGGATTGGATGACAACTCATTACGCCAAGATTGATTGCTACACTAGGACCGTTCAACTTACACACCCATCCGACAAGGCACTCAATGTCCTGACCCGAATGGCTGAGCGTCAGCTCTACTCTCTTAATGCCAGCCCTCTACCAGAACTCGAAGATATTCCGGTAGTCCGTGACTTTCCGGATGTTTTTCCAGAAGAACCGCCAGGTGTTCCACCTGACAGAGATGTCGAGTTCGTGATAGATCTTATTCCTGGAACTATCCCAATCTCTAGGAGACCTTATAAAATGGCACCCCTAGAATTAGTTGAGCTTAAGAAACAACTCGATGAGTCCTTGAAAAAGGGTTTCATCTGTCCTAGTTCTTCCCCTTGGGCTTGTCCCGTCCTCTTCGTCAAGAAGAAGGATGGAACGGAACAGATGGTTGTAGATTACCGACCTGTCAATCTGGTCACCATAAAGAACAAGTATCCGCTCCCCAGGATCAACGACCTGTATGATCAGCTCGCTGGATCCTCAGTCCTTTCCAAAATGGATTTGAGGTTGGGCTACCATCAAATCAAAATCAAGAACGGGGACATTCCTAAAACGGCTTTTGTTACTCGATATGGTCAATACGAGTACACCGTCATGTCCTTCGGGTTAACCAATGCCCCAGCCACCTTCTCCCGGCTAATGAATTCTATATTCATGGAGTATTTGGATAAATTCGTCGTGGTATACCTCGATGATATACTCATATACTCCAAGAACAAGAAAGATCATGCCGAGCATCTAAGGCTGGTATTGACGAAACTTCGAGAGCACCGCCTTTATGCCAAATTCTCTAAATGTGAATTCTGGTTGCCGGAAGTGACCTATCTAGGCCATGTGATCTCTGGCAAGGGTATTGCCGTCAACCCCAAGCGAGTTCAAGCCGTCCTTGATTGGACTCCCCCTGAATCGGTCAAGCAAGTTAGGAGTTTCCTTGGCTTAGCGAGCTATTGCCGACGCTTCATCGAGAATTTCTCCAAGGTTGCTAAACCTCTAACTGAACTTCTCAAGAAAGATAAAAAGTTCGAATGGACCCCACAATGTGAGTCCAGCTTTCAGGAACTGAAAAGACGCCTGACATCTGCACCCGTACTGGTACCACCAGACTTTTCCAAGGACTTTATTATCTACTGCGACGCCTCGCGACAAGGACTAGGTTGCATACTCATGCAAGATCATCAAGTGATTGCTTACGCATCCCGACAGTTGCGTCCACATGAGGATAACTATCCTACACATGATTTAGAGCTTGCAGTTGTAGTCCACGCACTCAAAACATGGCGACATTACCTTCTTGGTAATCGCTGTGAAATCTTCACTGATCACCAAAGTCTGAAATACATCTTCACCCAACCGGATCTAAATCTCAGGCAAAGACGTTGGGTTGAGTTGCTCACAGATTACGACTTAGGAATCACTTACACCCTTGGGAAGGCCAATGTCATGGCTGACGCACTAAGTCGTAAGTCTTATTGTAACAACTTGATGTTACAACAAGGGCAACCACTTCTCCACGAGGAATTTCGTAAGCTTAACCTTCACATTGTTCCTCGAGGATTCCTTTCCACCTTGGTGGAGAAACCTACCCTTACGGATCAAATCATAGCTACCCAACGGTATGATAGAGGTATATCTCGGATCAAGGAGAACATTGCTAGCGGAGTTGCTAAAAGTTTCTCTATGGATGATCGAGGTGTTGTGTACTTCGAGAACCGCTTGGTGGTACCCAAGAAACAACAACTACGACAGATGATTCTTAAGGAGGCTCATGAATCTCCTCTCACGATTCATCCCAGTAGTACCAAAATGTATCAGGACCTACGCCAGAGGTTCTGGTGGACTAGGATGAAGAGAGAAATCGCTCAATTTATTGCTAACTGCGACGTTTGTCGTCGAGTTAAAGCAGAGCATCAACGGCCTGCTGGCACCCTCCAACCTTTAGCTATTCCTGAATGGAAATGGGACAAGATCGGTATGGACTTCATTACTGGGTTTTCCAGGACCAGGAAAGGGAATAATGCTATCTTCGTCGTTATCGACCGCCTCTCCAAAGTAGCCCATTTCCTGCCTGTTCGAGAGAGTATTACCGCTAGCCAGCTAGCAGACTTGTATATCTCTCGGATAGTATCACTTCATGGTGTGCCGTTGGAGATCAACTCGGACCGTGGAAGTCTTTTCACTTCACGATTTTGGGAAAGTTTCCAGAATGCTATGGGAACTCATCTCTCTTTCAGCACCGCCTTCCATCCTTAGTCAAGTGGTCAAGTGGAACGAGTCAATCAAATTCTGGAAGATATGCTTCGAGCCTCTGTCATCTCTTTCGGTATGGATTGGGAGAAGTGTCTTCCATTTGCTGAATTCGCTTATAACAATAGTTATCAAGCCAGCTTGGGCAAGGCTCCCTTCGAAGTTTTATATGGACGAAGATGTCGAACACCTCTTAACTGGTCAGAAATCGAGGAAAGACAATTCTTTGGTCCGGATATGATCCAGGAAGCAGAAGAGCAGGTTCGCATCGTTCGTGAGAAATTGAAAACAGCCCAGTCTCGCCAGAAGAGCCAATATGATAGTCATCATAAGGCTGTGACTTTTGAAGTCGGCGATAAGGCTTACCTTCGGGTTACTCCTCTTAAGGGAACCCATCGCTTCGGTATCAAAGGCAAATTGGACCCTCGTTACATCGGTCCTTTTCGCATTCTTGCCAAACGAAGAGAAGTTGCCTACCAATTGGAACTACCTCCGCACCTTTCCAGAGTTCATGATGTCTTCCACGTATCTCAACTCAGGCGTTGCTTCTCGGATCCTATCCGCGGAGTGGACCACGAAACGCTTGATCTCCAGGACAATCTCACATATCGAGAATACCCCGTTCGTATTATTGATCAAACCGAGCGTACCACTCGACATCACAATATCAAGTTTCTCAAGGTTCAATGGTCACATCATTCCGAGAGTGAAGCTACCTGGGAAAGGGAGGATCGTCTTCGACTTGAGTACCCCACCCTCTTTCCGGAGGAACCCGAATCTCGGGACGCGGTTCTTTTGAGTGGGGGTGAGTTGTCACATCCCTAGTCAGTGCTTGCATTAGGACTAGCTAGAGTGTGCATCATGTTTACTTTCCAAAGAAACTTGAAATGGGAATGACAGAAACCCCAGCACCCCTCTTCTAACAACTAGGGTTTGATAAAATCTTTTTCAATGTACCCAAAATGCCCTTCAAAAATGTTCATCATTTCTACCTTAGTCTTAAACCTCTGCCAAAAATGATGCACAATTTTCTAGGACATCCAAGGTCTCTGGATTAATTTATATGGTATTTGCATTTGGGCATTTAAATGCTATAAAATATTTTATGTGCCCAAATAATCATAAACTAAAATGTTCCATACTGTTCATATCATATACAGTGGGCATGACTAGTTCTATGAGTTATAAAAATGTTCTAGCATTTTTATTAATTCAACAAAGTTGCAAAAGAAATGAAACAGAAAGTAAATAGAAAAAAATAGGAAGAAGCAGACTTACCTGAGCCCACTTACCTGCTGGCCCAGACGGCCCAGCCCACCAGGGGCATCCCCGTCTTCTTCGCCGTGCCAGCGCACGAAGCAGCTCGGTGGCGAGCGCCGCCGACGCGCCGGCCACCTCCTGCCTGCCTGGCTGGCCCCTTCGACGCCCTGGATGGACCTGGACAACGCCACGCAGACCCCCTTGACCGCTCCCCTCTCCCCTGTGTCTTTCCCCTCCTCTCTCCCCTCCGCCGAGCTCCACCGAGCGAACTCGTCGCCGTCGATCGCTACCACCGCGCCCTACGCCACTCCCTCGCCTCCTCGACGCACCATTAGCTCCGCCGCATCGCCCCGAAGCTCCCCACCGACGCACACGACGCTAGAAGCCCTGCAACGCCCTCCCCGCCGTCGTCTTCAACCTTCGGCACTGGAGATCGCCGCCGCCCGTACGTCGCCGTCCGACCTCCCCCGAGCTCGCTTCGACGCCCTCTGCGACCACTGTGAGCTCACGCTTCGAACCCCTCTCTCCACAGGCTCGATTACGCCTTGTAGCCGCCGCCCCCTTGCTGACCGTAGCTCACCGCCGCCGGCCAACTCGCCGCCGTGGCCACAGGCACTGTGCCTCGCGGCTGAGCACGCCATTAGGATCAGTAGATCACCAGCAACCTAATGCTAGCTCTAACTCCTCCTATCGTGCACCACAACGCCGTCCCGGCCAACTTCGTGCGAGCGCTGCCGCGGACGAGCTCGTCACCGTCGACTCCGGTGACCAATCGACCAACCAGTGGCACCGTTGGATGCGGTGCATCACCAGGAGCACATAGAGCCCATCCGCGCGACAAATGGTCGCCGGAACAAGGATTCCGACGAGTCACCGCCGTGCGAAATGGTCCCCCCTGGCCAAACTCCGGCGGGCTGACGTGGCCTGTTAATTGGGAGCTAACAGTGATTAGATTAACCACCACAGTCACTGACAGTGGGCCCACTAATTAGTCAAACTCAGTCAACCCCAGATTTGACCGGGATTAACCGAGAGACACTGACATGAGGGACCCACCAGTCAAGTTTGACCTGGATCAGGTCTGTTGACTTGCTGACATCAGCATGATGTCATGCTGATGCAGTAAAGGATTTTCTGGGATTATTTGATTTAAAAAAAATTCAAGAAATTCCAGAAAATGCTTTAAACTTCAAAAAATCATATAAATTCAACAGTAGCTCAGATGGAAAAGATTTATATATGAAAATTGATTAGAAAAATCCAATCTTTCCGATGGCACTGGTTTCATGCATGTTTGAGCAAGTTAACCTTGATGTATACTCTAAAACATGATAATGCACTTAAATAAATAATAGTTTGAGTTTCATTTTGAATCTTTGATTCAAATGGGCTCAAACCCTTCTGTTTATAGTTGCATTAGCCCAAGACACATGCATATTGCCATATCATGAGCATGCATCATATTGTTGCATTTGTTTGCTTATTGATTGTATCGCCGATATTCTCCGTGTTAGGTTCTCCTCCCGAGGATACTTCTGCGTATCCAGCTGAAGAGCAGTACCCGACAACCACTTTGTCAGCCAAGCAACCATTGTTCATTCCGATACAAACCCATCTTCTTGCTCCTGCTCTCTTTTACTGCATTAAGGCAACAGCGTGTGAACTGCTACTTGTTGCGGTAGTTGAACCCTATTCCTTGCATGACCTGTCATTGCCACAGTAAATAGTTGAAACCCACTAGCATCTGTAGGAGTTGATTGAGCCATGTGATGTGTGATCCACCATGCTATTTGTTTATGTTGCCTGCTATGCTTAGAGTTGTGTTAGGTCTGGTTCATCTGGGTGATGGATCAGAGTGAAATGATCATACCGGTAAAGAGAAGGAAGTGTGGAACAAGTTTGGTAAAGGTATCGATGAAAGGCCATGTAGGAGTATGTGGTGGGTTGTTTCATTGGAACCGTCCATAGGACCCGAGATCTGTATGTGTGGTTCAAGTTTCAGCTACTACCACACATTGGGATCCTAGTTGACCCTCTCGACTTATTAATTACCCTTGATCTCTGTCCAGGAGTTGCAACTAGTTTTTGGTGTTTGTAGTTTACTAGTGGTCGTGCACAGCGCTGACCCTCGGGGTGGGCTGTGATGCGACAGGTACGTGGCACGGTGTACCGGTTGCCCGTTTGGTGACTCGGGAACCCTGTACACATCGTTTGGGGCCGTGAGCGATACCCCGGCCGGATCTCCCGACGGATGGAACCCAAATAGGCGATAAACCTGGACGAGAGACTTGTGTAGTTTGTCAGGTCATGGCCGACACCCTCGCTGGGCATCCGCTTGAAGGTTGCCGAGTACATGTCGAGTAAACGGCGATAAGTGGTGGAAGCGTGTGTGCAGAAGTACACCCCTGCAGGGTTATCAATCTATTCGAATAGCCGTTGTTCGCGGTACGGACTACTTGGTTACTCTTACAGTTCATAGACAACTTGATGTATACTACTAAAAGCCTCAAGACAAGTGTGAGTGCCGTGGATGGCCCTTCCGTAGGATGACGGAAGAGGATCCTCGGTGGTGTATTGTTGTGGTGAGTAGATGACTCGTGTACGTAGTATTATCTTGCAATCGGTTGAGAGTCGTAGTATAGGTTAGCCAAAAGTCAAAGCTGGCTTTTTGCTATGAACTCCACTACCATGTTGATAATGTTGCATGTATGATAGGTTATGTTGTAAGACTTGCTGAGTACCTTTGTACTCATTTTGCTCAATAACTGTTGCAGAGGAGAACCCTGCCCCTTCTGATGGGTTCTACATAGACGTTGACGTCGACGAGTAGCTTGCTACCCAGACGAAGATCTGGAGCTTGTGAAGGGCCTTGTAGATAGTCAGGCTACACCAAGCCTGATTTATTTTCTAAGTTGTCTGTACTCAGACATGTAGCTTCCGCTTGTGCTTGTATGACTGTATGACTTGAGTGTTGGGTCATGTGACCCCTACCTGTATGAATATGTTATGTATGGCTCTTTGGAGCCTTTTAAATAAAGTACTTTGAGTCATAGAGTTCTGTTGTGATGCAATGTTGTATTTGCACATATTGAGCATATTGTGTGTATGATTAAAATGCTTGGTATGTGTGGGATCCGACACCTAGTTGTTTTCCTTTGGTAGCCTATCTTACAGGGAAATGCCTTCTAGTGCTTCCAATGAGCCTTAGTAGCTTGCTATTGCTCGGAACACGTAGGCTGGCCGGCATGTGTTCTTCTTCGTTCCTGTGTCTGTCCCTTAGGGGAAATGTCACGCGTTGTTCCTTTAAGTCCATGTAGCTTGCTACGACTTGGGTTCATATGTTGATGACCGACACGTTCGTTGCTAGGTCATGAATGCATGTCTCTGTAATTTAGTGCCACTTTTGGTTTATAACTAGCCATGTCGGCCCGGGTTCTCTGTCATATGGATGCTAGCGACACTATCATATATGTGTGCCAAAATGCGCAAACGGTCCCGGTGAAAGTGCAACTAATCCCCGGGTGGTTTTGGTAATTAATAACAACATATATATCATTGAACTAATATTTACTTGAGAATCATTTCAGAGAAGTTCGATGATATGGGTATGGAAATGTCTGAAGAAGTGGACCCCTCAAAATGCTAAGACAAGCATTGGCAAAAGCTCAAGACTCTATTTTTGGTTTAGTGGTCAAAGATCACATTGAGTCCATAGGAAAAGCCAATACTATTAAAAGGGGATGAGGTTGTGTTGATGATCTGGTTGCTCAAGTGCTTAGTGATCTAGCTCCCTCAACTATCAGCACTCTTCACTACTTAACACACTCATAAGTAATCTCGGACAAACCGATTCTGCAAACTCAGTCCCACCGAGATGAACCACCTCAGTTATTCTTCCAAACCCTAACTTTTCGGTCCATCGGATTTTGAGTTTCGGTCTCACCGAAACTGGACTGCCAACCTTCTGTAACCAGTTGACATCACTTCGGAATATCCGAGTTGTTAATTTCGGTCCCACCGAGAATGGCAAGTTCCTACCTTTGACTCACATCGGACACACCGAGATGGTATTTTCGGTCCCACCGAAAATCCCAACGTTCACTATATTTGAACTTTCGGTCTGACCGAGTTTTCACTTCGGTCTCACCGAGATTGGTCAAATATGTGTGTAACGGTTGGATTTTGTGTGGAGGCTATATATACCCCTCCACCCCCTCTTCATTCGTGGAGAGAGCCATCAGAAAGTCTACCACTCCTACCATACACTTTCTGAGAAGAGAACCACCTACCCTTGTGTTGAGATCAAGTCATTCCATTCCTACCATATGAAACTTGATTTCTAGCCTTCCCAAGTTGCTTTCCACTCAATCCTTTCTTCCACCACAGCCATATCAGTGAGGAGAGTTGAGTGTTGGGGAGATTATCATTTGAAGCACAAGAGCAAGGAGTTCATCATCATCAACAACATCTATTACCTTTTGGAGGGTGGTGCCTCCTAGATTGGTTAGGTGTCGCTTGGGAGCCTCCATCTTTGAGATGTGGAGTTGAACCAAGAAGTTTGTAAGGGCAAGGAGATCGCCTACTTCGTGAAGATCTACCCCGAGTAAGGCTAGTCCTCCGTGGGCGTAGGCCGTGATGGAATAGACAAGGTTGCTTCTTCGTGGACCCTTCGTGGGTGGAGCCCTCCGTGGACTCGCGCAGCCGTTACCCTCCGTGGGTTGAAGTCTCCATCAACGTGGATGTACGATAGCACCACCTATCGGAACCACGACAAAAATCTCCGTGTCACCAAACTGCGTTTGATCTTCTCCACCTCTCTTTTACATGTGCAATTTACTTTCCGCTGCATAAACTCTAGAATTGCATGTGTAGGGTGTTACTTGAACTGATCTTGTTTGTGAAACTGCCAAAAACTTTGCATGATATAAAGGCAGATTTTTTATATTGTCAAGTAGTCTAATCACCCCCCCTCTAGACCTACTTTCGATCCTACAGTATCTCATGGAATCTTTTAGCTTAAGGGGAGAAGACTTAGAGGAATCTTCACAATTGATATCCTATGAAAAGCAAAATCTCTCAGAGTTCATTGAAAATCTTTTAGCTTCGGAGACATGTTTGCTGATTCAAGCCTGTGCTCAAATATGAGACACTCTTTATACATGTCCTCCCTGGCTTGGTACTCTTGATGTTCTTGCAGTTGGTTGAAGGAATACTCTTGTGTTATCTAACCTTGTTTTCTCAAGTTTATCCCTTCAGGTACAATGTCAAGGAACCTCAAGGTAAGTATATGCATCTTGCAGAATGTGCATGATGGTGACTTGCTTGTAAATACTTGTTTGCAAGAAATCACCATGCACATATGCATTATCACTCAATTCCTTTTCTTCTGCTCTGATGCATATAGCCAAGCTGCATGTAGCACATCTTGCTTATCTCTCTTGTGTGCTTGTGGTAGTCCAAAACCATAATTTATGAAAATCTTGCACACTTGTAGGGGGAGCCTGTGTACTACATGCTTGTCAAAGCTTTCATGATAATTCTGTCTTTCTTTCAATAAGCTTTGATGTCTTGTTTAGTGTGATTCTAGTGTGTTGCCATCAATTACCAAAAAGGGGGAGATTGAAAGCACATTTGCTCTCCGGGTGGTTTTGGTAATTAATGACAACATACTTTGTGGTTGGACTAATGCTTTTATCAAGTATGTTTCAGGAAATCCAATCACATTGGTATGGCAAAAGGACTGAAGAAGTGGACCCCTCAAAATGCTAAGGCAAGCATTGGCAAAAGCTCAAGACTCCATTTTTGGTTTAGTGATCCAAGATCACATTGAGTCCATAGGAAAAGCCAATACTATTAAAAGGGGATGAGGTTGTGTTGATGATCTGGTTGCTCAAGTGCTTAGTGATCTAGCTCCCTCAACTATCAGCAACTTTCACTACTTAACACACTCATAAGTAATCTCGGACAAACCGATTCTGCAAACTCAGTCCCACCGAGATGAACCACCTCAGTTATTCTTCCAAACCCTAATTTCTCGGTCCATCCGATTTTGAGTTTCGGTCTCACCGAAACTGGACTGCCAACCTTCTGTAACCAATTGACATCACTTCGGAATATCCGAGTTGTTAATTTCGGTCCCACCGAGAATGGCAAGCTCCTACCTTTGACTCACATCGGACACACCGAGATGGTATTTTCGGTCCCACCGAAAATCCCAACGTTCACTATATTTGAACTTTCGGTCTGACCGAGTTTTCACTTCGGTCTCACCGAGATTGCCCAAATATGTGTGTAACGGTTGGATTTTGTGTGGAGGCTATATATACCCCTCCACCCCCTCTTCATTCGTGGAGAGAGCCATCAGAAAGTCTACCACTCCTACCATACACTTTCTGAGAAGAGAACCACCTACCCTTGTGTTGAGATCAAGCCATTCCATTCCTACCATATGAAACTTGATTTCTAGCCTTCCCAAGTTGCTTTCCACTCAATCCTTTCTTCCACCACAACCATATCAGTGAGGAGAGTTGAGTGTTGGGGAGATTATCATTTGAAGCACAAGAGCAAGGAGTTCATCATCATCAACAACATCTATTACCTTTTGGAGGGTGGTGCCTCCTAGATTGGTTAGGTGTCGCTTGGGAGCCTCCGTCTTTGAGATGTGGAGTTGAACCAAGAAGTTTGTAAGGGCAAGGAGATCGCCTACTTCGTGAAGATCTACCCCGAGTAAGGCTAGTCCTCCGTGGGCGTAGGCCATGATGGAATAGACAAGGTTGCTTCTTCGTGGACCCTTTGTGGGTGGAGCCCTCCGTGGACTCGCGCAGCCGTTACCCTCCGTGGGTTGAAGTCTCCATCAACGTGGATGTACGATAGCACCACCTATCGGAACCACGACAAAAATCTTCGTGTCTCCAAACTGCGTTTGATCTTCTCCACCTCTCTTTACTACATGTGAAATTTACTTTCCGCTGCTTATACTCTAGAATTGCATGTGTAGGGTGTTACTTGAATTGATCTTAATTGTGAAACTGTCAAAAACATTGCATGATCAAAAGGCAGATTTTTTATATTGTCAAGTAGTCTAATCACCCCCCCCCCCTCTAGACATACTTTCGATCCTACAAGTGGTATCAGAGCTTTGGTCTCCATTGTTTTGGTTTCCATTGCATTGGACTCCATAAGTTTGGTTTCACAACCTAGGAGAGTATGGCGTCTAGTGAGGGTAATTATCGTAGAGGTCCTTACTTTGATGGTACAAATTTTGCTAGTTGGAAGCATAAAATGAAAATGCATATTCTTGGTCATAACCCAGCCGCGTGGGGCATTATTTGTGTTGGTATGCAAGGTGATTTCTTCGAAGAAGGAAAAGTTCCGGATCGCGAAGCTACACCGGAAGAGTTGCGGATGTTGCAAAACAATGCTCAAGCTTGTGACATTCTCTTCAATGCTTTGTGTCCCGAGGAGTTCAACAAAATCAGCCGTCTTGAGAATGCTAAAGAGATTTGGGATACTTTGGTTGAAATGCACGAAGGTACTGAATCTGTGAAGGAATCAAAGCTAGATATTCTTCAAGGACAACTTGACAAGTTCAAGATGAAGGATGGTGAAGGAGTCGGTGAAATGTACTCTAGGCTTGCTCTCATCACAAATGAGATTGCCGGCTTAGGAAGCGAAGAAATGACCGACCGATTCATCATTAAGAAGATTCTCAGAGCTTTGGATGGAAAGTATGACACCGTGTGCACTTTGATCCAAATGATGCCAAACTACAAGACTCTCAAGCCAACTGAAGTCATTGGAAGAATTGTTGCTCATGAGATGACACTTAAGGATAAGGAAGAGCTTCACAATAAGTCAAGTGGTGCTTACAAAGCTACAAGTGATGCTCCTACTACCTCAAGTGACAAGCTAATTTCCAATGAAGAGATAAGCCTAATGGTCAAGAACTTCAACAAGTTCTACAAGAATAGAGGCAAAGAAAGAAGCTCAAAGTCTAGATCATATGATGAAAAGAGATCTTCTAGTCGTGATCGAAACTGCTACAATTGTGGAAGACCCGGACACTTCTCAAATGAGTGTACGGCTCCCCACAAGAGAAGAGAAGAATCTCCAAGAAGAAGAGCAAGAGATGAGTCACCTCGGAGAGAGAGAAGGAGTAGAGATGATCGTTATGAACGAAGACCCTCTCGGAGAAACAAGGATTCGGAGAGGAAAGACAAGTCATCAAGGAGCTATACAAGAAGAAGACATCAAGCTCATGTAGGTGAATGGGTCTCCGGCTCCGACTCCGACAATCAATCCGATGGAAGCTATCACTCCGACTCCGACTATAGTCAAGATGAAGGTGTTGCCGGACTTGCACTCGTATCCTCCAACTCCAACTCCTACGACCTATTTGATTCACCAAATGAGGGAATTGGAAGATGCTTCATGGCTTAAGGCCCCAAGGTAAGACACCCAGAATTCATTGACTTTGATAGTGATGAGGATGACTTGCTTGGTGAAGATGAGCTCTTGCATGATAAATCTAGTGAGCTTAGTAATGATGAAAATGCTAGTAGTCTTTATAGTCGAGAAGAGTCGAATGACAATGCTATGAAGGAGATTGAGCGTCTAACTAAAGAACTAAACACTCTTAAGTTAGCTCATGAAACAACTCAAGAAGATCATAGAGAGCTCCTAAGATCTCATGAGAAGCTACGCTTCGAGAAGCTCACTCTAGAGCAAGAACATGAGTTTCTAAAAGCGATCAATGACGATCTTCGAAAGAAGAGTTCTTCATATCTTGCCAAACGACTTCTCTTGTCTAATTTCTTGCCACCTATTAAGACTAAGCATGACAAGCATAAGAAAAATTCTTCCTCTAGTAGTAACAATAACAATGTTAAATCCAATATTGTTGCTTCTAGTAGTTCTCTTGATTCCACTAACAATGTTTCAAGCCAAGTTACACTTGAGCAAGAAAATAGCTTATTGAAGGAAATCATAGAGAAAGGTGTCTACAAGAGTCTTGCCGGAAGCAAGAACTTTGAGGAGATTGTTCGCAAACAAGGAAGACACCGGAAGAATCAAGGGATTGGTTTTGAGCGAAAGTTCAACGCCGAAGGAGTTGAGTGGGAAGAAGGTCAATACCCTACTCCACAGTTTGTTTCACAAAAGGAGAAGTATGATCCTACTTCTTCCAATGTGGAACAAGATCAAGATGACCTTCCACCACAAGACCACAAGCTAAAGGCCAAGGACAAGCTTCAAGAGGAGATTGATGCATTCATTGAAGCACCTCAAGCCATGGTCAAGTGGGTTCCCAAGGACACATCAAGTTCTACTTCGTCAAGCTCAACTACAACCCCAAGGATTCCCATCAAGATGATGTGGATCCCAAAGAAGAAGAACTAGAAGGTTCTTGAGGGTGACTCCGCCAACATACTTCACTCATATTCATTTTTGGCAAGAACTTGTGCAATCAACTTCCACATCATGCACTAGTTCATGGAGTCACAAACCCTCTTGTTGGTAAGTCAAGGGACAAGGTAATCATTGCTTTCATGGACATCATCTTTTGTGAACTTCAATCTATGTCTATGGATATTCTTGTTTGTTCCTTGTGGGACTAACCCATGTAGGTATTGAAAGTGCCCTAATCCAAAGGATAGCTCCCAACTCTTGATGATCTACATCAACATTGAGCATCCACATCTTCAACATCTACATGAAGTCTTCTACGACAACCCAAGGTTAGTTTGACCCTTTAAAAGGGGTTCTCACATCTAGGGGGAGCTTTGCTCTAAAAATTGAGCTAAGGCATCTCCAAATGATGTGAACACATCAATGCTTTATGTAAAAGTGGTAACCCCACTTGTGCTTAAACGATGAGTATGACCTATGATCAAATGTTCTCATTTGGCTCCTAAGTCAATATACTCATATATAGATGACCTAGTCATCGACAAATTGTGTGCTAGTAGCTAGAGTGTTGGTTGTGCATGTTTGACACATATTTCAGTTGCTATCTTATTGTGTGAGCATGTTGAATGCATGATTTTATCCATTCAAGGACATCCATTTGTTGTTTTGATTGTTTTGATTTTTCTGGCCAAATGGATGGACAAGAATGCCTAAGCACCTTCCCTAGCTATCTATGCTTTCTTGTCTCAAATTCTATTCATGCTCATATCACAACTTTGAACAAGTCATTTTCGGACTCTCCGAGTGAGGAGCACTCGGAGCCACCGATCCGTCTAAGGCTGACTTCCAAAACCTTCTAAGTCCATTTCGGTTTGACCGGCTTTTCCATCTCGGTCCAACCGAAACGCTTAGACTGATCTAGGTTTCATCTCGGTGAAACCGAGTTCAAAATCTCGGTCTGACCGATATGCGTAACTGCACAGCAGTTATACATCTCGGTGACACCAAGTTTTTCAACTCGGTCCCACCGACAGCATGGGGATATAAATACCTGAGGGCTGCGCGCGATTTAACTCTTCAAACCATTCGCCCCCAAGTCCCCTGCTGCCGTCGCCCTGGTCTACGGATCGTCGCCGTCGTCGCCTGTGCGCCCTCGCCGCAGGTCTCCGCCGCCGTCAACGGTAATCCTCTCCGCGCCGTTGCCGCCGTAGAGGGACTCCACCAAGTTAGGGTGAGTCCCGATCCCTTTCGTGCTCCCCATCTGACTCTTGCACGAATGGTTTGCCATGAATCTATCCACGTTTGAGATATTCCCTAAACATCGGATCAGATCCTCTAGTTTCGAGCGAAATTCTTAGGTTTAGGTTTCCACGGAACGCATCTCGGTGAAGCCGATTTTGAAACTCAGAATGACCGATTTGGCCTCTGGCCATTGCACTGCACCATTCGGTCTAACCGAGTTGTGCAAATCGGTGTGACCGAAACTTAGTTTCAGTGAAACCCTAGGTTATCGGTAGGACCGAAACCCATTTCGGTCTGACCGAAAGTGGTGTGTAGGCCTCTGTATACACTTCGGATTCACCGAAACTTAAAATCGGTTTGACCGAAATACATTCTGTGAAAACTCAAAACTAAGTTTTGAACTCATTTTTTTGCAAAAACCTCTGCAGTTGTGATAACTCTTCTACTCTGCCTATACCTTATCTTTTCATAGGTTGTCAGCCATGTCAGATGTCAGTGACAGCCAGAACAGGTCTGAGTCACCTTTTGCTGAGATTCCAGAGGCAGATACTAGTCCCGAGGCTAGCAGTTCCAGTGATGATGGTGAGAGGAGCACCCCTAGTGGTTTGCCTCCTGCAGCCACCAGGACCAGGAAGAAGAGAAATTCTGATGATGAAGACTCTGACTTTGTTGCTGAGGAAGTTACCTCCAAGCCAAAGAGGAATGTGGTTGCCAAAGAGCACCAAGGGCAGCAGTCAAGGAAAGGCACAAGCAAGGTCAAGCAGTCAGCTGTTGCAAAGAAGCTCAACTTGGAAGAGCCAGCTCCAAGTAAGGTGAAGAAAACTTCCAAGAGGAAGAGGGTAGTATATGCTGAACCTCAAGTTGATGCAGCTGCTGAAGAAGAAGAAGAAGATGCACCCCAGCCTCCTCCTCAGAAAGCTAAGTTCATGGGTGATGCTATTCGGGCTCAAGCCTCCTCTAAGCCCAAGAAGCCTGCTCAAGCCAAGGCAGCTCCAGCCAAGCCCAAGAGAACAACCAGGAGCATTCCAGCTTCTGAGAAGAACAAAGGTGAGATGCCACCGTCTGAATCAGATGAAGAGCATGTGTTGCTCAAGCTCCGTCCTAAGTTGCCACTCCACAATGATGCTCATCCTCAAGCTGAGGACATGAAGGCAAGGAAGGATAAAGGTCTCAGGCTATGGAGACAGTCTGATCCATATGCTGTAAGGAGAAGGATTGCTGTGGACCCTAGATTCCACACCAGAGAGCAGCAAGATTTCTATGAGACCGTGCTGATGGATAAGAAGCCCATTGTTGCTGACACCAGGTATGTTGACTGGAAGTACATTGACAGTGAAGAGCACCGAGACTTCTTTCCCCATGTGCATGAGAGCTTTACTGCATGTGGAGTTGCTGGTTTTGTGGGTCAAGAGCTGACAGCTTGGAATGACGAGATGATCATGCAGTTCTACGCCACAGCCCACTTCTATCCTGATGGCAAGATCACCTGGATGACTGAAGGTCAAAGGTTTTCTTCGTCTGTTGAAGAATGGGCAGAACTTCTGAATGCTCCAGTGCAGAGAGAGGACGACATTGATGTCTATGGGATTCCTAAGAAGAGTCATGATTCCATGAAGAACATGTACAAGGAGATCCCCGCTGCTGACTTGGAAGGGTGGAAGCTTGGCTCAGTGTACTATCTCCAGGCAGGTCTGACCACCACTAACACTATTTTGAGGCATACCTTGATGCCCAAGTCTGGAGACCACCGCATGATTCGAGGCTATTCTATCAACATGCTGCACATTCTTGATGAGAAGGCACCTTTCAAGGTGATGGACTTAATGGTAGAGACCATTAAGAGGACTGCAGCTGACCAGAAGAGGTCGTGTGGGTTTGCCCCGCAGATTCAGATGCTCATCAATGCCAAGTTTGGCACGGGCAAATTCATGTTGGATAGGAAGCACTTGCCACTGCAGCCAGAGCATGAGGACAACGTAGTTGTGATGGATGAGGAGGATCCAACCTCAGTTGAAGGACAAGCCAAAATTGAAGCTGCGAAGAAAGCTAAAGCTGACAAAGAGGCAGCAGCAGCAGCAGCTAAGCCAAAGAGCTTTGGAGAACAGATTCTTGAAGCTACCCAGAGGATTGAACAACGCCTGGCCAGCATTGAGCAATCTCAGGAAAGCCTAGAGAGGATTGTTGAGGACAAGATCCACGCTCTGGACGTGAAGCTGACTGAGATTCAGGTGTCCGTCAACAAGCTTGAGGCAGACATGGAGGAAGCAAGGCAGGAGAGAGCAGAACTCATGCAGGATGATCTAGTCCAGGACTCTCATCGCCAGACTGCTCCGGTTCCCAGAGGATCCCGATCTGCAGCTATTCCAGTGACTGACTCCTGGGCTACCACTTCAGCACCAGCCACAGCTCCAGCAGTTACTCCAGCTCCAGCATCCACTCCTCCAGCGCAGACATCAGCAGAAGTCTTCGCCGATGCAGTCATCTCTACACCGACATCTACCCAGACGGGAGCCGCCAGCAGAGCCCGCAGTGACGCTTAGCTCTATACCTTTTCAAACTTTTTGGTAACTTGTTGCCAAAGGGGGAGAAATTGTATAGATCATAGGGCTTCGAGAGAGAGAGTGATCTTTCGTTCTTTTGCCGGTTTCTTTGAGATACATTGGTTTCTTTTGGTCTTTCGAAACTTTCAGTGTGCTTGCTACTACGTTTGATGCTACCTTAATGAGTGCTTGGTCATACTATGCTTTAATGTGTGCTTAATGCTTATCATATGCTATTCCTTATTGTATGGCTATTTACTCTTGTCTTGGTGATTGAGTGCATGTTATTCATTCTTATCATTTTGTGCGCTCCACCAAGATGTATGTGACATGGAAGAGTGACCCATAATCCTAATCGATTGTGCATTTGCATTCAAACACAAATTTTAAATAATGCACAAATTTAGGGGGAGCTCTTGTTTATCACATACTTCTCAAAGCGACGATATTATTCATTGATTATCTTTTGTCGAAGCTTTGATCTATATGTTGTCATCAATTACCAAAAAGGGGGAGATTGAAAGTGCAACTAATCCCCGGGTGGTTATGGTAATTAATAACAACATATATATCATTGAACTAATATTTACTTGAGAATCATTTCAGAGAAGTTCGATGATATGGGTATGGAAATGTCTGAAGAAGTGGACCCCTCAAAATGCTAAGACAAGCATTGGCAAAAGCTCAAGACTCTATTTTTGGTTTAGTGGTCAAAGATCACATTGAGTCCATAGGAAAAGCCAATATTATTAAAAGGGGATGAGGTTGTGTTGATGATCTGGTTGCTCAAGTGCTTAGTGATCTAGCTCCCTCAACTATCAGCACTCTTCACTACTTAACACACTCATAAGTAATCTCGAACAAACCGATTCTGCAAACTCAGTCCCACCGAGATGAACCACCTCAGTTATTCTTCCAAACCCTAACTTTTCGGTCCATCCGATTTTGAGTTTCGGTCTCACCGAAACTGGACTGCCAACCTTCTGTAACCAGTTGACATCACTTCGGAATATCCGAGTTGTTAATTTCGGTCCCACCGAGAATGGAAAGTTCCTACCTTTGACTCACATCGGACACACCGAGATGGTATTTTCGGTCCCACCGAAAATCCCAACGTTCACTATATTTGAACTTTCGGTCTGACCGAGTTTTCACTTCGGTCTCACCGAGATTGGTCAAATATGTGTGTAACGGTTGGATTTTGTGTGGAGGCTATATATACCCCTCCACCCCCTCTTCATTCGTGGAGAGAGCCATCAGAAAGTCTACCACTCCTACCATACACTTTCTGAGAAGAGAACCACCTACCCTTGTGTTGAGATCAAGTCATTCCATTCCTACCATATGAAACTTGTTTTCTAGCCTTCCCAAATTGCTTTCCACTCAATCCTTTCTTCCACCACAGCCATATCAGTGAGGAGAGTTGAGTGTTGGGGAGATTATCATTTGAAGCACAAGAGCAAGGAGTTCATCATCATCAACAACATCTATTACCTTTTGGAGGGTGGTGCCTCCTAGATTGGTTAGGTGTCGCTTGGGAGCCTCCGTCTTTGAGATGTGGAGTTGAACCAAGAAGTTTGTAAGGGCAAGGAGATCGCCTACTTCGTGAAGATCTACCCCGAGTAAGGCTAGTCCTCCGTGGGCGTAGGCCATGATGGAATAGACAAGGTTGCTTCTTCGTGGACCCTTTGTGGGTGGAGCCCTCCGTGGACTCGCGCAGCCGTTACCCTCCGTGGGTTGAAGCCTCCATCAACGTGGATGTACGATAGCACCACCTATCGGAACCACGACAAAAATCTTCGTGTCTCCAAACTGCGTTTGATCTTCTCCACCTCTCTTTACTACATGTGCAATTTACTTTCCGCTGCTTATACTCTAGAATTGCATGTGTAGGGTGTTACTTGAATTGATCTTAATTGTGAAACTGCCAAAAACATTGCATGATCAAAAGGCAGATTTTTTATATTGTCAAGTAGTCTAATCACCCCCCCTCTAGACATACTTTCGATCCTACACCCGGGCCAGGTAAGGTGGCACCCGTGGGGATACCGTGCGTGAGGCCGCAAAGTGATATGATGTGTTACAAGCTAGATCGGTGTGACCTAGGATCGGGGTCCTGACATGGCCCGTGCTACCGTTCCCTTGAATTTGAATGCGTTCCTAGAGAAAGCTAAGTTAAAATATGATGCTAGCAACCACACGGACTGGGTCCGTAACTTGAGGATTATCCTCATTGCTGCACAGAAGAATTATGTCCTTGAAGCACCGCTAGGTGACAAGCCCCCCCCCCCCCC
>LR738711.1:635730094-635764235 GCA_902687465.1 Secale cereale | reverse complement strand
CCCCCCCCCGCTAATGTGGACGCTTTGAACATCTCGCAGACGCGGTCTGATGACTACTCGATAGTTCAGTGTGCCATGCTTTACGGCTTAGAAACGAGACTTCAAAGACGTTTTTAACGTTATGGAGCATATGAGATGTTCCAAGAGTTGAAGTTAATATTTCAAGCAAACGCCCGAGTTAAGAGATATGAAGTCTCCAACAAGTTCTATAGCTGCAAGATGGAGGAGAACAGTTCTGTCAGTGAACACTTACTCAGAATGTCTGGGTACCATAACCACATGACTCAGCTTGGAGTTAAAGTTGATGATGGTAGTGTTATTGACAGAGTTCTTCAATCACTGCCACCAAGCTATAAAGGCTTCGTGATGAACTATAATATGCAAGGGATGGAGAAGACTATTCCCGAGCTCTTCGCAATGCTCAAAGCTGCGGAGGTAGAAATCAAAAAGGAGCATCAAGTGTTGATTGTTAACAAGACCACTAGTTTTAAGAAGAAGTGCAAGGGAAGGAAGGGGAACTTCAAGAAGAATAGCAAGCTAGTTGCTACTCCCGGGAAGAAACCCAAGTCTGGAGCCAAGCCTGAAACTGAGTGCTTCTACTGCAAAGGGACTGGTCACTGGAAGCGGAACTGCCCCAAGTATTTGGCGGATAAGAAGGATGGCAAAGTGAACAAAGGTATATTTGACATACATGTTATTGATGTTTACCTTACTAATGCTCATAGTAGTGCCTGGGTATTTGATACTGGTTCGGTTGCTCATATTTGTAACTTGAAATAGGGGCTAAGGATTAAATGAAGATTGGCTAAGGATGAGGTGACGATGCGCGTGGGAAATGGTTCCAAAGTCGATGTGATCACCATCGGCATGCTGCCTCTACATCTACCTTCGGTATTAGTTTTAGTCCTAAATAATTGTTATTTGGTGCCAGCATTGAGCATGAACATTATATCTGGATCTTGTTTGTTGCGAGACGGTTATTCATTTAAATCAGAGAATAATCGTTGTTCTATTTATATGAGTAATACTCCCTCCATTCCATTATGTAAGGTGTATAATTTTTGGCACGGCGACCAAGGCACACAATTATAGACGTGTTAGAACAAAATTACTCTTGGCAAATTTATTTGTTAGTGGCAAGTAAATCGGTTGGTCCAGGAAAGTAAGAGATACATGCAATCCATGTAGAGATAGTTTCCTTATATTACTACAGAGAGAGATACAGACAATCAGGAGAGTGATACTTTCCTTTTTCTGGAGGGCTAACAAGAGAATTATGAAGAATTAGAAGAAATGCACCTTACATCCTGAAATTTTATCAAAAAACAAATACACCTTCTATAAAAAAATGGAGGGAGTATCTTTTATGGTCATGCACCCTTGATGAGTGGTCTATTTTTGTTGATTCTCGGTCGTAGTGATACACACATTCATAATATTGATGTTGTCAGATCAAGGGTTCCGACAAAACTCTTAAGGTTCGAACTCTGGGGTGCGCACGAAGATCTCTCCTTCCGCCCTAGCTCGTCTACTCAACAGCCCTAGACCTAGCTCGTCAGATCCGATGAACAAGGGACACAATATTTATACTGGTTCGGGCCACCGTTGTGGTGTAATACCCTAATCCAGTGTGGTGTGGTGGATTGCCTTGTAGGCTGTGGGAGAACTAGTACATCAATGAACTACCTCCTGAGGAGAAGAGTTCTTGAGCTCGGGTGAGCTTGCGGTGTATGACAGGTCTGGATGATCCGATCAACTCAAGCCGAGATGAGACCAGATCCCCTCTATGATGGTGGCTAAGTCCTATTTATAGTGGCCCCGGTCCTCTTCCCAAATATTGAGCGGGAAGGAATCCCACAACAGCCAAATTTGAAGGGGGCAGCTAGTACAAGCTATCCTGACAAAAGGTGGTCTTCGCCTGCCAAAGGCTCTGGTGGTGACGCCTCCATGGGCTCCGCAATGACCTCCGTCCTGTCGTCCTGCTGGTCTTGGTCTCGTTGCACCGATATGGAAACCTTTGCCTGACGCCTCAGGACTCTTCGTCTCCACCTGCCTCTTTAGCACCAAAGAGGAAACTAGCGCTCTGCGCCCGCTTGGCATTGGTCGTCACTGCTCACATCACGAGGGCCTCACGAGGTGCCCCTTGCCTTGATATCTCCGCTCCTCAGGAGCCGGCCTGGTGAGGCCGCCCCAGGGGAGGTCTTGCGTCGTCCGCCTCGCGAGGCTCGGCCCCTCGCGAGGGTCTTCAGTTGTCGATGAACATGCTGGGCCGTACCGGGCCGCCTTGTGAGCCACGCCCTGGGCTGTAGGCAGGCAAGTCTGGGTACCCCCATACCCAGAACGTCGACAGTAGCCCCCGGGCCCAAGGTGCGCTCGGGCTTGGCTTCGCGGTGAAGCCAAGGGCCAAGTGCGGAGCACCGCGAGCCCCAAGGCCTACGGTCTTGACTGACGCGTGGCGATTGACGGGACGTGGGCTTCTCTACTTCCCCATATAGCCTCGATTTTTGCCCTGCCGGGCGGCCACTGTTGCCTGCTCAACTCTGCTTCCTCTGTCAGCGGTGCACCCAGCGGTTTTCTTCATCTTCTGAATCTCCTTCCCCGGACTGATCCAGCACCAACTCCTTCCTCCGCCATGGCTTCTGGTAGAGAGAAGGAAGAGGGAGCGGAGCCCTGCGCCTCGGCTCCCTCGCTGCCCGTCTTCATGCCCACCACTGAGCGGTCGGGGGTAACCAATGAAGAGATGATGGAGAAGGTGCGCCCGGCGCTCGCCGCCATTTCCAACGAGTGGGGGAGACAGTGGCTTGGCCTGCTTCTCGCGCCGCGATTGACAGGTCTGCCACCGAGGCCCCCCTTCATATCCACGCCATTTGGGATGGCCCGATTCCCCCTTCTCTAACTTCTTCAGTGTGGTGCTCTCGCACTATCAAATCAGCGCGCTGCATCTTGACCCTCAGTCCATTGTCCTCCTCGCTGTTTTTGCTTTTGTCTGCGAGGCCATGGTGGGCATTGCTCCCTCCGTGGCCTTGTTCCGCCACTTCTTCTCGCTGCATCTGACGGATCCGCTCCAATGCTCTGGATGCGCGTCCTTCCAAACCATCGCGGCGACGGCCAGTGTGGGTATAGACTTTGACCTTGAGCCGGTCGTTGGTGGCTTCAGGAAGTAGTGGGTGTACGTCGATGTCAGGGTGCGTAGCCCCCTACTGCTCCCACTTTGGAGCCCGGCCGCTCCGAGCTCTGGCTGGGGCCATGTGAACCTCGCTAGTCCAAAGCTAGCTCATGTTTGGTTCCGGTTCGCCAGGCTGCGGAGGCTTGGTGTGACGGCGCCCATGGTGGTGAGGGAGTTCATCCAGTGCTGCGTCGCTCCACTCCAGCGCCACTCTCGGCCGATGTGGGCCTTCTCCGGTCATGGGGACCGCATGAAGTTCTAGGCGCCCGCCCTTCCTCGCGAGGCACGGCACACGATGCTCAAGATCCTGACGGGTGATCCGTCGCCAGCTCCCCTACCGAAGGAGGGCTGCCTCATGTACTGTTGCTCAAACAGGGTGGAGTTTGTGAGGCAGATGCCCTCTTTTGATGAATGGGGGCTTTGCCCGCCCGGGCTTGTTTCGTCGCGCGAGAATCCATTCTGTGTGGCTCCCTCGCTTGCTGTCGTTGAGGTGGTCGTCCCAGAAGTGGGTGCTGGGGGATGACTGCTGCCCAGTGCTGGTAGTACTGCAACCTTTGTACTGGAACCTCCTGAAGTTACTGAAGTGCCGCCCTCCAGAGCTCAAGAGAGTCGCCTGGAAGGGGTGGTTGGAGTGCAAGTGCCGCCGGATGCTCCTGAGGCCGAAGCCCCCGCAGGCTCTTCGCATTGTCCTGAGGAGGGCGCTGGTGCCTTCGAGGGTGCCTTGCCTGGAGACACCCTGGTTGTGCCTGATGTTGCCGACCGCTTCCGGGGCTTCTGCCGGCTCCGGCCAAATTTCAAAGTTCTCCGCAAGAAGAGGACTGTCCCTGGTAGTGCTTATGCTGCTTCCCGACCGCTGAAGCTGAGGAAGTTCATCGCCATAGATGAGTAAGTAGCTTGCCCTTGTAACTCCTTGTGTGTTGCCTTCCTTCCTGGCCATGATTCCTTAGGACCCCGCCTGCCAAGACTACGACGCCCACCGAGGAGCAGGCCCCTGCGGCCCCGAGCTTTTCGCCTGCCCGGGGCGCCCTTGGTCGATGCGCCTCCTTGGCTGTGAGGCCGTCCACGAGGCCGGGCGTGCCAGCTTGGCACCTCGACCCCGCGTTCTTGCCGTTCCTTCTCCGCGACCCCGCCTAGGGGCTTGGGAGCGTGCCAAGGGCTCCCCCCCCCACAGTCGTTGAACGCACCGGGGCTACTCCGGCCCTAGTGCCTTCTTCAGGCGGTGGGTCCTAGCCCCTCCGAGCCCCGGCCGAGTCCCGAGAGACATCTGGGGTAGAGGAGACCCCGGTTCCGCCTCTGGGGGAAGACGGGTCCCTTCAGACTTGTTCAACTGCTCTTGGTGCCGAGGAGGGCCCTAACCTCCTGCTCGAGTCAGTGCGCAGGCGTGGAGCCGCCCGCCACAAGCTTCTCCGGGGGGCGATGAACGCGTTGGGCCGGCTTGGGAAGGAGCTCGATGGGGCCGACACTTGTCTTGAGGCTGAAGGTCTTCAACTGATGGACGAGTGGCGCCGGCTAAGGGTGGCCATCAACCTCGGGCACCTCCAGCATGAGAGCGCTAGTGCGAAGGTAGACGCGTCCCTCGCTGCCCCACGAGAGGCCTGCACCCAAGCCATGGAAGAGGCCCGGGAAGCCGACGTCCGTCGTGAGGCCGCGGAGAGGCGCCTCCTGGAGCTTTAGGTCTTGAATGCCGACTTGGAGGACTGCGCTGAGGTGCACAGGGCCGCCCTAGCGTCGATGCGGGGGATGCCCCTCGAGGAGGCGCGAGGAGGCGCTGATGCTGGAAGCCATGGAGCGCAGCCTGGAGCTTGAGTGGCTGGAGGCGAGGGAGCGCCATGTGACCCTGGCTGAGGACGCCGTCTCTGCTCGCGAGTCCAGGGTCCAGGAGGAAATTGACCAGAGGGTGGCGGAGGCCCGCGCGGACCTCGCCGAGGGGTATAACTTGAAGTTGGAGTTCCGGTGAGCGGAGGCCGGCGGGAGGACTGTTGCCCTCAGGACGAGGCTGAGAGAAGTAGAGTTGCACGAGAGGGCCTCCGCGGCAGGCCAGTATTCCGCCCAGGCTGAGCTGGCCTTCGCGCAGGCAGAGTTGGCCTCGCTCCGGAGGCAGGTTGATGAGGTCGCGACCCTTGCACGACAGAGCGAGGACGAGGCCGGTCGTAGACTCGTGCTGCAGCACGAGCATGGCCCCATGCTGCGGACCCTTCGGGCGAGGGCGAACCGGATGTTGGGAGCTATCTGTGAGGAGAACGCCCCCGGCCCCCACGTGGAGGACTACGCCGGTCACCTTGTTTTCTTCACCGAGATCATGAGGCGCCTGGAGAACCGGGCCGTAAGGGCCCGCCGCCTTGTTGAGGAGAAAAGCTAGGGCCTCCTGGGTCGTGCGTTCTCCCGGGTCTTCAGCTACCTCCAGAGCATTGATCCTAAATTTGACTTCGATGCTGCCATCGCCCCCGTGCCCGGGGCTGTCCGAGACAACCTGGCGCACTAGGTGGATGACCACGTGGATGCCCTAGTCCAAGCCTTTGCCACCGATGATAACGATGCCGCGGTCGTGGCGGATGAAGGAGGCGTGGTTGAAGATGATGGAGATGTGTCCAGCGACAGCATTGGCGGTGCATATGAGGGTGGCTCGGATGGCTCGGCGAGCGATATGTCCGGTTGAGCTCGCATTCTTCTAACCAGATCATGCATGCGTAAACTCGCAAAGGGCCCCACGGGGTATGAGAGCATTTTGACGGGGGAAGCCCCCTATGTGTAAATCGGTATTCCGTTTTCTTCCTTTTTGTTTGGCGATTGAATCCGAACCTGAGGCGCGTGTCCTCAAGCTTTTCGAGCTTAGTTGTCATAGTGCCTCACCTAGATCTTACCTGTCTTCGTGAGGGTCACGAGGCCGTGGGACTACCTCCCTCCTGGGGTGGACTGCTGTCGGTCTGCACCGTGGGCCTCCTGAGCCATGCGTGGCCCTGCTCCAGGGAACAGGGCCAGTGGCGTTCCCCTGGCCGCGGTAGGATGCCTACGCGGCACAATTACGGCGCGTAGGCCATTGTCCCGAGAGGGTCCTGCCGAGGTTGTAATGGCATGCCAAGTGGGATTGGCCTTCCAGCCCCCGGGCCTGACGGCCCGGGGGTAGATTTTCGAGACAGCCAGAAGCGGAAAAATCCAGCAGAAATCAAAGAAAACTCCCCCCCCCCCCCATTTTGGCAACAAGCAAGACTTCAAATTCAACTCGAAAGACACGATGAATCCAATTACAAAAGGGAAGGTGTAACACCCCATATGTGATACTTCCCTATAATGGTAATAAAGCAATTCTCATTTTGATCCTTGTCCTTATCCTTGGGGGTTCTTGTCATTTGAGCTCATTTTTATTTTGCATTGCCATGTCATTTATTTTATTTTGCATCCATGCATTGCTTTCATCATCATGGCATCATAGTTTACTTTCTTGTTGTGATGTTTGTGTGAGACCCTTGTGATGTTGTGAGTGTGGCTCTAGCCAACCATGACTTGCTAAACCCTAGCCCCTCCTTGTTTCCACCTTCTTCTTCTTCTTCTTCTTCTTCCTTTTTCTTTTCTGTCCTTTCTTTACTCCATTGTGCAAGTCACCTAGCCAAGTCCTTTAATGTTCTTTCTTTTCCTAAAAATCTTGCACCATGTCTACACCCTCTCTGCCAAGTATCAACCCATTTGGAATTGATTTGGTTGGGTTTAAAAATGACAAGAGTTTGAACCATATTCAAACTCCTTTTATTTTTCTGCCTCTAAAAATGTCCAAACCGATTTTATTAAATAGGGCATAATTCAAGGAGCATGGGGATATTTTTCTTTTCCCCTAACTCTTTTCCTTTAATCCTATGCTTTTCTTTTTTGTCTGAAGTTAAATGAAAAAGAAAAGAAACAGCAGCTCAGGCAGTGGCCTGGCCCTCCTCCTTCTCCTCCTCCCCCAGGCCCAGTCTTTTCTCCACAGCAGTGCAGCCCATCTCTTCTCTCCCGCAGCGGCCCAACCAGTCGAGCCGCTCGCAGTCGCGCCATCTCTCGCCTCGCGCCTGGCCCCACTTGTCTGCCTCTCAGCCCCGCGTCGCCATCTACCTCCGTCAAGCGATGTAGAGCCAGAGTGCGTGCTCGCCGTCGCGCCGTGATCACGGACGTCGAGGTCTCGTGATCTGAGCCCTCCATTTAAACCTGCACCGTGTCCAGCCCCTCTCTCTAGGGTTCCTCTTCCTCCTCTCGCCGCCTGGAGAGCCAAGACCCACCAGATCCGTCGCTTCAGTGAATACCCGCACGCATCTGAGAGCGCTAGCTCGTCGCCGGCGTGCCTCCCGTCGACCTCAGCCTCGCCGACCGTGTCCAGCAGCTTCCCCGGCGTCGACTACGTCGGCTACTTCCTCTACGTGGAGCCGATCGCCCTGCCGCCGACGTCTTCTTCCTCTTCATCGTCTTCGGCACCCGTAGTTGTTCGAGACTCGCCGCCGTCGACTCCGTCCACGTCTGGGCCAGTCGAACACATCTCCGTGTTCGTGGTGAGTGCCTCCACCTCCTTGTCCCCTTTTGCCCCTCTTTAGCACCCTCTAGCTCCAAGTTCGTCGAGCACCCGAGCTCATCGCCGTCGGGCGTCGTCTCCGGTGAGTGCCCTGACCACCGTAGGCTGTGTTTCGTTGCCCGTTCGCTTCAGTTCGTCGTGTAGATGCTGCATGTGTAGTCGTTGCTCCGCCTAGGTCGCTGCATCGTCTCGCCGTTGCTCGCCGCCGCCGTTCTGTCGTTGCTCGCCGCCGGTGCTGTAGTGCTCGTTGGGTGCTGCAAGTGCATCATGTGGGTGCGGAACTCCTCCAGGAGCACTCCGCTTACCTCCGCCGTGCCTTTTGGTCGCCGGAGCAGCTCCGACGAGCCGTGCGTTTTCCCCTATTTCTGCATCTGCAGTTACCTCTTCAGATATAGCACCTGTTATCTGTCAAGACTCGAATGCTAGCGCAGTGGCTTGTTACTCCGTCAGTTAAGCAGGGGGTCTTGTGTTCGAATCCGTGCGGGGCAGTGGGTTTCGCCCCCCTTTTTACTTTTCGCGAGAGGCTGACAGGTAGGCCCCACCTGCCAGCCTCACTATGCTTCTCCAGCCCCCGCGCGCACCCACTGGCGCCTGCTCTGCGTAGCCGGGCCCCCTCGTCAGTGACTTGGGCTAGCGCAGGCCTGGGTCACTCTGACCCTTGCGCCTGTGTTTTTCTTTTTTTGTTTTCTTTTTCTTTTCTTTTTGATGCCTTTTTCTTGTTAATTTAATATCTGTTTAAATATGCTTCTGATGAAAACAAGTCATATGTGAAAAGTGCTTAGAATTCTATGTAGATTATGAATATGCTGTTTGTTGCCATGTTTAAAAACATTTAAAATTCTGTTAGAATTATTCTTGTTTTAAATATGCTTAAACTTGTAAAAAACATAACTCAATATCTACAACTCCAAATTTAACAAACTTTATATGCATTTGGGGTGGGAAAATGTGTAGAATATTGTGGTGTTGTTGTTTAGTATGTTTGACAACTTTATACCAGAAGTTTTTCAGATCTGTCCAAAATGCATTTAAATTAATATGGGAGTTTCTGGAAATTGTTGTTTATGATTTCCAGCCCATTTAAATGTGCTAGCATGTTGCTGTAATATTAGTTGCACCCTTGTTATGTTAATCAACTCTTTAAAACTTGTTGGATGCTTGTTTGAACAACCTACATAAACTTGATAATTGTTCTTTTGTTTGTTTTCTTTCTTGTGAGTGCTCTTGTTTGATTATGTTGTGTTGCACTTTTGTGACCCCTAGGCCATGCATCATATCTACTCTTGTCCTTGCTCATCATGTTCATGCATCATGTGGTTGAGCATTGCATGTTGATTGATTTTGTTCCGGTGTTGCTTGTTGTGTTTGGTTAGAGCCCGGTGACGATACGGAGCACGAGGTTCCTACCGAGGTTGAGTTTGAGGAGCAAGGTTACGATCCCTCCGTGGAATCAACAGGCGAGAAGACCTTACCCAGATATCACTACTATCTTTGCCTATGCTAGATGTCTCGCTCTTTTAGATATTGCCTCGATGCCTATGTCTGTTTGTCAGCCCTCCTATTGTTGCCATGAAACTCTCTAACCACCCACCTAGCAAACCGTTGTTTGGCTACGTAAGCATCGCTCAGCCCCTCTTATAGCGTTGTTAGTTGCACGTGAAGATTTGAAGATTCTTGCTTCTTGATGAAGTTATTGTTGGGATATCACAATATATAAACTGTTAAACTAAATCATTTATATATTGGTAATGGGTGGAAGGCTAAGCCTCTTGCTTGGTGTTTTGTTGCACTCATGCCACCCAAGGAACCGTTAAACCGACGTTATGTTCCTTGATTATGCGTCCCTAACACGGTTGGGGTTTATGGGGCCCCCTTGATAACCCGCTTAGCGCTAAAGCTTTTCCAGCAAGGCCCAACATTGGTTTTACATTTGTGGTATCAGTAGGGCTCTTACTAGGATGATTGGGACCTTGTGTTGCTTTATTTGTGGTATCTTTCATTTGTATCTTCGTCCGTAGTCGGACTCTGATGTTATTTGGATGATGTATGTTAATGTATTACATTGTGTGACGTGGTGAGTGTAAGCCAACTACTCTTTTATATCTTCATCCCCTCTTTTACATGAGTTGTGCAAAGATACCATACTTGAGATCATTCTAGTATGTGATTATGCCTTTAAGTCGTGCCTCGACACATGGGAGGCATAGTCACATACTGGGCATTACAAGTTGGTAATCAGAGCCTTCTCCGACCTAGGAGCCCCCCTGATTGATCGAATCGTTGACTGTTGAGTCTAGCACACACACAAAAAATGTTTTGAGTCCTATATATATCGGAGAGTAGGATTTCTTTTTACTCCTCATCCCTTCATCGCTCTGGTGAGGACTCCTGACGTTGTTCTATCTCGTCTACTCTCAAAAATTCACTAAAAAAAATTAGGATCACGCGAGTATTGTTTGGATTGTTCCAATATCTTTGTGACGAGAACATTGTTCTCAATGCCTCCTGTCATTTAGGGGTTGTGGTAGTGTCCCGGGGAGTTGAGCTCCGAGGTGTTGTCGTCACAAATGTATCACAGCGGTTCTAGAATACTTAGGACGGCCGACATCGAAAACTCTTCTATGCGGTTAGGGGTGAGATAACCCCGACATCACCCAGTACTGGGGAGGTAGTTCGGGAGTATTGCCATAGCTTGTATAGCCGGTGCGTTTCGAAGGTCCGAGGTAAACAGTTTCCGAGGATGACTGGTTATGTGTTGAAGGATGGATACAGCTGGATGTAGGATTAGAGTTGAGTGCGCGGTGCTTCCCGTGTATCCCCAACACCCGATTGCATAACCGGAAACCTTCGGAAATTAATAGGTGGGCTCTTCTAGTAACTCATAGGCATTCTTCCAACGAGTGCATGATATGGAGTTCGGGGTTCAACATTGAGTGAAGAGGTTTTATGGGCGTTGTTCCAATCGGGAGTTGCATCTTAAAGGGTCCTTGGCTATGCTGGTCCAGGGATTGCAAAACCCTTTTGTAACACGTTCCATGAGCTTTCAGCACGAACATGTGGGATGAAGCTTCTATCTTGTATTTGTTCTATCTGCTCCTTGATGTTTTTATTTACCTTTTGTTCTCCCAAGTGGCTTCTCGAGAAGATTGTTGTATCATTAAACTGTGGAATACATTCGTTCATTTTGTTCAAATGTTCTTGTGAAGACTTATGTTGCAATTTCTAGCCCTTGATTCGGCTTATATATTGTCAATCAATGGCTAATAGTTGTCATCTCATTTAGGATGGCACCTAAGAAGGTTCCCAACGCTAACCCAGAGGGTGAAGAAGAGCGTGTTCCTGAACGTCCTCCTTCCCCTCCTCCGTCTGAGGCCTAGAGAGCAATTATGCAAGCGAACAACCAGAACACCCAGATGCGTATGCAAATGATGCAGAACTTTCAAGCCAACCAAGCAAATCAATGTGGTCATGGGAACCAAGGCCAAGGCAATTGTTCAATCAACCTCACTTTGCAACCCTAAACCAATTCCTGGCAAACCAACCGAAGTCTTTCAGTTACTGTGTGGATCCGCTAGATGCTGAAGACTCTATAACAGACATCAAGAAGCACTTTGAATGCAGTAACGTGAGACCTGAGGATTATGTTAAGTTTGTCGCCTTCCAACTCAAAGACCAAGCTGCTGATTGGTGGCAATAGTACAAAGATTCCAGAGGTGGGCGTGAGATCTCGTGGACTGACTTCTGCAAAGATTTCCGCTCTCACCACATTCCAACCAGTGTCATTGAAGGCATGCATGAGCAATTCCGCAACCTGAAGCAAGGCACCATGTCTGTCTATCAATACAATGTCAAGTTCCAGAATCTCGCTCGCTATGCCAAGCAAGACATCCCAGATGCCAAGAGCAAGATTTATCAGATCCGTGGTGGTCTGAAGGATGAACTCCAACTAGCTCTCACCTTGTTCGAGCCGGATGAATTTGACCAATTCTACAATATATGGCTCTTAAGCAAGAGGCAGCCCAGCTCAAGATTGAAGCTTCCAAAAAGAGGATCAGAGATGTTGTTCACTCATCCTCTTCTTCCCAAGTGGTTGCAAAGCAGCAGAAGTTCTGGCTACCGCCTCCTCTGGTGCTCCGTCCTCCAAACAACAACAAGCACTCAGGTGGTCGTGGGTTCTCCCACCCACCCAACCCAAGAAATCAGTCCAAGCCTCAGTTTCAAGCTTCAAGATCAAGTAGTCCTTATCACCGGCCTCTCTCAGAAGTGGTTTGCAACAAGTGGACTCAGAAGGGTCACTATGCTAACAAGTGTCCCAACCCAAGGCACCTTCCGCCTCCTCTACCTGTCAGCACTGCTATTGTCAAGCACAATCCCAAGGCAGCAAGAGTGAATCTGATGAATGCAGCTCAAGCAGAGAATTCTTGAGATGTGATACTTGGTAACCTTCCAGTCAACCTTAAACCTGCTAAAGTTTTGTTTGATTCGGGTGCATCATGTTCCTTCATGTCATATCCATTTGCATCCAAGCATAATGTTCGCACCGAAGCCTTACCAAGAACTTTGAGTGTTATATCTCCTGGCAAGAGATTGAGTTCTAGTATGGTGGCTCCGGATATATCTATTCATATGCGTGATTACAATTTTCTGGTTTCTCCGGTTATACTCGGCAACTCCGACATTGATCTTATTCTTGGGATGGATTGGCTTTCCAAGCATGATGCAAACATTGATTGTGCAAATAAGGAAGTCAAGCTTACTCATCGTGACGAAGACGTGATTATCTTCGCATGTCGAGATAACACAATCAGGCTATTCTCTCTCAATGACAAGGGCGAGATTAATGCCATTTCTCATATTTCGGTGGTCAATGAATATGAAGATGTTTTCCCTGAAGAGCTTCCAGGCATGCCTCCCCATCGTCAAGTAGAATTCGTCACTGAACTCGAGCCCGGTACCGAGCCAGCATGTCGGCGTCCGTACAAGCTTTCCCCTGATGAGTTGATGGAGCTGAAGGAACAACTCGATGAGCAAGAGCGTATGGGTCTAATCAGGCCTAGTACTTCTCCTTGGGGCTGTGGTGTTCTATTTGTCAAGAAGAAGGATGGCACGGAACGTCTTTGCGTTGATTACTGACCATTGAACAAGAAGACAATACATAACAAGTATCTGCTCCCCAATATCAATGAATTGTTCGAGCATCTCAAAGGAGCAAAGGTGTTCTCAAAGCTCGATCTCCGGATGGGTTACCACCAGATCCGTATCCGTGAAGAAGATATTCCCAAGACCGCATTCAGAACGAGTTTTGGCTCTTATGAATACACGGTCATGTCTTTTGGCCACGCAAATGCTCCACCCACCTTCTCAAGGATGATGCACTTCATATTCAACCCCTACACCAATGAATTTGTTCTTGTCTATCTGGATGACATCTTGGTATTCTCCAAGAATGAAGAAGATCATGCCAAGCACCTCCGTTTGGTCCTGGACAGGCTCCGTGAACACAAGTTCTATGCGAAGTTCTCCAAATGTGAATTCTGGCTGGATAAAGTCTTATATCTTGGGCATATCATATCTGTCGAGGGCATTTCTGTGAACCCCGAGAAAGGTGAAGCTATTGTCAACTGGGAACCCCCGCAGAATGTCAAGCAACTTCGAAGCTTCCTTGGTCTCGCTAGCTATTGCAGAAGGTTCGTTGAGAACTTCTCCAAGATTGCCAAGCCTCTTTCCAACCTGTTGCAGAAGAATGTCAAGTACTCCTGGACTCCTGATTGTGATGTGGCATTCAAAACACTCAAAGAGAAGCTCATTTTTGCTCCCGTTCTTACTGCTCCGGATGAGTCCAAGCCCTATGAAGTCTTTTGTGATGCTTCTTTGCAAGGTCTTGGTGGTGTTCTCATGCAAGACAAGAAGATTGTGGCATACACTTCTTGTCAGTTGAAACCAAATGAGAAGAATTACCCCACACATGATCTCGAGCTAGCAGCAGTTGTACATGCCTTGATCACGTGGAGACACCTTCTATTGGGCAGAAAAATGGACATCTTCACCGATCACAAGAGCTTGAAGTACATCTTCACACAGCCAGACCTTAACCTTCGCCAGACTCGTTGGGTTGAGATGATCCAAGAGTATGATCCAAGCATTGAGTACACACCTGGCAAGGCCAATGTCATTGCAGATGCCTGGAGCAGAAAGGCATATTGCAACAGTCTCCTTCTCAAACCGTTCCAGCCTGAACTTTGTGAATCATTCAGGAAGCTCAACCTCCAAGTTGTTCCGCAAGGCTTTCTTGCAAACCTTCAAGTTGCTCCTACCTTGGAAGATCAGATCCGTGAGGCCCAACTCAGTGATGCTATGGTGCAGAAAGTGAAGCATGGTATTGCTAAGGGTACTCCCAAGTACAAGTGCTATCGCATTGATGAGAAAGACACCTTGTTCTTTGAGGACAGAATTGTGGTTCCCAAGGGTGATCTCAGGAAGCTCATAATGAACGAAGCACATGACTCCCTCCTCTCGATTCATCCCGGAAGTTCTAAGATGTACCAAGACCTCAAGCAATCATACTGGTGGACTCGCATGAAAAGGGAGACTGCCCAATTCGTGAATGAATGTGATGTCTGCAGAAGAGTGAAGGCAGAGCATCAACGTCCAGCCGGTCTCCTTCAACCTCTACCTATTCCCGAGTGGAAATTCGATCACATTGAAATGGATTTCGTCACTGGGTTTCCTAAGTCCAGGAAGGGGAATGATGCTATCTTTGTAGTGATTGACAAGCTAACTGAAGTAGCTCATTTCCTTCCCGTCAAAGAATCCATCAACGCAGCTCAGCTGGCAGAGCTGTACACTTCCAGAATTGTTTCCTCGCATGGCATTCCTCAAGTCATCTCGTCGGACTGTGAAAGTTTATTCACATCCAAGTTCTGGGACTCCTTTTAGTCAGCCATGGGCACAAAAATTCACTTCGCCACTGCATTTCACCCTCAGGCTAGTGGTCAAGTCGAAAGAGTGAATCAGATCCTCGAAGACATGCTGAGAGCTTGTGTCATCTCTTTCGGTATGAAGTGGGAAGATTGTCTCCCGTTTGCCGAATTCTCCTACAACAACAGCTTCCAAGCAAGTGCCGGCAAAGCTCCTTTTGAAATCCTCTATGGCAGAAAGTGTCGTACCCCTCTCAACTGGTCCGAGACTGGTGAACGTCAACTTCTTGGTAATGATTTGATCTCAGAAGCCGAAGAAATGTGCAAAGTCATACGTGAGAATCTCAAAGCCGCTCAGTCGCGTCAAAAGAGCTACTATGACGGCAAGCATCGTGATTTGGCTTTCGACATTGGAGATCATGTCTATCTCCGTGTTTCTCCTATGAAAGGAACCCAAAGATTCGGTATCAAAGGCAAGATTGCTCCGAGATACGTGGTCCCTTTCAAGATTCTTGGCAAAAGAGGGGATCTAGCCTACCAACTCGAGCTTCCCTCCAACTTTGCAAATGTTCATGATGTGTTTCACGTGTCTCAACACGTTCCATGAGCTTTCAGCACGAACATGTGGAATGAAGCTTCTATCTTGTATTTGTTCTATCTGCTCCTTGATGTTTTTATTTACCTTTTGTTCTCCCAAGTGGCTTCTCGAGAAGATTGTTTTATCATTAAACTGTGGAATACATTCGTTCATTTTGTTCGAATGTTCTTGTGAATACTTATGTTGCAATTTCTAGCCCTTGATTTGGCTTATATATTGTCAATCAATGGCTAATAGTTGTCATCTCATTCAGGATGGCACCTAAGAAGGTTCCCAACGCTAACCCAGAGGGTGAAGAAGAGCGTGTTCCTGAACGTCCTCCTTCCCCTCCTCCTCCGTCTGAGGCCTAGAGAGCAATTATGCAAGCGAACAACCAGAACACCCAGATGCTTATGCAAATGATGCAGAACTTTCAAGCCAACCAAGCAAATCAAGGTGGTCATGGGAACCAAGGCCAAGGCAATTGTTCAATCAACCTCACTTTGCAACCCTAAACCAATTCCTGGCAAACCAACCGAAGTCTTTTAGTTACTGTGTGGATCCGCTAGATGCTGAAGACTGTATAACAGACATCAAGAAGCACTTTGAATGCAGTAACGTGAGACCTGAGGATTATGTTAACTTTGTCGCCTTCCAACTCAAAGACCAAGCTGCTGATTGGTGGCAATAGTACAAATATTCCAGAGGTGGGCGTGAGATCTCGTGGACTGACTTCTGCAAAGATTTCCGCTCTCACCACATTCCAACCAGTGTCATTGAAGGCATGCATGAGCAATTCCGCAACCTGAAGCAAGGCACCATGTCTGTCTATCAATACAATGTCAAGTTCCAGAATCTCGCTCGCTATGCCAAGCAAGACATCCCAGATGCCAAGAGCAAGATTTATCAGATCCGTGGTGGTCTGAAGGATGAACTCCAACTAGCTCTCACCTTGTTCGAGCCGGATGAATTTGAACAATTCTACAATATGGCTCTTAAGCAAGAGGCAGCCCAGCTCAAGATTGAATCTTCCAAAAAGAGGATCAGAGATGCTGTTCACTCCTCCTCTTCTTCCCAAGTGGTTGCAAAGCAGCAGAAGTTCTGGCTACCGCCTCCTCTGGTGCTCCGTCCTCCAAACAACAACAAGCACTCAGGTGGTCGTGGGTTCTCCCACCCACCCAACCCAAGCAATCAGTCCAAGCCTCAGTTTCAAGCTTCAAGATCAAGTAGTCCTTATCACCGGCCTCTCTCAGAAGTGGTTTGCAACAAGTGGACTCAGAAGGGTCACTATGCTAACAAGTGTCCCAACCCAAGGCACCTTCCGCCTCCTCCACCTGTCAGCACTGCTATTGTCAAGCACAATCCCAAGGCAGCAAGAGTGAATCTGATGAATGCATCTCAAGCAGAGAATTCTTGAGATGTGATACTTGGTAACCTTCCAGTCAACCTTAAACCTGCTAAAGTTTTGTTTGATTCGGGTGCATCATGTTCCTTCATGTCATATCCATTTGCATCCAAGCATAATGTTCGCACTGAGGCCTTACCAAGAACTTTGAGTGTTATATCTCCTGGCAAGAGATTGAGTTCTAGTATGGTGGCTCCGGATATATCTATTCATATGCGTGATTATAGTTTTCTGGTTTCTCCGGTTATTCTCGGCAACTCCGACATTGATCTTATTCTTGGGATGGATTGGCTTTCCAAGCATGATGCAAACATTGATTGTGCAAATAAGGAAGTCAAGCTTACTCATCGTGACGAAGACGTGATTATCTTCGCATGTCGAGATAACACAATCAGGCTATTCTCTCTCAATGACAAGGGCGAGATTAATGCCATTTCTCAGATTCCGGTGGTCAATGAATATGAAGATGTTTTCCCTGAAGAGCTTCCAGGCATGCCTCCCCATCGTCAAGTAGAATTCGTCACTGAACTCGAGCCTGGTACCGAGCCAGCATGTCGGCGTCCGTACAAGCTTTCCCCTGATGAGTTGATGGAGCTGAAGGAACAACTCGATGAGCAAGAGCGTATGGGTCTAATCAGGCCTAGTACTTCTCCTTGGGGCTGTGGTGTTCTATTTGTCAAGAAGAAGGATGGCACGGAACGTCTTTGCGTTGATTACTGACCATTGAACAAGAAGACAATACATAACAAGTATCTGCTCCCCAATATCAATGAATTGTTCGAGCATCTCAAAGGAGCAAAGGTGTTCTCAAAGCTCGATCTCCGGATGGGTTACCACCAGATCCGTATCCGTGAAGAAGATATTCCCAAGACCGCATTCAGAACGAGTTTTGGCTCTTATGAATACACGGTCATGTCTTTTGGCCACGCAAATGCTCCACCCACCTTCTCAAGGATGATGCACTTCATATTCAACCCCTACACCAATGAATTTGTTCTTGTCTATCTGGATGACATCTTGGTATTCTCCAAGAATGAAGAAGATCATGCCAAGCACCTCTGTTTGGTCCTGGACAGGCTCCGTGAACACAAGTTCTATGCGAAGTTCTCCAAATGTGAATTCTGGCTGGATAAAGTCTTATATCTTGGCCATATCATATTTGTCGAGGGCATTTCTGTGAACCCCGAGAAAGGTGAAGCTATTGTCAACTGGGAACCCCCGCAGAATGTCAAGCAACTTCGAAGCTTCCTTGGTCTCGCTAGCTATTGCAGAAGGTTCGTTGAGAACTTCTCCAAGATTGTCAAGCCTCTTTCGAACCTGTTGCAGAAGAATGTCAAGTACTCCTGGACTCCTGATTGTGATGTGGCATTCAAAACACTCAAAGAGAAGCTCATTTCTGCTCCCGTTCTTACTCCTCCGGATGAGTCCAAGCCCTATGAAGTCTTTTGTGATGCTTCTTTGCAAGGTCTTGGTGGTGTTCTCATGCAAGACAAGAAGATTGTGGCATACACTTCTCGTCAGTTGAAACCAAATGAGAAGAATTACCCCACACATGATCTCGAGCTAGCAGCAGTTGTACATGCCTTGATCACGTGGAGACACCTTCTATTGGGCAGAAAAATGGACATCTTCATCGATCACAAGAGCTTGAAGTACATCTTCACACAGCCAGACCTTAACCTTCGCCAGACTCGTTGGGTTGAGATGATCCAAGAGTATGATCCAAGCATTGAGTACACACCTGGCAAGGCCAATGTCATTGCAGATGCCTGGAGCAGAAAGGCATATTGCAACAGTCTCCTTCTCAAACCGTTCCAGCCTGAACTTTGTGAATCATTCAGGAAGCTCAACCTCCAAGTTGTTCCGCAAGGCTTTCTTGCAAACCTTCAAGTTGCTCCTACCTTGGAAGATCAGATCCGTGAGGACCAACTCAGTGATGCTATGGTGCAGAAAGTGAAGCATGGTATTGCTAAGGGTACTCCCAAGTACAAGTGCTATCGCGTTGATGAGAAAGACACCTTGTTCTTTGAGGACAGAATTGTGGTTCCCAAGGGTGATCTCAGGAAGCTCATAATGAACGAAGCACATGACTCCCTCCTCTCGATTCATCCCGGAAGTTCTAAGATGTACCAAGACCTCAAGCAATCATACTGGTGGACTCGCATGAAAAGGGAGACTGCCCAATTCGTGAATGAATGTGATGTCTGCAGAAGAGTGAAGGCAGAGCATCAACGTCCAGCCGGTCTCCTTCAACCTCTACCTATTCCCGAGTGGAAATTCAATCACATTGAAATGGATTTCGTCACTGGGTTTCCTAAGTCCAGGAAGGGGAATGATGCTATCTTTGTAGTGATTGACAAGCTAACTGAAGTAGCTCATTTCCTTCCCGTCAAAGAATCCATCAGCGCAGCTCAGCTGGCAGAGCTGTACACTTCCAGAATTGTTTCCTTGCATGGCATTCCTCAAGTCATCTCCTCGGACCGTGAAAGTTTGTTCACATCCAAGTTCTGGGACTCCTTTTAGTCAGCCATGGGCACAAAAATTCACTTAGCCATTGCATTTCACCCTCAGGCTAGTGGTCAAGTCGAAAGAGGGAATCAGATCCTCGAAGACATGCTGAGAGCTTGTGTCATCTCTTTCGGTATGAAGTGGGAAGATTGTCTCCCGTTTGCCGAATTCTCCTACAACAACAGCTTCCAAGCAAGTGCCGGCAAAGCTCCTTTTGAAATCCTCTATGGCAGAAAGTGTCGTACCCCTCTCAACTGGTCCGAGACTGGTGAACGACAACTTCTTGGTAATGATTTGATCTCAGAAGCCGAAGAAATGTGCAAAGTCATACGTGAGAATCTCAAAGCCGCTCAGTCGCGTCAAAAGAGCTACTATGACGGCAAGCATCGTGATTTGGCTTTCGACATTGGAGATCATGTCTATCTCCGTGTTTCTCCTATGAAAGGAACCCAAAGATTCGGTATCAAAGGCAAGATTGCTCCAAGATACGTGGTCCCTTTCAAGATTCTTGGCAAAAGAGGGGATCTAGCCTACCAACTCGAGCTTCCCTCCAACTTTGCAAATGTTCATGATGTGTTTCACGTGTCTCAACTCCGCAAGTGCTTCAAGACACCTGAACGCACCATTCCGTTCGAGGAGATTGACCTTCAACAAGACTTGTCTTATCGTGAGCACCTTGTTGCTATTCTTGAGGAAACTAAGTGCAAAACCCGCAACAAGTCCATCAAGTTCTTGAAAGTAAAGTGGTCACACCATACCGACCGAGAAGCTACGTGGGAACGAGAAGATCACCTTCGTTCCGAGTATCCTTCCATCTTCCAGTCCTAGATCTCGGGACGAGATCTTTTTGTAGTGTAGGAGAGTTTGTAACACCCCATATGTGATACTTTCCTATAATGGCAATAAAGCAATTCTCATTTTGATCCTTGTCCTTATCCTTGGGGGTTCTTGTCATCTGAGCTCATTTTTATTTTGCATTGCCATGTCATTTATTTTATTTTGCATCCATGCATTGCTTTCATCATCATGGCATCATAGTTTACTTTCTTGCTGTGATGTTTGTGTGAGACCCTTGTGATGTTGTGAGTGTAGCTCTAGCCAACCTTGACTTGCTAAACCCTAGCCCCTCCTTGTTTCCCCCTTCTTCTTATTCTTCTTCTTCTTCTTCCTTTTTCTTTTCTGTCCTTTCTTTACTCCTTTGTGCAAGTCACCTAGCCAAGTCCTTTAATGTTCTTTCTTTTCCTAAAAATCTTGCACCATGTCTACACCCTCTTTGCCAAGTATCACCCCATTTGGAATTGATTTCGTTGGGTTTAAAAATGACAAGAGTTTGAACCATATTCAAACTCCTTTTATTTTTCTGTCTCTAAAAATGTCCAAACCAATTTTATTAAATAGGGCATAATTCAAGGAGCATGGGGATATTTTTCTTTTCCCCTAATGCTTTTCCTTTAATCCTGTGCTTTTCTTTTTCTTTTCTGTCTGAAGTTAAATGAAAAAGAAAAGAAACAACAGCTCCAGCAGTGGCCTCGGCCTCCTCCTTCTTCTCCTCCCCCAGGCCCAGTCTTTTCTCCACAGCAGCGCGACCCATCTCTTCTCTCCCACAGCGGCCCAGCCAGCCGAGCCGCTCGCAGTCGCGCCGTCTCTCCCCTCACGCCTGGCCCCACTTGTCTGCCTCTCAGCCCCGCGTCGCCGTCTACCTCCGTCAAGCGATGTAGAGCCAGAGTGCGTGCTCGCCGTCGCGCCGTGATCACGGACGTCGAGGTCTCGTGATCTGAGCCCTCCATTTAAACCCGCACCGTGTCTAGCCCCTCTCTCTAGGGTTCCTCTTCCTCCTCTCACCGCCTAGAGAGCCAAGCCCCACCAGATCCGCCGCTCCAGTGAATACCCGCACGCATCTGAGAGCGCCAGCTCGTCGCCGGCGTGCCTCCCGTCGACTTCAGCCTCGTCGACCGTGTCCAGCTGCTTCCCCGACGTCGACTACGTCGACTACTTCCTCTACATGGAGCCGATCGCCTCGCCGCCGACGTCTTCTTCCTCTTCGTCGTCTCCGGCGCCCGTAGCTGTTCGAGACTCGCCGCCGTCGACTCCGTCCACGTCTGGGCCAGCCGAACACATCTCTGTGTTCGTGGTGAGCGCCTCCACCTCCTCGTCCCCTTTCCCCCCTCTTCAGCACCCTCTAGCTCCGAGTTCGTCGAGCACCCGAGCTCGTCGCCGTCGGGCCTCGTCTCCGGCGAGTGCCCCGACCACCGTAGGCCGTGTTTCGTTGCCCGTTCGCTTCAGTTCGTCGCATAGATGCTGCATGTGTAGTCGCTGCTCCGCCTAGGCCGCTGCATCGTCTCGCCGTTGCTCGTCGCCGCCGTTCTGTCGTTGCCCGCCGCCGGTGTTGTAGTGCTTGTTGGGTGCTGCAAGTGCATCGTGTGGGTGCGGAACTCCTCCAGGAGCACTCCGCTTACCTCCGCCGTGCCTTTTGGTCGCCGGAGCAGCTCCGACAAGCCGTGCGTTTTCCCCTATTTCTGCATCTGCAGTTACCTCTTCATATATAGCACATGTTATCTGTCAAGACTCGAATTCTAGCGTAGTGGCTTGTTACTCCGTCAGTTAAGCAGGGGGTCTTGTGTTCGAATCCGTGCGGGGCAGTGGGTTTCGCCCCCCTTTTTAATTTTCGCGAGAGGCTGACAGGTAGGCCCCACCTGCCAGCCTCACTATGCTTCTCCAGCCCCCGCGCGCACCCACTGGTGCCAGCTCAGCGTAGTCGGGCCCCCTCGTCAGTGACTTGGGCTAGCGCAGGCCTGGGTCACTCAGACCCTTGCGCATGTGTTTTTCTTTTTCTGTTTTCTCTTTCTTTTCATTTTGCTGCCTTTTTCTTGTTAATTTAATATCTGTTGAAATATGCTTTGGATGAAAATAAGTCATATATGAAAAGTGCTTAGAATTTTATGTAGATTATGAATATGTTGTTTGTTGCCATGTTTAAAAACATTTAAAATTTTGTTAGAATTATTCTTGTTTTAAATATGCTTAAACTTGTAAAAATCATAACTAAATATCTACAACTCCAAATTTAACAAATTTTATATGCATTTGGGGTGGGAAAATGTGTAGAATATTGTGGTGTTGTTGTTTAGCATGTTTGACAACTTTATACCAGAAGTTTTTCAGATATGTCCAAAATGCATTTAAATTAATATGGGAGTTTCCGGAAATTGTTATTTATGATTTCCAGCCCATTTAAATGTGCTAGCATGTTGCTGTAATATTAGTTGCACCCTTGCCATGTTAACCAACTCCTTTAAAACTTGTTGGATGCTTGTTTGAACAATCTACATAAACTTGATAATTGTTCTTTTGTTTGTTTTCTTTCTTGTGAGTGCTCTTGTTTGATTATGTTGTGTTGCACTTTTGTGACCCCTAGGCCATGCATCATATCTACTCTTGTCCTTGCTCATCATGTTCATGCATCATGTGGTTGAGCATTGCATGTTGATTGATTTTGTTCTGGTGTTGCTTGTTGTGTTTGGTTAGTGCCCGGTGACGATACGGAGTACGAGGTTCCTATCGAGGTTGAGTTTGAGGAGCAAGGTTACGATCCCTCTGTGGAATCAACAGGCAAGATGACCTTACCTAGATATCACTACTATCTTTGCCTATGCTAGATGTCTCGCTCTTTTAGATATTGCCTCAATGCCTATGTCTGTTTGTCAGCCCTCCTATTGTTGCCATGAAACTCTCTAACCACCCACCTAGCAAACCGTTGTTTGGCTATGTAAGCATCGCTCAGCCCCTCTTATAGCGTTGTTAGTTGCATGTGAAGATTTGAAGATTCTTGCTTCTTGATGAAGTTATTGTTGGGATATCACAATATATAAACTTCTTAAACTAAATCATCTATATATTGGTAATGGGTGGAAGGCTAAGCCTCTTGCTTGGTGTTTTGTTCCACTCATGCCACCCTAGGAACCGTTAAACCGGTGTTATGTTCCTTGATTTTGTGTCCCTAACACGGTTGGGGTTTATGGGCCCCCCTTGATAACCCGTTTAGCGCTAAAGCTTTTCTAGCAAGGCCCAACATTGGTTTTACATTTGCCTAATAACTAAAACTTGCATAGGGCGTTGCAAACCCGAGTTCTTAATTAACAACCCGGGCCGATGCTCCTCATGAGTGTTGGTCCAAACTGGGCAACCTGTGGGGCCACCTCGGGGAAACCCGAGGGCTGGTAAAAACGTATAGCTTGTCCCATCCGGTCGTGGCCTAAGACGAGATACGCACGGCTACTATCAGGGTGTCGGCACGCCGGGAGGTCTTGCTGGATTAGTTTTACCTTTGTCAGAATATCTTGAACACGGGATTCCGAGAATACTCGGGTCTTCCCACCTTGGAGTTGCGACTCCACAAATCGTGATCTTGTGATGGGTTAAGTTGGGACACCCCTGCAGGGTTTGATCCTTCGAAAGTCGTGCCCGCGGTTATGTGGCACATGGGAATTTGTTAATATCCGGTTGTAGATAACTTGACACAATGATCATAATACTACCAGCGTGAGTAACCGTGACGGTCTCTTTCCGAAGGGGTTCGGGAAGTGAACACGGTGGGGTTATGTTTGACGTGAGTAGTTAGGATCACTTCGTGATCACTTTGACGATCGTTGGCACTTGTTTCTCTCCTCGCTCTAAACCTGTAAGTTAGTGCTAGCGCTGCTGCAACCTTGTTTTAAGCCTTTTCCACACCTAAGGCTTTGATAGTATTGCTACCCGAGAACGGGATTGATGAGTCCTCCGTGGCTCACAGATTCTACACAACACCAGATGCAGGTACCATGGAGAACTACACAGGTGGTGGTTCAGAGTTGTATTGGGAGTTCGATGAAGAGCGTGGACGTTACTACGTGTCTTATCCCGAGGATCAGTAGGGCTCTTACTAGGATGATCGGGACCTTGTGTTGCTTTATTTGTGGTATCTTTCATTTGGATCTTCGTCCGTAATCAGACTCTGATGTTATTTGGATGATATATGTTAATGTATTACATTGTGTGACGTGGCGAGTGTAAGCCAACTACTCTTTTACATTTTCATCCCCTCTTTTACATGAGTTGTGCAAAGATACCATACTTGAGATCATTCTAGTATGTGATTATGCCTTTAAGTCGTGCCTCGACACGTGGGAGGCATAGTCACATACTGGGCATTACAAGTTGGTAATCAGAGCCTTCTCCGACCTAGGAGCCCCCCTGATTGATCGAATCGTTGACGGTTGAGTCTAGGCACACACATGAAAATGTTTTGAGTCCTATATATATATATATATATATATATCAGAGAGTAGGATACTTTTTACTCCTCATCCCTTCATCGCTCTGGTGAGGACTCCTCACGATGTTCTATCTCTTCTACTCTCAAAAATTCACTATTTTTTTAGGATCACTCGAGTATTGTTTGGATTGTTCTGATATCTTTGTGACGAGAACATTGTTCTCAATGCCTCCTGTCATTTAGGGGTTGTGGTAGTGTCTCGGGGAGTTGAGCTCCGAGGTGTTGTCGTCACAAATGTATCGCAGCGGTTCTAGAATACTTAGGACGGCCGACATCGAAAACTCTTCTATGCGGTTAGTGGTGAGATAACCCCGACATCACCCAGTACTGGGGAGGTAGTTCGGGAGTATTGCCACAGCTTGTATAGCAGATGCGTTTTGAAGGTCCGAGGTAAACAGTTTCCGAGGATGATTGGTTATGTGTTGAAGGATGGATACACCTGGATGTAGGATTAGAGTTGAGTGCGCGGTGCTTCCCCTGTATCCTCAACACCTGATTGCATAACCGGAAACCTTCGGAAATTAATAGGTGGGTTCTTCTAGTAGCTCGTAGGCATTCTTCCAACGAGTGCATGATATGGAGTTCGGGGTTCAACATTGAGTGAAGAGGTTTTATGGGTGTTGTTCCAATCGGGAGTTGCATCTTAAAGGGTCCTGGGCTATGCTGATCCGGGGATTGCAAAACCCTTTTGTAACACGTTCCATGAGCTTTCAGCACGAACATGTGGGACAAAGCTTCTATCTTGTATTTGTTCTATCTGCTCCTTGTTGTTTTTATTTACCTTTTGTTCTCCCAAGTGGCTTCTCGAGAAGATTGTTGTATCATTAAACTGTGGAATACATTCGTTCGTTTTGTTTGAATGTTCTTGTGAAGACTTATGTTGCAATTTCTAGCCCTTGGTTCAGCTTATATATTGTTAATCAATGGCTAATAGTTGTCATGTCATTCAGGATGGCTCCTAAGAAGGTTCCCAACGCTAACCCAGAGGGTGAAGAAGAGCGTGTTCCTGAACGTCCTCCTTCCCCTCCTCCTCCATCTGAGGCCTGGAGAGCAATTATGCAAGCGACCAACCAGAACACCCAGATGCTTATGCAAATGATGCGGAACTTTCAAGCCAACCAAGCAAATCAAGGTGGTCATGGGTGTGGGTAACGTAGCATAAATCAAAAAATTTCTACGTCTTCACCAAGATCCATCTATGGAGACATCTAGCAACGAGCAACTGAGAGTGCATCTACATACCGTTATGAAGATTGCGTGCGGAAGCTTTCAACGAAGCAAGGATGAAGTAGTCGTACTCTTCACGTTCTTCGTCACCGATGATCTAGCGTCGAACGGACGGCACCTCCGCGTTCAACACACGTACGGTGCAGCAACGTCACCTCCTTCTTGATCCAGAAAGGGGGGAGGAGAAGTCGTCAGAGATCCGGCAGCACGACGGCGTGATGACGGATGCAGTGGAGATCGCAGCAGGGCTTCGCCGGGCTGCCCTGCAAAGGAGTTGGGAGGTGTGACGGGAGGGGGAGAGGCGCCAGGGCTGAGGTGCAGCTGCCCTCTCCCCCCCACATATATATAAGGGGCCAGGGGGGGCGCCAGCCCCTTGCAGATCCAATCTGCAAGGGGGGGCGGCGGCCAGGGAGGAGTCCCCCTCCCCCAAGGCAAGTGGTGGCCCCCCCTCCCCTTAGGGTTTATCCCTAGGCGCAGGGGAGGTGGGCCTCCCTTGGTGGTGCGCCAGCCCAGGGGGCTGCACACATCCCCTTGCAGCCTGGGGGGCCCACCGGGAGGGGTGGCCCCACCCGGTGGACCCCCGGGGCCCCTCCGGTGGTCCCGGGACGCTCCCGGTGACCCCCGTAGATCACCCGTTGGCCGAAACTGGACTTCCCATATATCAATCTTTACCTCCGGACCATTCCGGAACTCCTCGTGACGTCCGGGATCTCATCCGGGACTCCGAACAACTTTCGGGTTTCCACGTGCATTAATCTCTACGACCCTAGCGTTACCGAACCTTAAGTGTGTAGACCCTACGGGTTCGGGAGACACGTAGACATGACCGAGACCACTCTCCAGTCAATAACCAACAGCGGGATCTGGATACCCATGTTGGTTCCCACGTGTTCCTCGATGATCTTCATCGGATGAACCACTGTGTCAAGGATTCACTCAATCCCGTATGTTATTCCCTTTGTCCATCGATACGGCACTTGCCCGAGATTCGATCGTCGGTATCCCCGATACCTCGTTCAATCTCGTTATGGCAAGTCTCTTTACTCGATCCGTAATCCATCATCCCGTGACTAACTACTTAGTCACATTGAGCTCATTATGATGATGTCTTACCGAGTGGGCCCGGAGGTACCTCTCCGTCATACGGAGTGACAACATCCCAGTCTCGGTTCGTACCAACTCAACAGACACTTTCGGAGATACCCGATGCGTACCTTTATAGCCACCCAGTTACGTTGTGACGGTTGGCACACCCAAAGTACTCTTACGGTGTCCGGGAGTTGTACAACCTCATGGTCTAAGGAATAAATACTTGACACCGAAAAGCTTATGCATTACGAACTATACGATCTCGTGTTATGCTCAAGTTTGGGTCTTGTCCATCACATCATTCTCCTAATGATGTGATCCCGTTATCACTGACATCCTATGTCCATGGTCAGGAAACCGTGACCATCTATTGATCAATGAGCTGGCTACTAGAGGCCTACCAGGGACTCATTTTGGTCTATGTACTCACACATGTATTGCTGTTTCCGTACAATACAATTCAAGCATGAATAACAGACAATTATCATGAACAAGGAGATATAATAATAATGCTTTTATTATTGCCTCTAGGGCATATCTCCAACAGTCTCCCACTTGCACTAGAGTCAATAATCTAGTTACATTGTGATGAATCGAACACCCATAGAGTTCTGGTGTTGATCATGTTTTGCTCGTGAAAGAGGTTTAGTCAACGGGTCTGCTACATTCAGATCTGTATGCACTTTACAAATATCTATGTCTCCATCCTGAACATAATTCCGGATGGAGTTGAAACGGCGCTTGATGTGCTTGGTCTTCTTGTGAAACCTGGGCTCCTTGGTAATAGCAATAGCACCAGTGTTGTCACAGAAGAGAGTCATCGGGCTTGACGCGCTTGGAATGACTCCTAGGTCGGTGATGAACTCCTTCATCCAGACTCCTTCCTGCGCTGCTTCAGAAGCAGCTATGTACTCCGCTTCACATGTAGATGCTGCCACCACGCTTTGCTTGCAACTGCACCAGCTGACTGCCCCTCCATTCAAAATATACACGTATCCGGTTTGTGACTTAGAGTCATCCAGATCTGTGTCGAAGCTAGCATCGACGTAACCCTTTACGACGAGCTCTTCGTCACCTCCATAAACGAGAAACATATCCTTAGTCCTTTTCAGGTACTTTAGGATGTTCTTGACCGCTGTCTAGTGTTCCGTACCGGGATCACTTTGGTACCTCCCTACCAAACTTATGGCAAGGTTCACATCAGGTCTGGTACACAGCATGGCATACATGATAGAACCTATGGCCGAGGCATAGGGAATGACACTCATCTTTTCTCTATCTTCTGCCGTGGTCGGCGACTGAGCTTTGCTCAATCTCATACCTTGCAAAACAGGCAAGAATCCTTTCTTTGACTGATCCATATTGAACTTCTTCAATATTTTGTCAAGGTATGTACTTTGTGAAAGACCAATGAGGCGTCTCGATCTATCTCTATAGATTTTGATGCCTAATATGTAAGCAGCTTCTCCAAGGTCCTTCATTGAAAAACTTTTATTCAAGTAGGCCTTTACATTTTCCAAGAATTCGATATCATTTCCCATCAGCAATATGTCATCCACATATAATATGAGAAATGCCACAGAGCTCCCACTCACTTTCTTGTAAATACAGGCTTCTCCATAAGTCTGTATAAATCCAAACGCTTTGATCACCTCATCAAAGCGAATATTCCAACTCCGAGATGCTTGCACCAGCCCGTAAATCGAGCGCTGGAGCTTGCATACCTTGTTAGCGTTCTCTGGATCGACAAAACCTTCCGGTTGCATCATATACAACTCTTCCTTGAGGAAGCCATTAAGGAATGCTGTTTTGACGTCCATTTGCCATATCTCATAATCATAGAATGCGGCAATAGCTAACATGATTCTGACTGACTTCAGCATCGCTACGGGAGAGAAAGTCTCGTCGTAGTCAATCCCTTGAACTTGTCGATAACCCTTAGCGACAAGCCGAGCCTTATAGATGGTCACATTACCATCCGCGTCTGTCTTCTTCTTAAATATCCATTTATTTTATATGGCGTGCCTATCATCAGGCAAGTCCACCAAAGTCCATACTTTGTTTTCATACATGGATTCTATCTCGGATTTCATGGCTCCTAGCCATTTATTGGAATCTGGGCCCGCCATCGCTTCTTCATAGTTCGAAGGTTCACTGTTGTCTAACAACATGATTTCCAGCACAGGGTTGCCGTACCACTCTGGTGCGGAACGTGCCCTTGTGGACCTTCGAAGTTCAGTAGTAACTTGATCTGTTTCTTCATGATCATTATCATCAACTTCCTCCCTTGTCGGTGCAGGCACCTCAGGAACAGTTTCCTGCGCTGCGCTACTTTCCGGTCCAGGAGGGGTGACTGTCACCTCATCAAGTTCTACTTTCCTCCCACTCACTTCTTTCGAGAGAAACTCTTTCTCCAGAAAGTATCCATTCTTGGCAACAAAGACTTTGCCTTCGGATCTGTGGTAGAAGGTGTACCCAATAGTTTCCTTTGGGTATCCTATGAAGACGCATTTTTCCGATTTGGGTTCGAGCTTTTCAGGTTGAAGTTTCTTGACATAAGCATCGCAACCCCAAACTTTTAGAAACGACAGCTTCGGTTTCTTGCCAAACCAAAGTTCATATGGAGTCGTCTCAACGGATTTCGACGGAGCCCTATTTAAAGTGAATGCGGCAGTCTCTAAAGCATAACCCCAAAAAGATAGCGGTAAATCGGTAAGGGACATCATAGATCGCACCATGTCCAACAGAGTACGATTTCGACGTTCGGACACACCGTTACGTTGAGGTGTTCCGGGCGGTGTCAATTGTGAAACAATTCCACAGCTTCTAAGGTGTGTGCCAAATTCATGACTCAAATATTCACCCCCACGATCCGATCGCAAGAACTTTATTTTTCTGTCACGTTGATTCTCAACCTCATTCTGAAATTCCTTGAACTTTTCAAAGGTCTCAGACTTGTGTTTCATCAAATAGATATACCCGTATCTACTCAAGTCATCCGTGAGGGTGAGAACATAACGGTAGCCTCCGCGAGCCTCAACACTCATTGGACCGCACACATCGGTATGTATGATTTCCAACAAGTTGGTTGCTCGCTCCATTGTTCCGGAGAACGGAGTCTTGGTCATCTTGCCCAAGAGGCATGGTTCGCACGTGTCAAATGATTCATAATCAAGAGACTCTAGAAGTCCATCCGAATGGAGCTTCTTCATACGATTGACACCAATATGACCAAGGCGGCAATGCCACAAGTATGTGGGACTATCGTTATCAACTTTACATCTTTTGGCATCTACACTATGAATATGTGTATCACTACGTTCGAGATTCATCAAGAATAAACCATTGACCAGCGGGGCATGACCATAAAACATATCTCTCAAATAAATAGAACAACCATTATTCTCCGATTTGAAAGAATATCCATCTCGCATAAGACGAGATCCAGAAACAATGTTCATGCTCAAAGCTGGTACTAAATAACAATTATTCAGGTTCAAAACTAATCCCGAGGGTAGATGTAGAGGCAGCGTGCCGACGGCGATCACATCGACCTTGGAACCATTCCCGACGCGCATCGTCACCTCATCCTTCGCCAGTCTCCGTTTATTCCGCAGCTCCTGTTTTGAGTTACAAATGTGAGCAACTACACCGGTATCGAATACCCAGGAGCTACTACGAGTGCTGGTAAGGTACACATCAATAACATGTATATCATATATACCTTTGACGTTGCCGGCCTTCTTGTCTGCTAAGTATTTGGGGCAGTTCCGCTTCCAGTGACCCGTTCCCTTGCAATAAAAGCACTCTGTTTTAGGCTTGGGTCCATACTTTGGCTTCTTCCCAGCAACAGGCTTGCCAGGCGCGGCAACTTGCTTGCCGTCCTTCTTGAAGTTCTTCTTACCCTTGCCTTTCTTGAACTTAGTGGTTTTATTGACCATCAACACTTGATGTTCTTTCTTGATGTCTACCTCCGCTGATTTCAGCATCGAATACACCTCGGGAATGGACTTCTCCATCCCCTGCATATTGAAGTTTAGCACGAAGCTCTTGAAGCTTGGTGGGAGAGACTGGAGGATTCTGTCAACGACCGCTTCATCTGGGAGATTCATTCCCAGCTGAGACAAGCGGTTGTGCAATCCTGAAATCTTGAGGATGTGCTCACTGACAGAACTGTTCTCCTCCATCTTACAGCTGTAGAATGCGTCGGAGACATCATATCTCTCGACTCGGGCATGAGCTTGGAAAACCATTTTCAGCTCTTCGAACATCTCATATGCTCCATGGTGCTCAAAACGCTTTTGGAGCCCCGATTTTAAACTGTAAAGCATGCCGCACTGAACCAGGGAGTAATCATCACTACGCGACTACCAGGCATTCAAAACGTCTTGGGTCGCCGGGAGAGCGGGTGCATCACCTAGCGGTGCTTCTAGGACATAAGTTCTCTTGGCAGCTATGAGGATAATCCTCAGGTTACGGACCCAATCCGTATAGTTGCTACCATCGTCTTTCAGCTTGGTTTTCTCTAGGAACGCGTTGAAGTTGAGGGAAACCTGAGCGTGGGCCATTTGATCTACAAGAGAAATTGTAAAGAATTTAGACTAAGTTCATGATAATTAAGTTCATCTTAATCAAATTTTAATGAACTCCCACTCAGAATGACATCTCTCAAGTCATCTAAGTGATACACGATCCGAATCGAGTAATCCGTGTCCGATCATCACGTGAGACGGACTAGTCAAAAACGGTGAACATCTTCATGTTGATCGTATCTTCTATACGACTCGTGTTCGACCTTTCGGTCTTCCGTGTTCCGAGGCCATGTCTGTACATGCTAGGCTCGTCAAGTGAACCCTAAGTGTATCACGTGTGTAAATCTGTCTTACACCCGTTGTATGTGAACGTTAGAACCTATCACACCCGATCATCACGTGGTGCTTCGGAACAACGAGCTTTAGCAATGGTGCACAGTTAGGGGAAACACATTACTTGAAATTTTTAGTGAGAGATCATCTTATTTACTACCGTCGTTCTAAGTAAACAAGATGCAAAAACATGATAAACATCACATGCAATCAATTAAAGTGACATGATATGGCCAATATCATCTTGCTCCTTGGATCTCCATCTTCGGGGCACCATGATCATCTTGTCACCGGCTCGACACCATGATCTTCATCATCATGATCTCCATCATCGTGTCTTGAAGAAGTCGTCACGCCAACTATTACTTCTACTACTATAGCTAACGTTTAGCAATGAAGTAAAGTAATTACATGGCGTTATTCAGTGACACGCAGGTCATACAATAATTAAGACAACTCCTATGGCTCCTGCCGGTTGTCAAGTTCATCGACATGCAAGTCGTGATTCCCTATTACAAAAACATGATCAATCTCATACATCACATATGTCATTCATCACATCTTCGTTCTTGGCCATACCACGTCACAAAACACATGCTGCAAAAACAAGTTAGACGTCCTCTAATTGTTGTTGCAAGTTTTACGTGGCTTCTATAGGATTTCTAGCAAGAACGTTTCTTACCTACGCCAAAACCACAACGTGATTTGTCAACTTCTATTTACCCTTCATAAGGACCCTTTTCATCGAATCCGATCCGACTAAAGTAGGAGAGACAGACACCCGCCAGCCACCTTATGCATCTAGTGCATGTCTGTCGGTGGAACCAGTCTCACGTAAGCGTACGTGTAAGGTCGGTCCGGGCCGCTTCATCCCACAATACCGCCGAATCAAGATTGACTAGTAACGGTAAGAAAGTTGAACAAGATCATACGCCCACAACTGTTTTGTGTTCTACTCGTGCCAAGATGCTACGCATAAAACCTAGGCTCAGATGCCACTGTGGGTAACGTAGCATAAATCAAAAAATTTCTACGTCTTCACCAAGATCCATCTATGGAGACATCTAGCAACGAGCAACTGAGAGTGCATCTACATACCGTTATGAAGATTGCGTGCGGAAGCTTTCAACGAAGCAAGGATGAAGTAGTCGTACTCTTCACGTTCTTCGTCACCGATGATCTAGCGCCGAACGGACGGCACCTCCGCGTTCAACACACGTACGGTGCAGCAACGTCACCTCCTTCTTGATCCAGCAAGGGGGAGGAGAAGTCGTCAGAGATCCGGCAGCACGACGGCGTGATGACGGATGCAGTGGAGATCGCAGCAGGGCTTCGCCGGGCTGCCCTGCAAAGGAGTTGGGAGGTGTGACGGGAGGGGGAGAGGCGCTAGGGCTGAGGTGCAGCTGCCCTCTCCCCCCCCCCCCACATATATATAAGGGGCCAGGGGGGCGCCAGCCCCTTGCAGATCCAATCTGCAAGGGGGGGCGGCGGCCAGGGAGGAGTCCCCCTCCCCCAAGGCAAGTGGTGGCCCCCCTCCCCTTAGGGTCTATCCCTAGGCGCAGGGAAGGTGGGCCTCCCTTGGTGGTGCGCCAGCCCAGGGGGCTGCACACATCCCCTTGCAGCCTGGGGGGGCCACCGGGAGGGGTGGCCCCACCCGGTGGACCCCCGGGGCCCCTCCGGTGGTCCCGGGACGCTCCCGGTGACCCCCGGAGATCACCCGTTGGCCGAAACTGGACTTCCCATATATCAATCTTTACCTCCGGACCATTCCGGAACTCCTCGTGACGTCCGGGATCTCATCCGGGACTCCGAACAACTTTCGGGTTTCCACGTGCATTAATCTCTACGACCCTAGCGTTACCGAACCTTAAGTGTGTAGACCCTACGGGTTCGGGAGACACGTAGACATGACCGAGACCACTCTCCGGTCAATAACCAACAGCGGGATCTGGATACCCATGTTGGTTCCCACGTGTTCCTCGATGATCTTCATCGGATGAACCACTGTGTCAAGGATTCACTCAATCCCGTATGTTATTCCCTTTGTCCATCGATACGGCACTTGCCCGAGATTCGATCGTCGGTATCCCCGATACCTCGTTCAATCTCGTTATGGCAAGTCTCTTTACTCGATCCGTAATCCATCATCCCGTGACTAACTACTTAGTCACATTGAGCTCATTATGATGATGTCTTACCGAGTGGGCCCGGAGGTACCTCTCCGTCATACGGAGTGACAACATCCCAGTCTCGGTTCGTACCAACTCAACAGACACTTTCGGAGATACCCGATGCGTACCTTTATAGCCACCCAGTTACGTTGTGACGGTTGGCACACCCAAAGTACTCTTACGGTGTCCGGGAGTTGTACAACCTCATGGTCTAAGGAATAAATACTTGACACCGAAAAGCTTATGCATTACGAACTATACGATCTCGTGTTATGCTCAAGTTTGGGTCTTGTCCATCACATCATTCTCCTAATGATGTGATCCCGTTATCACTGACATCCTATGTCCATGGTCAGGAAACCGTGACCATC